>CM035172.1:41404295-41831795 GCA_020205615.1 Panax quinquefolius | reverse complement strand
CTTGGTGTTAATTGCAGAATCCCGTGAACCATCGAGTCTTTGAACGCAAGTTCCGCCCGAAGCCATTAGGCCGAGGGCACGTCTGCCAGGGCGTCACGCATCGCGTCGCCCCCCAACCCATCACTCCCTCGCGGGAGTCGAGACGGTGGGGTGGATAATGGCCTCCCATGTCTCACCGCGCGGTTGGCCCAAATGCGAGTCCTTGGCGATGGATGTCACGACAAGTGATGGTTGTTAAAAGCCCTCTTTTCATGTCGTTCGGTGACCCGTCGCCAGCAAAAGCTCTCATGACCCTGTTGCTCCGACCGTGACCCCATGTCAGGCGAGACTACCCACTGAGTTTAAGCATATCAATAAGTGGAGGAAAAGAAACTTACAAGGATTCCCCTAGTAATTGCAATGAATCAAACCGGAATAGCCCGGCTTGAAAATCAGGCGACCGTCGTCCGGTCAGTAGTCTGAAGAAGCGTCCTCGGCGGACCGGGCCCAAGTCCCTGGAAGAAGCGCAGAGGAGAGCCCGTCGTGCGGACCTGTCGCACCACGCAGGCGTTGTCTCTTAGTCGGGTTGTTTGGGAATGCAGCCCCAATCGGGTGGTAAATTCTGTCCAAGGCTAAATACTGGCGAGAGACCAATAACAAACAAGTACCACGAGGGAAAGATGAAAAGGACTTTGAAAAAAGAGTCAAAGAGTGCTTGAAATTGTTGGGAGGGAAGCGGATGGGGGCCGGCGATGCGCCTACAGTCTGGATGTGGAGCGGTGATGGCCGGTCTGCCGATCGACTTCGGGGTGTGGACTGTCGGATTGGTGCACGGCGACCAAAGCCCGGCCGTTGATATGCCCATGGAGACGCCGTCATGTGATCGTGGTTGGCGATCTGCGCCTCTTGGCGTGCCCGGCATCTCGTGCTCGCACCGCCTACGGCCTCTGGGTACCCCATTCTACCGTCTTGAAACACGGACCAAGGAGTCGACATGTGCGAGTCAATCGGGCGAAGTAAACCCGTAAAGCGTAAGGAAGGCTGATTGGTGGGACCCTCGAGGGTGCACCACGACCAACCTTGATCTTCCGAGAAGGGTTCGAGTGTGAGCATGCCATCGAGACCCGAAGATGGTGAACTATGCTGAAGCGGGGGTGACGCGAGGAAACTCGTGTAAAACGCATGACGGTGATCATGGCGTAATGTTACAAATAATGTGGTAAAAGTCCTTATTGGCCCGTAGTGCATTGATGGACGATTGTTGGCATGATCATGACCATTATTGAATACACAAATATTCTTGGCCCGTAGTGCATGGATAATTATGGTCGTGATACTAAAGAATATCCTTGCCAGTAGTGCAGAGGTGGGTGATTCGATGATGTGGATTATTTATTAAAATCGAGTCCCAAATGATAAAAGTGATGAAAACCTTTTTAAATCATAAAAGATAATAGATTTTATTCTTTACTTGACTCTTTTAATGGATTGCTTGTTGTCATTGCTGCAGCTAAACTTGATGGTTGTTATATTGTATCGCTTAACAACTTTGTTGAAGGCTAACGATAATATATTACGCATTATCTTAGTCATAATATTTCCCTCTTTGGGCTAGTTGAGCTCACCCTTTTACTTTTATTGTTCTCTTCAGAAATGAGAACGTAGCGAGGACTAGTCGAGAAAGCGGAGTAGACGGACCGGATGATAAAGATTAGTAGTCCTCACTATTCAATGAAATAGTGGAAAATAAATGTAATAATATTGAATTTGAGTTTGAATATTGTTTGCATTTACAATATTTGTATTAAAACTCACGACTTATGTTTTGTCGTACTTTACACGACGGTTGTATAATTAAGTTGTATTTGTATTACGTACCATGTATTTGACGACTCGAGAATAGGTGATGTATACCTATTTTGGAGGCATCACGAAAATTCTTATTGGAAAGTCCCCTTTTTCCTAGGAACTACCGGTTGCCAGATATTGTGATTACATAATATTATTTATAAATAATTAATTATTGATTTATATGATGAGGAAAATATTGATTTTATGTGGATATAGATGGAGAAAATTTTAAAGTGACAATTGTTAAAAATTGATATTTTATCTTTTCTGATAAAATATATTATTATATTACAGTAATATAATAATGGTGATATTTTTATAATGAATATGGGATATAAGAGTATATGAGGAGAAAGAGTATTTTTGTTGCATTAAATGATTAACACATGTTTTGTGTGTCGGTGAACCCCATTTCTTGACTGAAATTTGATTATAGCATGTAAAATCGTCTGTTTATGGATTTCGGTCAAATTTTGTTTGGAATTTGGAAAAACTTTCTTTTGCAAAGTTGTAGAGAATGAAATTTCCTATGGAAAGGACATGTGGTTCAAATTTTTCTGATAAAAGGGCTATTTATTGTAAATTATTGAAGTTTCGATGTTCCGAAATAATTAATTTTTGAAAGTTTTAATTATTTTTAATTACAAAATCATTTTTTTTTGCTTGGTGGGCTGCATTAAACATGTGCAAAGTGGCTGAATTCAGATTCAAGAGGTGGGCTTGACAATTTTGTAAATATAATTATATTATATTAAATTTTCTGCTTTGGTGTTCTAAGCAATTTCCTATAAATAGGGTGTTTAGGTTAGAATTGAAAATCACACCAGAAACTGAAATCTTCTCTCTCTTTCTCTCTCGATATATTGAGTGTATTCTTGTGAGTATTTTGATACTTTGAGTGTTGCTATATCGATCTGAGTTCAAGTCATAGCTTATATCCTGTTTAAAACTAAGAAATCTTGCTTTGACGAGGTAAGGGATGTTATTTTCTTCGTAAGGGATATTATTTCTTCAATATCATTATGCCAAAAATATTGGTTGGAACTTTTTATCAAATTTAGAACTTTTTCATGTCTTCTGGGTTACTATTCATGAGTTCTTATTCACGAGTTACTATTCACGAGTACTATTCACGGCATGATGATTTTCTTGTGGAATTTCTATCTTTTGGTATCGGAGTTACTATTAACGTATACGACACTATTCACGTATACGGCACTATTCACGAATACGACACTATTCACAGAAAAATTAAATTTTATTTTTTCATCCAAAATATCTATTATGGATACTAGCTTTGATTGTATCCATGTTTTGATCATCCTTGAATTTTACTCCACTATGATTATTTATGAGATATTTTTGGACATGGAATAGTTGCAATACGAATCCTTAATATTTATTCTTTTGTTTCACTGGATTCGTTTTCTTTAAAATATTTTTCATCATCCTCCGTCCTAAATGATGATATAATTGAATATCTTTGGCACTGTAGAAGGTGCAAAGATTAATGATTTCGATGAATATCTTTGGCCCGTAGTGCAAAGATGAACAGGTGTTTAGATGAACATGACCAACTGATGAATATCTTTGGCCTGTAGTGCAAAGATGAATATTTGATTTCAGTTATATATATTTTAGGGATAAAAGATAGACGATGAACTTTTAAATTCATATATAGAAGATAGTAGATTTCATTCTCTACTTAACTCTTCTAATGAATTATTATTTCCGCTGCGAATATTGATTTCAAACTTATTGTCTATTGTATTCTATTAGATTTTTCCCTGTTGAAGACTAACGATAATTTGTTTTATATTATCTTTGTCATAATATTCTTTACTGAGCTAGTTGAGCTCACCCTTTTCCTTGTTGTTCCATTTTTTCTTCTTAGGGGCGAGAGAATGTAGCGTAGTACTAGTGGGGTGTGTGGAATGATGGTTCTAGAAGGGGTTCTAGTAGTCCTCACTATTCTGTAAAAATAGTGTATTAATAATTGTAATGAGGACTTATTTGATTGTGGATATTGTCTAGATGACAATATTTGTATTTAAACTCACAGTTTTTATGTTGTATTAATAAAGTTGTATTTATTTCTGTACCATGTATTTTGACGACTCAGAATGGGTGTTGTATACCTATTTTGGGGGCATCACAATTGGTATCAGAGCTTAGGGATATGTTCTCTGGCGGAGATCGGGGAATAGAACTAGGAGGTGAGAGACGAGTAAATCCTTCGCTAATGTGTCATACCTAAGCTTATTTGTTTGTCGTTCATAATATAGGGGTATTATGTGATATGTTAATTTGTTAAATTAACCCATTATTTTATGGCAGTATTTGAGAATGTCGACTGAGAATATTAAAAATGGAGTGAATGAGACCGTGGAGAAAGCTCTAGTCGCCAAACAAGATAATGTGATGTTAGGCGAAGAAAGAATTAGAGATATCCATGTGGTGAGTGAAGAATTAATAGTTGCACCCGAGATAGTCGCAGAGGTAGCAGCTGAGAGTGAGGAAGAAGAGGAAGAAGAGGAACTTGAGGAGAATTTATTAGAAGAATTTTATGATCGAAATTTAGAATTACAAAATCGTATTCATGAGTTAGAAGAGGAGGCTGAAGAACGGCAGGCGGTCGTGGAGCAAAGAGATGCAACAATTCTAAATTGTGTTACCCGATGTGCGATGCTTGAACAGAAGCACTCTTTGGCAGAGTATAAGATATTAGAGCTTGAATCTGAGAATGCTATGATCAAAGTTCTGATGAAAGAAGAAGCAACCAAACGAATACGAATGGAGGATGCATGGGTAAAAGCTATATGACACGTTGATATTATAGAAAAAGACGTCCGATCCAATAAGGCCAAAAGAGATGAAATGGATTTTGCTTTTTGGACAGCAATTGGGAGAATCCAACATCGAGTTCGGAATTACCCTATGCAGAAAGTCAACCCCAATTCGATATGGATCGAGAGTAATGATTGAAATCATGGATCGAGAATTGACGAAGCAATGGCGACGGTGGAATGTACTCTATAGCAAAGTTAAGTCCAGCTTGGGGACGGTGGCACCAGAGGCGGATACGAACAAGTCAAAGTCAACGGTTCTGGAAGAACGCGTTTGTCGTGGCCGCCAAAATGCGAGGAACCCAAACGAGGTGATCACGGGTAAGCTAATCATAAATTCATGTGAAGTTTATACATTACTAGATCTGGTGCTACCCATTCATTTATCTCTCCTCTTGTGCTCAATGCAAACTTGCTCGGAGAAATTAAACTTTGACTATCTGTGGAGAAATTAGAGAAACTTTCATCACATCCATCTTATTTGCCAAGTTGGCACCATCACATTACTCGCGATTTATCTCTTTAAAGATACTTGCTTTTGATGTGATTTTAGGGATTAATTGGTTAACTACTCATCATGCCAAATCGATTGCATTGGGTTATTAGTTTTCATATTCCTAAGCAACCATTATTCAATTCAAGCAACCAAACCATTGAAGTCAAACACTTTCATATCAAGCCATAAAGTCATTCGCTTATTGAAAAATGGATGTTAAGTTTTCTTAACCCATGTTATGGACTTGAACAAAAATACGCGATTTAAATGATATTTCTATTGTTAGTAAATTTCGATGTATTTCGAAGATTTCTTAGCTTTGAAGCGATATTTTTGTATCAACTTTGAACCCCAAGACAAAACCCATTTCTAAAATCTCATATCGAATGGCTCCTATTGAACTTCGTGGTTAAAACCCAACTATAGAAGTTGATAACCGAGCCTCTATCTCACTTCTTTTGTGGAATGCCGAAGCCGGACTCTTCGGGGGACGCCATATTCGAGCGAATGATAGGGTGTCATTGTGAGTTATCCAAGGTTGGGATATGAAATTCACTTGAGAGCAACCTAAGCTCAGTTTCAAATATATAGCTTTCTAGGCTTAGTTGGTTATTATCGAAGATTCTTTGAAGGATATTCTCGAATCGCTATTCCATTAACGCAGCTGACTCGTAGAGATATGAAATTCGAATGGAGCAAGGAATGTGGGAAGAGCTTCGAAGAGCTTAAGAGGAGACTCATTTCGGCACCTGTTTTGACAATACCATCTGGTTCGGATGGATTTGTTATCTACAGCGATGCTTCAGGCAAAGGGTTAGGATGTGTACTCATGCAACGTGGGAAAGTCATAGCCTATGCCTCACGACAACTTAAAGAATATGAGAGGAATTATCATACTCATGATCTAGAGTTGGCAGCAGTCATTTTCAAGCTAAAGATCTAGAGGCACTATCTATATGGGGAGAAAATGGAGATATATTCAGACCATAAAAGCCTCAAATATTTCTTCACCCAAAAAGAACTCAATATGCGGCAATGACGTTGGCTTGAGTTGTTGAAAGATTACGACCATACCATTAAATACCATCTTGGAAAAGCGAACGTGGTAGCTGACGCGTTGAGTAGAAGATCATATGCAGGAATGAGTGTGATGATGTCAAGTATACGCATAGAACCAACTTTAATCGATAAAGTTAAAGCTGCTCAAGTCACAGACCCAGAGCTGATGCGTATGAAGAAGAAAGTACAAGAAGGTACTATTCCAGAAGCAAGAATCGATGAAGAGGAATACTTCGAGTCCACTCCAGACTTTGTGTTCCTAACGATTCTGATTTGAAGTACAAGATCATGATGGAGGCATACAATACACCATTTGCAATCCATCTTGGAAGTATCAAAATGTATCGTGATCTTCGACATACATTTTGGTAGAACAATTTGAAGAGAGAGATTGTAAAGTTTATCTCAAGGTGTTTAACTTGTCAACGTGTAAAGGTGGAGCATCAAGTGCCAAAGGGTCCGTTTCAACCACTTGAGATTCCGAAATGGAAGTGGGAACACATTACCAGGGATTTCGTTACGGGTCTTCCCACGGTTTCTCAAGGCATAAATGCGATTTGGGTTATTATTGATAGATTAATCAAGTCTGCCCATTTCTTGCCGATACGGGAGACTTATTCCCTTGAACGTCTTGCTCATATTTATGTAAATGAGATTGTGAGATTGCATGGCATACCAGTATCCAATGTTTCGGATCGTGACCTAAGATTCACTTCAAGATTTTGGGTTAGCTTGCAAAAAGCTATGGGGACGGATTTACGATTTAGTTCGGCATACCATCCTCAAACGGACGGACAATCAGAGAGGACTATTCAAACTCTTGAAGATCTATTAAGACTTTGTGTCCTCGATTTCAAAGGGAGTTGGGATAAGTACTTACCATTGGTAGAATTCTCCTACAATAACAGTTATCAGAAAAGTATAGGTGTGGCTCCATTTGAAGCATTGTATGGACGAAAGTGTCGCTCTCCAGTATGTTGGGATGAGGTGGGAGAAGCAACGTTGTTGGGACCAAAATTGGTACAAATGACTACAGAGAAGATCCAAACGATTCGACAACGTATACAAATGGCACAGGATCGACAAAAGAGTTATGCGGATCTTCATCGAAAGGACGTGGAATTTAGTATTGGGATCATGTATTATTGTGTGTGGCTCCATGGAAGGGAGTTACAAGATTTGGGAAGAGAGGAAAGCTCAATCCACAATTTATTGGTCCATTCCAGATTCTTGACCGAGTAGGAAATATGGCCTATAGACTCGCGTTACCTCCAAGTATGTCTCGTGTTCA
The DNA here is from genome assembly GCA_020205615.1 of Panax quinquefolius. Lineage (NCBI taxonomy): Eukaryota > Viridiplantae > Streptophyta > Magnoliopsida > Apiales > Araliaceae > Panax > Panax quinquefolius. Next base: position 41,824,273 of record CM035172.1, on the reverse strand, counting down.
TAATGTTTTCATATATATCTCGTATACGTAAATATTTGAAAGACCCAAACCATGTTATTGAGTTAGAACCGGACGAGATAGCCGAAGACTTAATGTACGAAGAGGTACCTGTCAAGATCTTGGATAGGAAGGAGCATGTCTTACGCACGAAGGTCATACCACAAGTGTGACGCCCCCAAAATTAGGTATACATCACCCATCTTGGGTCGTCAGATACATGGTACAAAATTCAAATACAACTTACTAATACAACTGTCGTGTACAATACGACAAAACATAACTGTGAGTTTGAATATAATTATTGTCTACTAAAGATTATACAAACTCAAAAGGAGTCCTAATTACAATTATTAACACACTATTTCATAGAATAGTGAGGACTACTAATGCTATCATCAGGACCGCCACTCCGCTCCCCGACTAGTCCTCGCTATGTTCTCATTTCAAGAGAATAAAGAAAGAAAGGGTGAGCTCAACTAGCCCAAAGAAGAAATATTATGACTAAGATAATGCGAATAAATTATCGTTAGCCTTCAATGATGTTAAACCGATAAAATATAACAACATCAAGTTTAACTCATAACGGAACAAGCAATTTATTAAAAGAGTCAAGTAGAGAATAAAATCTTCTATCTTTTATGATTTAAAAGGTTTTTCATGACTTTTATCACTGGGACTCAAATTTTAATAAATAATCCACATCATCGAATCACCCCTCGCACACTACTTTCTACCAATGATATTCTTTAGTATCACGACCACAAATTATCCATGCACTACAAACCAAGGACATTTGTGTATTCATTAATGGTCATGATCATGCCAACAACTCATCCATCAATGCACTACGGGCCAATGATAACTTTTACCACATCATTTGTAATATTACTACCATGATTACACCCGAATAATCCTCGGTCATAATCATACCAAGTCCATCTATGCACTACAGCCACAAATGACTTTCAACATAATATAAACATGAGGATGATGACAATGATATAAGAATTCAATAAAACAAGTTCAAGAATTAATTTATCCAAGAACTAATAATGTCCAAATTGTCAACATGATAACGCTTTTGTAGAGTAAAATTCAAGAATGATCGTAAGAATATTTTCATAAAAGATATCGGATGAAGCACAAATATCAAGGATATTCTACTAATTTCGTGGAGTATAAAAGTCAAAACTTTAACCAACCGAGTATAATAAAGAATGGAATAACAAAAGAAATCACCATGCATGCGGTAGATTAGATGTACAAAGTTATTCCAATAGAATAATAATAACGGAACCAGTCGTGCAAAATTTGCACCGATAGATGTTCCAATGAGAATAATAAAGATCGAACCAGTCCTGTAAAACACACGACATGGATGTTCCAATGAATAATAATAAAGAGACGGAAACGGTGTCCCGTAAAACACACGTATACATGATGTTCCAACGTAATAATAGAAGAATGTCACCAAGTATAGGTAAATCACATTATACAAAGTTATTCCAATGTAATAATAAGCAATGGAATAACAACAGCTTCTCTTCATGAATAAGAAAGAATAACACCCCTTACATTAGTAGGAGATTGAATACTCGCAGAGTAGTAATGTGAATACTCTTCTTCTTTCTCTTATTATTCTCTATACTTTCTCTCTCTATAGCTTGAATGAATTAAATGAAAAATAATGAAGCACTAGGCCTCTATTTATAGAAGATTTCTAGCTTAGCACTTGAAATGTGAAAAGGCAAGTGGCTCGACGAATGGTGATGTGAAAAGAAAAGTGGTTTGACGCTTGAATGTGAAACACCAAGTGGTTTGACGCTTGAATGTGAAATGACAATTGGTTCGACCTTTTAATATATGAAACGGCAAGTGGTTTGATGTCTGGTAAAGGTAATAACTATTGACAAAGGTAATTACTATTGACGAAGAGACTTTCTTAGATGATGACATATGGCCCCCCCATAAAATAACCAAACTTACCACAAACGTCTCATAATAGACTCTTTATATACATCAAGGATTGAATAAATATTACCACAAATCATTTTATTTTTAATCAACACATATTTAATCCTTCAACAATTATTAATCATTTATAACTTGTCGTCTCAATTATTGATTTAATAATATAACATATTATATGATGATAATCTTGTGACAATAATCAATCAATAATATAAGAGATATGATGCGACAATTCTTCGTGTAGCAATAATTGAGTATAGTGAGTGACTTCTCACGTAAGCATCAATAATCAATACTGCGTGCTACTACTTAACCACACGCCAGACATCGTATTTTTTTACTACCGGGTAGTTCAAAAGTTTTAACGGTAACACCTCCGCCGTTATTTTCATAAAGTATTTTTGTCGTTTTCTCAATCCGATAATAATTCTATTGTGGGGTCCACCAATGATTGTGCCGTCGTACGAATATTCCCCGACAAAAAGAATATTCCATGAACAAACGAATATTTTATAACAACTTGCTTACTTTGCAAAATTTATAAATATTACCCACAACTATAACATTATATCAAATTTACTCCATAATATTCAAAAATAATATTTATAGAAAATTCATCTTTATTTATAAAAGTTGGGGTCTTACAACAAGTTAAAGTTTTGTGGAGAAACCATGCTATTGAGGAAATGACCTGGGAGTTGAAAAAGGAAATGAAAGCGAGGTATCCTCATCTTTTCGAAACACCAGGTACGTACGTCAATTTCGAGGACGAAATTTCATAAGGAGGGGAGGTTGTAAGACCCCAACTTATTATTAATAAAATTAAATTTCCTCTATTTATTATTTTGAAATAGTAAGGGTTGATTTGATTAATGTGGTTAGTTATGGGTAAAATGCGCAAATATTTCAAATAAGCAAGTGGTTATAAAATACTCATTTTTATCGGAGAATATTCGTTTGGTCGTGGAATATTCTTACTGCTTGTGAATATTCGTCTTTACCACATTGTTGACTTTGTGTGGCCCCCATAACTAAAAGCGATTGAATGAAGAAAACAACAAGTATAAGTTGTTTATAAATAATCTACAGTAGTTATTACTGATTAACAATCGTTGGAATACCGTGGTTAAAACACAAGATACGCTGCGTTGTTGCACAAGATGACATATGTATGATTGCACCAATTATTGATTCTTATGTTCAATAATTGTTACGATGAGTCTTTGCTCAATGATTTTATTTTATTGATTCAATAATTGCTGCGTTGATATTTTATATTATTGTTGTTTCAATAATTGTCACTACATAGTATTTTCTATTATCGAAGCAATAATTTCATATTATCTCGAATAATATTATTAGAAAACATTATTGGCAATGTCTAGAAAGTTACATCAAGGAGAGGTTTGGTCACCTAATTACGCGTCGATAAGGAGAAATTCTTATCGGAAAGCCCTCTTTCCCCGAGAATGGATTTGGTTGCCATGATTGTGATTCTCTGTAATATTATTTGTGAATAATTAATTATTGATTTATATGATGAGAAAAATATTAATTTTATGTGGATATAGATGGAGAAAATTTTAAAGTGACAATTGTTAAAATTGATATTTTATCTTTTCGATAAAATATATTATTATATTACAGTAATATAATAATGGTGATATTTTTACAATGAATATGGGATATATGAGTATATGAGGAGAAAGAGTATTTTTGTTGCATTAAATGATTAACACATGTTTTGTGTGTCGGTGGACCCCATTTCTTGATTGAAATTTGATTATAGCATGTAAAATCGTCCGTTTATGGATTTTGGTCAAATTTTGTTTGGAATTTGGAAAAACTTTCTTCTGCAAAGTTGTAGAGAATGAAATTTCCCATGGAAAGGACATGTGGTTCGAATTTTTCTGATAAAAGGGCTATTTATTTTGAATTATTGAAGTTCCAAAGTTCCGAAATAATTGATTTTTGAAAGTTTTAATTATTTTTAATTACAAAATCATTTTTTTTGCTTGGTGGGCTGCATTAAACATGTGCAAGGTGGCTGAATTCAGATTCAAGAGGTGGGCTTGACAATTTTGTAAATATAATTATATTATATTAAATTTTCTGCTTTGGTGTTCTAAGCAATTTCCTATAAATAGGGTGCTTAGGTTAGAATTGAAAATCACACCAGAAACTGAAATCTTCTCTCTCTTTCTCTCTCGATATATTGAGTGTATTCTTGTGAGTATTTTGATACTTTGAGTGTTGCTATATGGTGCAAGTTCAAGTCATAGCTTATATCCGGTGTTTCAACTAGAAGTACTATTTTTACGAGGTAAGGGATGTTATTTTCTTCGTAAGTGATATTATTTCTTCAATATCATTATGCCGAAATATTGGTTGGAATTTTTTATCAAATTTGGAACTTTTTCATGTCGGGGTTACTATTCATGAGTTACTATTCATGAGTTATTATTCACGAGTTACTATTCACGAGTACTATTCACGAAGCATGATAATTTTCTTGTGGAATTTCTATCTTTTGGTGTCGGAGTTACTATTCACGTATACGACACTATTCATGAATACGACACTATTCACAGAAAAATTAAATTTTCATTTTTCGTCCAAAATATCTATTATGGATACTAGCTTTGATTGTATCCATGTTTTGATCATCCTTGAATTTTACTCCACTATGATTATTTATGAGGTATTTTTGGACATAGAATAGTTGAAATACGAATCCTTAATATTTATTCTTTTGTTTCACTGGATTCGTTTTTTTTAAAATATTTTTCATCATCATCCGTCCTAAATGATGATATAATTGAATATCTTTGGCTTGTAGTGCAAAGATTAATGATTTTTGATGAATATCTTTGGCCCGTAGTGCAAAGATGAACAGGTGTTTAGATGAACATGACCAACTGATGAATATCTTTGGCCTATAGTGAAAAGATGAATATTTGATTTCAGTTATATATTGATTGATGTTACAGGGATAAAAGATAGACGATAAACTTTTAAATTCATATATAGAAGATAGTAGATTTCATTTTCTACTTAACTTTTCTAATGAATTATTATTTTCGTTGCGAATATTGATTTCAAACTTATTGTCTATTATATTCTATTAGATATTTTCCTGTTGAAGACTAACGATAATTTGTTTTATATTATCTTAGTCATAATATTCTTTACTGGACTAGTTGAGCTCACCCTTTTCCTTGTTGTTCCATTTTTCTTCTTAGGAGGCGAGAATGTAGCAAGTACTAGTCGGGGTGTGGAATGATGGTTCTAGTAGTCCTCACTATTCTGTAAAAATAGTGTATTAATAATTATAATGAGGACTTATTTGAGTGTGGATATTGTCTAAATGACAATATTTGTATTTAAACTCACAGTTTTTATGTCGTATTAATAAAGTTGTAGTTGTTTCTGTACCATGTATTTTGACGACTCGGAATGGGTGTTGTATACCTATTTTGGGGGCGTCACATGAGGACTCCATTTGAGTTTGAATACTGTCTAGAAGATAATATTCGTGTAAAAACTCTTAGCTACGCTTTTGTCGTATTATATAAAAGAAGTTTGTATTTGATTTCTGTACCATGTATTTGGCAACTTAGAATGGGTGATGTATACCTATTTTAGGGCGCCACGTGTTGATCAAATCGTTATATGTTGTTCGTTGCTATATATGTTAACTGCTTAAATCGCTAAAAGCTAAGACGATTTATTCTATATATATATATACGGATCGAATCCGTCATGATCAAAATCGCTAAAGGGGGGTATGCAAGGTATGTTAGATAAGGGGTGAGCTTAAGATCCGGACCGATATATATATATATATATATATATATATATATATGCTTACAAGAGAAACATGTCACATATGTATAAAAGCATTTGAATTCTTATATACATATCTGATTATTAATTGCTATTTGCTTATTTGAGAAACATCAAATATAAAAGTTATTTAAACATGTATATATTAACACTGAATTTTACCTGCTTACCTTAGAAGCACAATTCTGTCAATCTTTTATAAAAGGGAAAAATGATTTTAAGTGAGTTAATTTTTTTTGTATATTTGTGAGAAAGAGAGAGTGATCCTTTGTCCACTACCATAGTCAAATAGAGGTCAACGGGTAGTTGAGTCTTTAGTGAACCTGTGATGGACATATTTCTTGTTTCAAGACCAGATTGTAAAACAGAACTAGACTCAGAAAATAGGTTTTAAAATGAGTTAGTTTATTTTATGTACATATGAGAAAGATAAGTAATCCTTAGACCAAAATTAAAGTCTTAGAGAGGTCAACGGGGAGTTGAGTCTCAATTGTACTTGTAAGGTGAGGGATGTTAGGTTTGTGTATAGCGCGATCATATGCAATCAAATTACATAAAAGGTGCGCAAGCGCGATAAAACAAAATTTAAAAATTTTCATACAAGCCATCACAATGATCATACTTTGTGAATAATTATCAATCAATAGAAAAAATATGGAGATCAAATTCATATATATCCTTGTAGAAATGAGTTTCCTCAGGCACAAGTTCACCTCCAATTCTCTTTTACGTTCAACTTGAATCCATTGGGTTTGATTCTTTCATTTGATTAACATTAGCCACCCAAGTGTTTGGTCTCTAGAGGTGATGACCAAGTAAGAGCAAATATTCAAGAAAATGAGTGTTTGACAAAACCCTAGATTCTATATCTACAAAATTATGTGTACTCCCCCAACTCTTGGAATTGTTATTAACCCTAAATCAAAACAAGACTCCTCTTATTTATAAATGTAAGCAACCCTCCTAACCAATTTAGGAATAGGGTTTTATTTTAATTAATTAAACTCAATTAATTAGGTTTCCTAATCTTTTTAGGAATAATTAATTAAACTCTTTTAATTAATAAGGCTCCTAATTTTATTAGGAATATATGAGAATACATTTTATTAATTAATTCTCAAACTCCTTTAGGAATTAACTAATAATAATAGTAATAATAATAATAAGACTCTATTATTAATTTATATTTAATATTTCCAAAATATTAAATAAAAATATTAAATTATTTAATTTATTCTATCACCATAGATTAAATTAAATACACTTAACTTATTATTATGATTATGTCATTTACTTCTTAAATAAATATTTTTCTTTTTATATTACGACCACTTTAGGTTTTTCATATTAAATCAGTTGTGAATAAATTAATTAGAATAATTCTAATCTTATTTAAATAAATAAAATAATCCAATTTATTTAAATAAATAATATTTATTCTAGAATAAGGATAAGCCTCCTTAGTGATCAACGACTTTCCAGATAATATAGATTTTAACATTAATCATAAAAGAATCCTTGAGTAAATAGTTACCGTACAATTCAATCCTTCCACCATACAATGTCTCAATTAAATATAAGACATGGAATTACTGTGACCCCCCAAAATAGGTATACATCACCCATCTTGAGTCGCCAAATACATGGTACAGAATTCAAATCCAAACTTTAATTATACAACAGTCGTGTAAAATACGACAAAACATAGGCTGTGAGTTTTAATACAAATATTGTCATCTAGACAATATCCACACTCAATGGAGTCCTCATTACATTTATTATCACACTATTTTACAAAATAGTGAGGACTACTAATGCACCATCTAGGACCATCACTTTGTTCCCCGACTAGTCCCAGCTACGTTCTAATTTCTGAAAGAGAACAGTGAAAGAAAGGGTGAGCTCAACTAGCCCAGTAAGAAATATTATGACTAAGATAATGCTGAATAAATTATCATTAGCCTTCAACGGTGTTAAACTGATAAAATATAATAAACATCAAGTTTAACTGCAGCGGAACAAGCATTCCATTATAAGAGTCAAGTAGAGAATAAAATCTACTATCTTCTATGATTTAAAAGGGTTTTCATCACTTTTATCGCTGAGACTCAGCTTAATAAACAATCCACATCATCAAATCATCCCTGCACTATATGCCAAGGATATTATTTAGTATCACGACCACGAATTATCCATGCTCCACGGCAAAAGATAATCATGTTTTCATCAACGGTCCTGATCATGCCATAAAACAATTCATCTTTGCACCCTTGGCCGAAGAGAATCCATAGCCATAATTATAACAAAAATTGTCCATCAATGCACTACGGGCCAATGAGGAATTTTAATTTCACATCATTTGTAACATTACGGTCATGATTATACCGAATAATCCCTGGTCATAATCATACCAAGTCCATCTATGCACTACAAGCCACAGATGACTTTCAACATAATATAAACATGAGGATGATGACAATGATATAATATTCAATAAAACAAGTTCAAGAATTAATTTATTCAGGAACCAATAACGTCCAAATTATCAACATGATACTTCTTTATGGAGTAAAATTCAAGATTTCTCAGAAGAATATTTCCATGGAAAGATACTGGATGAAGCACAAATATAAAGAATATTCCACTAATGTCATGGAGTATAGAAGTCAAAACTTTAACCAACTGAGTATAATAGAATATATGAAACTACAAATGGATTTTCGCCCGCCATGCGGTAATCCACGTAGACAGATCATTTCCATAATTTAATAAGGAATGAATACGAAGGATCATTCACCATGCATGTGGTAATCCACATAGATAGGTTATTCCAACAGAATAATAAAGAATGGAATAACATAAGGATTCACCATGCGTGCGATAGATCGCAAGACGAGTTTATTCCCAAATGTAATAATAAATAATGGTATCGTGTCCCAAAGATAAACGCATGCATGGATATTCGACAAAATAATAAATAATGGAACCAGTCCCAAGTAAAACGAATGCAGACGGATATTCCGCGAGAATAATAAATAATGGAACCAGGTCCGGCGTAAACGCATACATACAGGATATTCCGACAGAATAATAAAGAACGGAATATTAGAATAATTTCACCATGTATGCGGTACTTAGCAAAGCAAAGTTATTCAAATGAATAATAAGAATGGAATAACGTAAGAATTTCACCAAGTATAGGGTATCCCATTATACAAAGTTATTCCAACGAATAATAAAGAATGGAATAACAAAAGTTCTCTTCACGAATAAGAAAGAAAGAATACTCCTTCACGAGTACAACAAATAATATCTCATACCTAAGAAGAAGAAAAGTTGGATATATGAGTAGTGAAGTGTTGAATACTTTTCTTCTTTCTCTCTATAGTTTATCTCTCTAGAGTTTCAAAGTGAATTAAAAAGAAATAATGAAGGAATGAGCTTATTTATAGAAAAATGGAATCATAGTACTTAACTCATGAACGCGATCCAGATTGATTTACTTTAATCTGACGGTCCATATTTAAAGCAAAATTTTTTAAATAAAATATAATATATTCTATTTATAATCTAATAAAACGAATAACTTTATAAAAGTATTACATTTTTATATAAAAAAGATTTTACTATGCAAAAACACTATGCAGACACTATACAACACTATGCATAATAAAATATAATATATTCTATTTATAGAATAACTTTATAAAAGTATTCTGTTTTATATAAAAAGATTTTACTATGCAAAATACTATGCATAATAGAATATAATAAATTCTATTTATAGAATAACTTTATAAAAGTATTCTGTTTTATATAAAAAGCTTTTCTGTTTTATTACATTAATAATACCAATAAAACAAAACTGAGTGACTTATCACATAAGCATCAATAATCAATACCGTGTGCTACTATGCAACCACACTTATTACTATATTTTTACTACCGAGTAGTTCAACAGTTTTAACGGTAAAACTTCCGCCGTTATTCTCATAAAAATATTTTTGTCATTTTCTCCATCCGACAATAATTCCGTTGTGGGTCCACCAATGATTGTACCGTCGTACGGATATTCCTTGACAAAAAGAATATTCCCCGACCAATCGAATATTATATAACAACTTGCGTACTTTGCAAAATTTATAAATACTATCCACAACTATAACATTATATCAAATCCACACCATAATATTAAAAAAATTATTTCGAGAAAATTAAATATTTATTCATAAAATCTGGGGTCTCACAATCTCCCCTCCTTATGGAATTTCGCCCTCGAAATTTACGTACGTACCTGGTATGCCGAACAAATGAGGATACTTTGTCAGATTCTAACTCTTGAGGTATAACCTTTGAGCGCAAAATATATTTCAAGATTCTAACAGGTACACCTTCATACGTTAAATTATTCGCTATCTCGTCCGATTCTAAATTAATAATGTGGTTCGGATCGTCCACATATTTATGTAACATCGATACGTTAAAAATGTTATGAACACGCGACATACTTGGCGGTAAAACGAGTCTATAAGCCACAGTTCCTACTCGATCGAGGATTTTAAATTGGCCAATTAAATCGAGGGTTGAGATTTTCTCTCTTCGTCGATTCTTGCTTCTAGAATAACGCCCTCTTGAACCTTCTTCTTCACATTCATCAGCTCTGAGTATGTAGCATGAGATGCTTTAACTTTATCGATTAAAGTCGATTTTAATCGTATATTCGTTATCTTCACGTGGGTTCCTAGAGTCTTTAACTCTATCTTCATCATTTGTAAGTCATACGAAATGGGTCTTTGTGTTAACAACATCGCACTCGTAAACACATACGATCTTCTACTCAACGCGTCAGCTACCACATTTGCTTTTCCACGATGGTATTAAATTGTACGATCGTAATCTTCAACAGCTCGAGTCAACGTCTTTGGTGCATGTTACGTTCGCCCTCATCCAAAACATGGATAGTACGTCACATTGATACCTATCAACTTGCCATCGTCATTCACGACGTCGCCGCCATAGAAAAAGTCCGCTTTGCATTCCCACACAAGAAAGTCAACAACGAAAGGACCGGGCTCTTTACTTATGGCTTGATATGACAATGATTGACTTTAGTGGTTTGGTTGCTTGAATTCGCATAACAGGTTGGTTAGGAATATGAAAGCTAACAACCTTACGAAAAGCTTGATGAATAGTTAACCAATCGATTCCTAAAATCGCATCAAAGGCAAGTATTTTCAAAGAGATAAGATCAATAGGCAACGTGAAAGTGTTTATTTGAATCAATAAGATTTATAAACAGTAGAGGTAACAAAGGTTTCTCCTAACAGAGTTTCAACAGATAAATCAAAATCTAACTTCTCCGGAGTTAAATTCAAACATTGAACACAACTAAGTGAAATAAAAGAGTGGGTAGAACTGGTATCTAACAAAATATAGACTTCGCAAGAGTTTATGATTAAATTACCCGTAATAACTTTGTTCGAGTTTCTCGACAACGTTCTCACTTAAACTACCAGATTTGACTTTGCTATAGGGTACAATCCACCCTTAAGTACTTCCTCGCATTCCTGATCCATGATTTGAATCATTACTCTCCGATCCATATCGAATTGGGGTTGACCGCTATGCACAGGGTAATTCTGAATTCGATGTTGGATTCTCCCAATTGTTGTCCAAAAAGCAAAATCCATTTCATCTATTTTGGCTTTATTGGATCGGACGTCTTTTTCTACAATATTTACGCGTCGTGCGACTTTTACCCATGCGTCATCTATTCTCCTTCGTTAAGTTGTTTCTGCTTTCATCAGAACTTTGATCATAGCATTCTCAGATTCAAGCTCTAATATCTTATACTCTGCCAAAGAGCGCTCCTGTTCAGCTATCGCACATCGGGTAATACAATTTTGAATTGTTACATTCATTTGTTCCACGACCGCCTTCCGTTCTTCAGCCTGTTCTTCTAACTCATGAATACGATTTTGCAATTCTACATTTTGATCAATAAGTTCTTCTAATAAATCCTCCTCAGGTTCCTCTTCTTCCTCACTCTTAGTTGCTACCTTTGCGACTAGCTTGAGTGCAACTTTTAATTACTCAATCACCACATGGATATCTCTAATCACATTATCTTGGTTGGTGATTAGAGAGTGTCTCCACCAGGCCTCATGTGCTCCATTGCTATTCTCAACATTCTCGATGTCATTTTCAAATCTTCGCCACAAAACAAGGGTTAATTAACATATCACATATTATTCCTACACTCGTGACCAATTAAATACCAAATAAACTTTAGGTAGGTCATACTAGCGAAGAATTCCCCATCTCTCCCTCCTAGTTCTTATCTCACATCTCGGTCAGGGGATCATATCCTAAGCTTTGATACTAACTGTGACGCCCCCAAAATAGGTATACATCACCCATCTTGAGTCGCCAAATACATGGTACGTAATTCAAATACAAACTTAATTATACAACAATGTGTGTAAAATACGACAAAACATATAGTCATGAGTTTTAATACAAATATTGTCATCTAGACAATATCCACACTCAATGGAGTCCTCATTACATTTATTATCCCACTATTTCACAAAATAGTGAGGACTACTAATGCACCATCTAGGACCATCACTGCTCCCCGACCCAGAGTAGTCCCAACTACGTTCTCATTTCTTGAAGAGAACAAAGGAAAGAAAGGGTGAGCTCAACTAGCCCAAGAAGAAATATTATGACCAAGATAATGCAGAATAAATTATCATTAGCCTTCAAATTATGTTAAACTGATAAAATATAATAAACATCATGTTTAACTGCAGCGGAACAAGCAATCCATTAGAAGAGTCAAGTAGAGAATAAAATCTACTATCTTCTATAATTTAAAAGGTGTCGACATCGAGATTTTTGGGTGTCCCTTTCCATTACTTGTTCTTTGGTGTTCTCATTTTCGGTGAGATTTGTTTGAAAAAATAAGTGAAAAAGGTCTGACATGTATGATGTCGACGATGGTACTTATTAAAGTCGCCAGTTGGTTTTTAAATGGTTGTACCAACACAACCGAGAAAAGGTTTGCACATTGACCCAAATGATATGACAACGCTAAACGGGCCTGGTGAAATCGAGATTCATTAGGGTCCGGGGACTTGGTTATGCGGGGAAGGTGTTAGGCACCCCAGGCATCCGTCATGTTACCACGGAGACCGCCTCTTTTCAAGAAACTATTATCCGAATGTGTGTGTGTGTGTGGTCAATGTGTCTTATATATGGAAGTTAAAGAGGCCTCGTTCGAACCTATATACAGTGGTTTGAATTTATGCAAAAATTCAGCTTTTAACAAAATATGGTAGTGATGTTTTATAAAAGAGGTTTTTCAAACCCTGATGCTCAATAGGAATTGAGACCTTTTACACTCCCATTTTTATTAAGTGAGCGGCTGAATTGATTTTATTTGACGAATGCGAGGCATCCGTACGAAAATAATATACAAAAATAATGCCGACTTCCTCGTGGGTATGGAAACCATCTGAGGAAATTCAGACACCACAGAATAATTTACAAGCTCGCTACATTGAAAAATGTCCATCACGAACCGAATCTAGATCCAATAGGATGAATCAGCGATCACATGATTCTAAGCGCATATAATGCTTTAATGCAATTTGTATGAAAGCAGATGGCAATGTATATATATAAAAGCTATAAATATATATATACGAGGCAGGATCACCAACCACGAAGCACCTCCATGGGGATCGAAATGTAAATAAAGTCATTAAAAGTTATCAACCGCCACTTGCGGAGAAACTCCAAAGTGACAAAACGTAAATAAAGTCAGTAAATATGGTCAACCGCCACGAAGGAAACTCCAGGCGGGACAAAAATAAATATATATATATATATAAAAGCATTAAATGCACCGGATGTAAAATCCAGGCTCATCGAACAGAGTTCACCCACAGTTCATATATATAAGTATAAATATATATATATATATAAGTGAGTAAATGCACCGGATATAAAATCTAGACTCATCGAACAGAATCCGACCACAGTTCATATATATAAATATATATATAAATATAAGCGAGTAAACGCACCAGACCAAAGGCTAGGCTCATCGAACAAAGTTCAGCACACAGTTAATATATATAAATGTAAATATATATATTAAAGCAAATAAACGCCTCGCATCAAAGTCAGGCTCAATCGAGGCATAACTCGATAATGTTAGTCAATATATATGTAAATATATATATATATATATATATCTGATGAATAAAGCCACGGATCAAGTCCGCAAAAGCAAGCAAAAGCACGACTCTCAACGTGTAGAAGGGTATGTGCAAAGATAAAGAGAAAGACTCTAAAGTGTGTGAGAAGGCTTACAAACCGATAAAAAAAACTTCTATATCTTTAGAGTGGGTAAACACTTGGCTTTTATGGGTACAAAGAGGCTATATATGAGCTCATGTGTGTTTGAGAGTGGGAAATACACTGTGTATGGGCGAGTCAGAGCCCATCAGAAGGGTTTCCCGTCTTTTCTCTTACAAAATGGCCACCCCAAGCTCTCTATTTATAGAGGGGGGAGCCACAGGTCTACCTGTGGCACCTAATGTAGTGTACTGCGGGTGCCCGGTGCCCCCCGGCGGCGGTGTGGGTCCCGCCGTGTCGAAGATGCGTCTGCGTTGTTCGCTTCGATCGCCACAACTTTTAATCCGGGAGTCCGATGGAAGCGTGCCATACCATTCTGGAAAGCTCTTTCCGAGAGCTACACAATGATATATGATTTGACCTTTTTTGATTCCAGGAAGATGGGTCCATGACCGAAATGGCATTCCCGGGTTTCCGTCAGGTAGTCCGTTGAGCCGTTTTGCATAGTTTGCACTCGAAAGTTAAGATATGGTTCTTGTGGGACTTCTATTGAAGTATTTTGAGTTGACATGAGTTGATTTGATGTGATTTGAAGTTGAGTTGGCAAAATGATCATTTTGCCCCTCCCGGGGTTATCTTCAATTTTCGCGCAGTTGTAGCAGTCGTTTCTCAGGGTTATCTCTGAGGTTGACTTGATGTTGACTTTGACTGTCCTCAGGGTTATCTCTGAGGTTGGCTTGACCTCCTGGGGCTATCTCCAGGCTTTGATCTTGATCCTCCGGGGTTATCTCCGAGGTTGAAACTGACTTTCCCGGGATTATCTCCGGGGTTGGAACCTTATTTCTCGGGGCTATCTCCGAGGTTGAAAACTGGATCTCCCGGGGTTATCTCTGGGGTTTGAAGTTGATGTCGTAATCCTCCAGGGTTATCTTTGGAGTGGGAAAAAGACACTTTTGCCCTCTTCCATGGTTAGTAATAGGAGAAGAAAATTTCGAGTGTCTACAAAAGGTTTTTCATCACTTTTATCGCTGAGACTCAGCTTAATAAACAATCCACATCATCAAATCATCCCTTCACTACAGGCCAAGGATATTCTTTAGTATCACGACCACGAATTATCTATGCACCACGGGCCAAAGATAATCAAGTTTTCATCAACGGTCCTGATCATGCCATAAAATAATTCATCTTTGCACCCTTGGCCAAAGAGAATCCATAGCCATAATCATACCAAAAACTATCCATCAATGCACTACGGGCCAATGAGAACTTTTTCCACATCATTTGTAACATTACGGTCATGATTATACCGAATAATCCCTGGTCATAATCATACCAAGTCCATCTATGCACTACAGAACGTATTGACTTTCAACATAATATAAACATGAGGATGATGACAATGATATAAGAATTCAATAAAACAAGTTCAAGAATTAATTTATCCAGGAACCAATAACGTCCAAATTGTCAACATGATACTTCTTTGTGGAGTAAAATTCAAGAATGCTCAGAAAAATATTTTCATGAAAAGATACTGGATGAAGCGCAAATATCAAGGATATTCCACTAATGTCATGGAGTATAGAAGTCAAAACTTTAATCAACTGAGTATAATAGAATATATGAAACTGTAAATGAATTTTCGCCCGCCATGCGGTAACCCACGTAGACAAATCATTTCCATAATTTAATAAGGAATGAATACGAAGGATCATTCACCATGCATGTGGTAATCCACATGTAGACGTGTTATTCCAATGTAATAATAAAGAATGGAATAACATAAGGATTCACCATACGATGCGATATAGATCGCAAACCAAAAGTTTATTCCCAACGAGAATAATAAATAATGGAACGAGTCCCACCGTAACGCATGCATGTGATATTCCGGCAAAATAATAAATAATGGAACCCGGTCCCACGTAAACGTCTGAGATGTGATATTTCGGCGTAATAATAAATAATGGAACCCGTGTCCCGTAGCGCCGAGCATGCATGTGATATTCGGCGAGAATAATAAAGAACGGAATATTAGAAGAATTTCACCGTGTATGCAGATTGGCATAAACAAAGTTATTCAAATGTAATAATAAGAATGGAATAACGTAAGAATTTCACCAAGTATAGGGTATTCCGCATTATACGTTTATTCCAACGTAATAATAAAGAATGGAATAATGTAAGTTCTCTTCACGAATAAGAAAGAAAGAATACCCCTTACGAAAGTACAACAAATAATATCCCTACCTTAAGAAGAAGAAGAGTTCGGATATATGATTAGTGAAGTAGCGAAATACTTTTCTTCTTTCTCTCTATAGTTTTTCTCTCTAGAGTTTCAAAGAATTCGTAAGAAATAATGAAGGAATGAGCTTCTATTTATAGAAAAATGAATTTGATAAGTAATTAACTCATGAATCTGGCCTAGATTGATTTACTTTAATCTGACTATTCCATATTTAAAGCAAAATCTTTTAAATAAAATATAATATATTCTATTTATAATCTAATAAAACAAATAACTTTATAAAAGTATTACATTTTTTATAAAAAAATTTTACTATGCAAAATACTATGCAACACTATGCATAATAAAATATAATATATTATATTTATAGAATAACTTTATAAAAGTATTCATTTTATATAAAAAGATTTTACTATGCAAAACACTATACATAATAGAATATAATATATTCTATTTATAGAATAACTTTATAAAAAGTATTCATTTTATATAAAAAGTTTTTCTGCTTTTATTACATTAATAATTCCAATAAAACAAAACCGGTGACTTATCACATAAGCATCAATAATCAATACCGCGTCTATACTATGCAACCACGCCAGACATCGTATTTTTTTACTACCGAGTAGTTCAACAGCTTTTAACGGTAAAACTTCCGTCGTTATTCTCATAAAAATATTTTTGTCGTTTTTCTCCATCCGATGATAATTCCGCCAAGGGTCCACCAATGATTGTACTGTCGCATTTGGATATTCCCCGACAAAAAGAATATTCTCCGACCAATCGAATATTATATAACAACTTGCATACTTTGCAAAATTTATAAATACTATCCACAACTATAACATTATATCAAATCCACACCATAATATTAAAAAATTTATTTCGAGAAAATTAAATATTTATTCATAAAATCTGGGGTCTCACAATTACTATCAAGTCTTATTTTATTTAATTATATGTATTTCGATTCTCAAATGCACAACTTCAAATAATGCAAATTAGAAACTTCTTTCTGCCTTGGCCAAGGACTACTGGGTTGTCATTTATCGAATCACATAGGACATTTTCTTCTTTTACTAGAAGTAATAGATTCTTTGTTGATTATTCATTATCTCTATGTACAACTTATTACACCCAAACATACCTTTTGATATACCCTAATTCATCATACACAAGATACCATGATGATCTCAAGTCTAAGGATCACTTGTACTACTATCACTACATGAATTCCTATTGACATGCAAGTAAAACTCCATTAGGTATTCTTTAGCGAGTCACGTTCAGTAAACTTATTCTCCAATAAGCACCTACATACTTGTTTTAGTGTCTCCGCACAAATGAATATGAGATCAATCATCATCATCCAATGAGCAAGCAACGTATGTACCAATCTATTCAGATTCACTAATCCTTTTTTCAGTAATCCAACGATTGGGAACAATATTAGTTTGTGAGCTATCTAAGAATTTAGATTTCATTAGCATGATCATCATCATGATTCTAAAAATATTGCTCAAAATTATGTGTTTATCACATATTATAAAAACAATACCATGTAGATAATTAAAAGTCTTAAATTAAACAATTCTTTTATTAATAAATAAATACGATTGTTACAAAGTATATGTTTTATCATCAAACATGATTGGCTTGTGTGTATACTACTTTCAAGGGAGAGACCGACTTTTCAAAATTAGATCATAAAATAGATTGAACTCAAAAGAAATGTGCAACTAAGCTTGAGAAAGAAACAGAAAGTTGAATCTCTAGTGTACTTATGAAATAAGGAAGAAACTGTCGTTTCAAGATTAGATCATAAAATAAACTGAACTCAAAAAAATGTGCAACTAAATTTGAAGGGGGTATTCTTGAAATTGACTCATAAGTTCATACTATGTCAAAGTAAAAGTAACCTTTTTATATAAGGGTTGGGGAATATGTGTCCCTATGTATTTCAATTTGTTTTATTAATGAAAGTTTTATTATTGTATTATTTTTATTAATGATAATTTTGTACAGATTAACTATAAGTCTAAAAGAAAATAATTAAGCATGCCCAAAAAGTTGCAACTAAACTAGTCCAAGAAATAGCACATTATTCTGTAGGTTACATAGTTCGTACGCAGTAGTCAATGGATCAATATAACTCAACCTATATATTACCCCCTCCATTCCAAAAAATGAGCAAAATATAATTTATACATATTAAAAAAAAAATAAAAGTAGATAAACGAGTATAAAATAAATTTATATTTATATTTAGTAGTCCCATAAAATTATATAAAAAAAATGAGTATTTTTTTTTATATACTAATGGACCACCCCCATCAAATGACATATTTTTCCTTTAACTTTATATATTTTATCTCATCTTTTTAAAGACTAAAAAATTTGTACCTCTGGTAGACCTGACAAAATATGGTTATGGATTGGTTTTGGTTTTCAAAATATAGTTATGGTTCCATTTAAGAACTAAAACCATATTAACCATTTTTAATATGGGTTATGTGGGTTGGAACCATATGGTTATGGTTAAAAATCATATTAACCATTATAAGATATTTTAACTTTTAAACAAAATTTTAAAAAAATGAAATTAATATATACTATAGATAGAGAGACGGATACAAGGGGTGGGTAGGTTAGGTGGGGTGGGGGTGGGGTGAGTAGGGGGTAGAGGGTGGATGGTGTATACATAAACGCTTAATAATAAAAATTTTTGGGAGTGGTGGGTGGGTGGGTGGGTGGTGTATACATAATCACATAATATTTTTTTGGTGGGGGTGGGGTGGGGGTGGGGTGGGGTGGGGGTGGGGGTGGGTGGGATAGGGGGTGTATACATAATCACATAATATTTTTTTTGGTGGGGGGGGGGGGGGGGGTGGGGGGTGGGGGGGGGGGGGGGGGGCGGGGGTAAGGGGTGTATAAATAATCACATAATATTTTTTTTGTGAGAGTGGGGGTGTGGGGTTGGGGGGTGGGGTCGGTGGTTGAGCTTCTTGAATATGTAAATATAGGTGAAAAGAATTTTGATTTGGATTTGAAATAAAATATGGTTCGAAAAATGGTTAGCAACCGAATATATTTATATTTTTTTTAAAATAATTATCTCAAACTTTAACCAACCCAAATAAATAAAAACAGTTAACCAATCCATTTGGTTCCAATTAATTTAAGTTGACTTGACAATTAACTAACTATATTGTCAGGTCTAATCTCTAGTCATCCTTTCAGGACAGAGGGAGTAACTTTGTAGGTAACATTTTGGCCCAAATTAAAAAAATCAGAAGTTTTAATCACTTAATCTATCACACAAATTGACATGCCTGTTTGAACATTTTTTATTTTGGTAATTAAATTTTGCACAAACTGAATTCCTACTTGCTTTTTATAGAGACTTGTGGTATTCCTGACAACATCCCTTGGACTTTAGAATAAAAAGTGAGAAAAGGAGGAGCTAAAATAAGGTTCAAAGTCAAAGAATCTACACAAAATTATTAAAAGAATATACTAATATCTTCCTTTTCTTATTTTCTTGGTGATGACTACTATTCTTCCTATCAAAATCTTCATGTCATTATTTAATCAGTCTGGAATAAATCACTTGACTTGCAATGAGGACTAATTCAAACTACTAGATTACTACTTACTAGTTCATATCCTTCAAATATCTTAGTAAAATGTGTTTAGAAAATTTATCTTTTAAATTATAAGATCAACATTAATTTTAAAAAATCAATTTCAAACTCAAAATTTTCATTTAGTTTATATCAATAAAATTAAAATATTATAAACTAACTAAAAAATATTACTAATTATAAGATTTATTGTTTAAAAATTTAAATGAATCGTGTTAATTTTAAATTTAAAAATGTATTAAATTAACTTTTAAAAAGTTAATACTGATTCTATAATTCAGAACCGGGGAGTAAGCTAGCGTATGAAGGAGGAAGACAACTATTTCAAAGGAGATGAGTTGACCTAATACGTACTACTCCCTCCGTCCTATAATATATTATTATATATATGACGTTTTAGAGTTGTGTATAAGAATTAAAAAAATAATTATATTATGAATGTTCTCACTTAAAAATAATATTAGTATCTTGTATCGTTAACATATATTGAAAACAATTTGGGAGAAAAGTTAATGGAGGTGACCCTAGTTCTAATATGGACAAACACCACATTTCAGTTGCTTTTGAGTTTTCTGACCACATACATACATCCCTTGCCCTTGGACATGGAACAAAGTGGTAAAAGACAAGTTCAAATAAGATGCAAAAAAGTCAAAGAAAATCTACACAATAATATTTTACAAATAACAACTTGTTGATATCACCATATATACTACTAGTATCTTTTTCTTTCTGATGACTACTACTACTTCTCCCAATACAAATCTACACGTTTCATTAATATTTAAGTTGCAATGAGGACTAATTCAAACTGCCAAACTATGCTTTTATAATTATATATCCAAGGACCAAATTAAGTTCTTGGAAGTAGATGCATAGTTTTTCCTTTGCAAATTGCAGCAATTTTGCCAAGTGCTTTTAGGAAATGATTTCAGCAGAAAATCATATGGCTACCACCAGATTGCAAACTTTGGAAATGGATTCCGGGGAGAAGCGTCTCAACGAACTCGGATACAAGCAAGAACTCAGAAGGGAAATGGTTAGTTTTTGAAAATATTATTAATTGGGAAATTTTAAGTTTGATTTATATATATAATATTACTAGCTGGCTAGCTAGCTAATATTTTCTTCTTCTTGTTGTTGGGGGTACATGTACATGTAGACTTTCATAAAGACGCTTGCGATAACGTTCTCAAGCATGGCAGTGTTCACCGGGACGCCATTATATGGACAGAGCTTGCTTTATGCAGGTCCAGCAAGCTTAATATGGGGATGGCTTGTAGTTTCATTCTTCACTTGGTTTGTTGGAATTGCTATGGCTGAAATTTGCTCCTCTTTCCCGGTATGATATGCTTCTTCTTTCTTTCTTTCCTATTTCTAACTGCATAGTAGTATAATATTATCATGCGACTACCACTACCATATATATTTCTAGCCAATGTTATATAAGAATATGTTTGGAAAATTAAAATTATCCTAAAAAATAGTCCTTCTACGTACAATTGTATCTCTAATTTAATTTGGAAAGGATGGCATAACCGGCAACTTTTGCCAATGCGTGGGGCTTTTTCTTTGTGTGTCATGAACCAAAAGATAGCTCAAAATTTATGTTAAAAGTGAATGCTAACAAAAGACAACTTCTGCTAGAATTTGATGAGAAAACATTGCTCGTTTGAATGTTGGTTAATATTTTCAACAACCAGACAACTGGCTCCCTCTATTTCTGGGCTGCACATTTGGCTGGACCAACATGGGGACCGTTTGCCTCATGGTGCTGTGCCTGGCTCGAGACCATTGGCCTCATTTCTGGAATCAGCGCTCAGGTAGCCTAAGCCTAACCCCTTCTTCTACCTACATACATAATGCATTCAGCACCAAATCTCAACAGAAAACACTAACAATATCTATCAACTTAATACAGGCATATTCAGGAGCACAAGCATTACAATTTATCATCCTTTTGTCCACTGGAACAAACAAAGGAGGGGGCTACTTCGCTCCTAAAAGTATATTTTTGTGCATTTACATGTTCTTCATCTTAGTATGGGCAATACTCAACTCATTCGCGTTACAAGTAATCGCCTATCTCAACATAATTTCCATCTGGTGGCAGGTACTGCTTCCAATTCTGCATATTATCTATACCATTTTTTTAAACCCCTATCATTACGTTTCTCGATAACTGCACTAATATCATGTTGAAACATTTGACAACATATGCAGATCCTTGGAGGGTTTGTAGTCATTATAATGCTCCCTCTGGTGGCACAAACAAGGCAATCGGCCTCTTATGTGTTCACTCATTTTGAGATGTCCCCAGATGACACTGGAATAAGTAGCAAGCCTTATGCAGTTATATTATCCGTTCTACTGAGCAATTACTGCCTGTATGGATACGACAGTGCTGCTCATTTAACCGAAGAAACCAAAGGCGCCGACAGAACTGGTCCTAAAGCAATTCTTTCTTGCATTGGCATCATAACAGTATTTGGGTGGGCATATAATTTAGCTCTCACTTTCAGCATCAAGGTACATACGTACCTTCATAAACTTGGCTGTTCGAGAATTTGTTCCAGCAGGATTGTGCCAATTTAACACGAAAACATAAACTTTGATGCATGTAGGATCCAAGGTACTTGTACGATGTAAATAATGAGACGGCAGGGGCACTTGTTCCGGCCCAGATAATCTACGATGCATTTCATGGAAGGTATCAGAACTCTACTGGAGCTGTAGTTTTCCTCTGCATCATCTGGGGCTCCTTCTTCTTTTGTGGGCTCTCTGTTACTACTAGTGCTGCAAGAGTAGTAAGCACCTCCATATATTTTCTTCTATTTATAAATTGTCTAATCAGAGTAGTAAGTATAAATGTCATTTGTACTCATCCTCTTACTACTATATGCAACTGTATTCTTGCTTCTCCAGGTCTATGCTCTATCCAGGGACAATGGAATCCCATTTTCGCCAATTTGGAGAAGAATTCACCCAGTGCGCAAGGTTCCAATAAATGCTGTGTGGCTCTGTGCAGCCATAGCCACTATTCTTGGACTGCCTATCTTGAAGCTAAATGTGATCTTCAGTGCCATAATTTCCATAAGCACAATCGGATGGGTTGGGGGCTACGCAGTTCCCATTTTTGCAAGGTTAGTGATGGCTGAGGAAAAGTTCAAACCAGGACCCTTCTATTTGGGCAAAGCAAGAAGACCGGTTTGCTTGGTAGCCTTCTTATGGATATGCTATACCTGTTCAGCCTTCCTGTTGCCCACTCTCTATCCAATCAAATGGGACAATTTCAATTATGCACCCGTAGCTCTCGGAGTATCTTTGTCTCTGATAATGCTCTGGTGGATTCTAGACGCAAGGAAATGGTTCACGGGACCTGTGAGGAACGTTGATAAACAGAACGGAAATGTTTAAACAATCTCTTATTATTGATATAAAAAGAATAGATTACAGTTATAGAAGCCGAGGTGTGATTCTTGGTTTAGCATGAAGGATTCTTGGTTTCACAATTTAAAAATGAAAAAGTGCTCTTCCTTTGACAGCCATCTTTGTTCAGCTACATCTAACCACAGGCAATTTACACTCTGTGACATTGGCACTCCATTATCTTCAGCATCAGGAGCATCTTGAGTGACAAAAGAAAGCAATCTATACTCTATAACTCCTTTTGCAAGCATCTGAAACATTTTCAAATAGACAACTTGTAGAAAGTTATTCCAATTCCTCCAAGAAATATTTAACAACTTGTCATCATTGAATAAATATATGACAAAATTGGTTGATGCCCAGGCCCCTGCCTGCCATATTTGTTGACAAAGTACTTAACAAGTACACCTACCTTTGGATTTCCACGTAGAATTATATCCGTGCCCCTGCCTGCCATATGTTGATATGGTGATTGCATATTTTTCTCCCTGCTTGGGCAACAAACTCAGCCTCCCTAGCGGCATACTGCGAAATATATAGATAAAACAAACAACAGTTAAAAAAGCATCGATGCCCCAGATGACCAAGCATCCAACTAAAGGACTTCATAAGTTAAATTTATAATAAACATTGGGTCGTGCGTTAAGGAGAAGTTTGGTTGCTTAAAAGATGCGAACAGATAAAATAAACAAATTCTGTTTCATAAACTAAATTTTGAGCATGCCAAAAACTAGAAAAGCATCCAGCAGAACCAAGGTATATGATAAATGGTAAGACTTTCTAAGCAATTAGGCGAAGATACATAAATAGAACATCCTGGCAACCAATAGTTCCAGTTATATTAAATGAAAAAGTAAGCATTTTCTATCCCAAAGATATAGTTGCCTTCCACTTCCAGTCTTCGGCTCCCACCATTCTACTTCTCCAAACCCATTTATTTCTGTTGGGCCATAGTATGTCGGGTCCGATTTGTATGGTGGGCTGCAGTCGACATTGAGTTGTTTAAACCCATGTAGAATTATTTGGTTTCTAAATCCAGAGAGGGGTTTTAGGGTTTGAATTAACATCCTTAGTTTTAGGAGATCTTATACAATCCCATTAAAGAATTATACTTGGTGGAAAACCCTAGTCCAATTCGGGGGAGGACTCTCACAAGGTGGTGAGCCCATTATAAATATAAGACTTTGCACTGATTCTAAGGTACACACAACTCATTACTATTTTCAGCACTAGAACTTTTTGCCTCCATTGTTAAACCTTGTTAGAAGATCTTATTCTCACATCTAGCCTATCCGTGGCCGCAGACAAAATCGTCAAGCTTTTGGTGTGCTTACGCTTATATCTGAGTTGGGACGCGCTTTGGGTGATTGAGGCGCGTGAACGAAGTGGGTTGTTAGGCACTATAACAAAGGAGTTAGGCCTCGGAAATTTGAGGTTGGTGACCTTGTTCTTCGGGAGGATGAAGCTTCAATGCCTCAATATCAAGGGAAGTTGATGCCAAGTTGGGAAGGCCCTTATGAGGTAGTTGAGGTACCGAAACCAGGTACGTATCGGCTTCAGATAATGGATGGTACAGAGATCAGAAATACTTGACATGCTGGCCGGGAGGCTTCGTAAATATTATTAGTAGGGCAAATTATATGAGTAAACTTTGTAATTCCTTCTCTGAATTTATCAATAAAATGGTTGTTATGTTTTGCGAATCTGCTGTGTTCTTGGCTTGTGATTATATGTTCAGCCTTTATGCGAACTTTGGTGTTATCGGAGGTTCGGTGGAGTATGTTCAGCCTATGGGCGAACATTTATTTTTGGAGTTCGGTGGTACGTTCAACCTTCGTGCGAACGTTTGTTCAGCCTTCATGCGAACATTTGTTCAGCCTTTGTGCAAACGTTTGTTCAGCCTTCGTGCAAACGTTTGTTATATAGCGTAACGCTTGTTCAAATTTATGGGCGAACATTTATTTTTGGAATTGATTGGTGCGTTCAAATTTTCACGCAAACGCGTTTGTTCAGCCTTTGTGTGAACGTTTGTTCAGCCTATGGGCGAACATTTATTTTTGGAGTTCGGTGGTATGCGTTCACCTTAAATGCGAGCGTATATTCAAATTTCTTCGTCGAACGTTTGTTCAAATTTTGGTGAACATTTATTTTAATGGAGTTCGGTGATATGTTCAGCCTTCAGGCGATCATATGTTTATTCAGTCCTTTGGGTGAATAAGTTTTCTGGTGTTTTGAATGGTTAATTCTAATCCATATTTAGTTTGAGTATTCAGTTATGTTTTTATCATTTATGGTGTGAAGAATTGTGTAAAGTCTTTTGGGTAAGATGATAATCTTTTTATTCATAAAGCAGAGTACAAAATGGTATTTATAGAACAAGTTAAAATATAGAGTTATGTCGGGGGAGGGTTGCCTTCGGGATTGTCTTCGGTTTCATCTTCATCTTTCGAGGAGTCTAGGAGGTCGGCGTTCAGTGCAACAGCAGTAAGTTTGGTTTTATATCCTCCGTGCAGTTTTATATCCTTCAGAATACATCTGTATAATTTCGTTGGTAAGTTCTGAAGACTTTCTGTAATCACTTCGGATCTAGTTTCGTAGTTCTTCGGTTAAAGGCGGGTCGAGGGCTTTGTAGTCGGTGAATTCCTTTTCTAGGTTGGCTCGGGCTTGGAGGTGTATTTTCTCCTTTTTCATCAGGTTTAGAATGTGGCAAGTGAGGATTTGGTTGTTTTATTTCAGAATCTCGTTTTCTTTTGATAATTCGTCGCATTTGTTAACATTCGTCTTCCGTTGATCTTCGATCGTTGTTGTTTCCTCTTTCAGTTTAGCAATATCTGATTTAAGCCCTTCACAGTAAAATGACGTATTGTCGTGAAGATTATTCTCTTTGGCTAGGGCAGCTTTCAATTGTTCATTTTTTGTTCAGGCGGCTTTCACATCGGCTTCGATGGTTTTGTATCGTTGAATAAGGCGTCCGAATATAGCATTGGCCTGAAGATGTTATTGGTTAAGTTAAGATGCAATTACAGTTGGAAAGAGTTTATTAAGAGGGGTTCGGAATAACTTACTCTTCCCTGATGCATGAATCCGACGAAGATGAGTTCGGTCGGTCGTTGATATACCTTTAAAGCGTGGTTTGTCTGTTGGGAGAACGAAGTGTTTGAAAAGATGCATGGGATACTCTTCGGAGCCGTCAGGCCATAAGGTTTCTGAAGGTTTGGCTTCCTTTGATTGGTCGGTTGGTTTTGAGGAGTTGGGATGTTCGTGGTTACGAAGGCTAGGTTGAGGTGAGGGTTCGGAAGGTTTTTCGGTATTTCTTTTTGTTTGGCAGTTTGGGAATGGAGTCGTCGGTTTTTTTACGTTTTTGGTGGGGGTTTGTTGGGTGGGAAGATGTGGTGGCGGTCGTAGGGTGAGGGGCCGAGGTTTCGATGGAAGGAACCTTTAGCTCTTCTGCAGACAAGAGCATAATTTTGGCACGCTTTTTCTTGATTCGAAGTATTTTTGTCCTTTATTCGGCGGGCATGCCTAGAAGGCTTTCTGTAAGTGTTGAGGTTTGAGTGGTTGTGGATTTTGTGGCTCTTTTTGTGACGCCTCCAAAATAGGTATACATCACCCATCTTGAGTCGCCAGATACAAGGTACTGAATACAAATACAACTTAATTATACAATAGTCGTGTAAAATACGATAAAACATAGGCTGTGAGTTTTAATACAGATATTGTCATCTAGACAATATCCACACTCAATGGAGTCCTCATTACATTTATTATCACACTATTTCACAGAATAGTGAGGACTACAAATGCACCATCTAGGATCATCACTCTGTTTCGCGACTAGTCCCAGCTACGTTCTCATTTCTTGAAGAGAACAGTGAAAGAAAGGGTGAGCTCAACTAGCCCAGTAAGATATATCATGACTAAGATAATGCAAAATAAATTATCATTAGCCTTCAATAATGTTAAACTGATAGAATATAATAGACAACAAGTTTAACTGCAACGGATCAAGAAATCTATTAGAAGAGTCAAGTAGAGAATAAAATCTACAATCTTCTATGATTTAAAAGGTTTTTCATCACTTTTATCGCTGAGACTCAACTTAATAAATAAAATCGAATCATCCTTGTTCCACAGCCAAGGATATTCATGTAATCATCAATGGTCATGACTATACCGAATAATTCCTGGTCATAATCATACCAACAACTGTCCACCAATGAACTACAGGCCAATGAGGACTTTTACCACATCCTTCGTCACATTACGGTCATGATTATACCGAATAATCCCTGGTCATAATCATACCAAGTCCATCTATGCACGTAAGCCAAAGATGACTTTCAACATAATATAAGCATGAGGATGATGACAATTCAATAAAACAAGTTCAAGAATATATTTTAAAGATTTATAAGTTAATTTATCCTGAACTCAATAACGTCCAAATTGTCGACATGATCTTTGCTTTGTGCAAGAAAATTCAAGAATGCTCGTAAGAATATTTCCATGAAAAGATATCGGATGAAGCACAAATATCAAGGATATTCCACTAATTTCATGGAGTATAGAAGCCAAAACTTTAACTTACCGAGTATAATAGAATATATGAAATCGAATGGATTTTCACCGCCATGCAGTAATCCACGATATCTGAGATCATTTCCATAATTTAATAAGGAATGAATACAAAGGATCATTCACCATGCATGTGGTAATCCACATAGAAAGGTTATTCCAACGTAATAATAAAGAATGGAATAATGTAGAAGATTCACCATGCGTGCGATAGATCGCATGAACAAGTTATTCCCAATGAATAATAAATAATGGAACCGGGTTCTAGAAAGCGCACGCATGTGATATATTACGGCGAATAATAAATAATGGAACCAGTCCGACGTAAACGCATGATGACATGTGATATATTAAAGCGAATAATAAAGAACGGAATATTAGAAGAATTTCATCATGTATGCGGTATTGGCATAAACAAAAGTTATTCCAATGAATAATAAGAATGGAATAACAAAAGAATTTCACCAAGTATAGGGTAGCCCACGATCACGAGTTATTCCAATGTAATAATAAAGAATGGAATAATGTTTCTTCACTTAATAAGAAAGAAAGAATACCCCTTACGAGTACAACAAATAATATTTCCTACCTTAGAAAAATGAATCTTCAAGTAGTGAAGTAGCGAATACTTTTCTTCTTTCTCTATAGTTTCTTTCTCTCTAGAGTTTCATGAATTCGTAAGAAATAATGAAGGAATGAGCTTCTATTTATTGAAGAATGGACCTAATAAGAACTAATTCATGAACAGTCCATATTGACTTACTTTTAAAACGGATGGTCCATATTGATTTACTATTAAAACTTAAAGAATTCATTCATACTTGATTTACTATTAAAACTTTAAATCAGCGATCCATATTGATTTACTATTATAACTTTCCATCAGCGGTCCATATTGATTTACTATTATATCTTCAACTAACGCTCTGAAAAATTAGCACATCTCCTCATGGAATAATATTGTACCCAAAAATAATTTGGACCAAAAAGAAATATATCATACGAGTGAATAGTACCCCGTGAATAGTAACTTGTGAATAGTAACTTATGAATAGTAACTCGTGCATAGTAACTCATGAATAGTACTCCGACACGAAAAGTAACCCGAATACCCGATTGAACAATATAACCTCCAGACATCAATTATACTAACGCAAATAAGTCCAACACAAAGGAACTATAAAATTCATCTTTAATCAACACGAACTTATTCATCATTAATATTATAATTCACAATATTTAACAACCGTGTCGTTCCTGAAAGAGGGGCTTTCAGATAAGGATTTCTCCTTATTGGCGCCGCAATTAGGTAACTAAACCTCTCCTTGACAGAACTTCTAGACATTGTCAATATTGCAAATAATAATATGAATAACTTTGCCGTCTCAATTATTGATTTAATAATATATCATATTATGCAATGATATTGTAACAATAATCAATATATATGAGAGATATGATTCAAAGAAATTCTTTGTAGCAATAATTGAGTATAAGCGAGTGACTTCTCACGCATGCATCAATAATCAATACTGCAGTGCTACTATGCAACCATCGTATTACTATACTTTTACTACCGGGTAGTTCAACGGTTTTAACGGTAACACCTCCTACATTATTTTTATAGAAAGAAAATTTTGTCGCTTTTCTAACTACGACAATACTTCCGTTAATAGGGTCCACCAATGATTGTGTCATCGTCATGAATATTCCCTGTTAAAACGAATATTCCCCGACCAATCGAATATTATATAACCACTTGCTTACTTTGCAAAATTTATAAATATTACCCACAACTATAACATTATATCAAATCCACACCATAATATTCATAAATATATTTCGAGGAAATTATTCTTTATTCATAAAAGTTGGGGTCTTACACTTTTGACTACCCGCTTTTTGATTCGGGTTATGGATGGTTCTTTGCTTGTGGCTTCGGTGGTGGCTTCTGAAGTTGGGGGATCGGTAAGTTCTTCGGTAGATTTGCCGAAGAGAAATTCTTCAAGGTCTTTTCTTTCGACAGAGGTTGGTTTGATAAGGGATGCTACAACCAAAAAATAGGATTTGGTGAGGTGACAAGATGGAAAGAAAAAGTAGTTAAGGATAGGGGTCGGTGACTTACGTTTATGGTCGAACAACCATGCTTGTTTGGTCAAAAGAACGAAGTCCACTCTTGTATCGGCAACTTTTCAATCAATTTGGACATTTCTAGTACCCGTTCGGTCGTGGCGTCGCCAAAATAGACGTTCAGTCGTCTGTATGATGCTCAATCCGAGAGTTTGTGGGTTTCTGGTCCCTTGAAGTAGAACCAGTCTTTGTGCCCGTTTTTATTACTTAAAGGGGTGTCCATTAGAGGACATTTCTCAATCTTGGGGTTAGGTTTTTGAGGTTGTTTTCTTAGAACTTTGAATCCGGGTTCTCGGGAGTTAATCAGTTGGTATAAGGAAAAGAATAAATCGATGAAAAGAGGAATGTCGATCTCATAACAGAAGGCGATGAAGGCTATGATGTTGATGTAGGAGTTCAACACCAATTGGGAGAATCTGATGTTGATAAACCCTAGGAGAGTAAGGAGGATAGGGTGAAAGGGTAGCCGAAACGTGTGACGCCCCCAAAATAAGTATACATCACCTATTCTGAGTCGCCAAATACATGGTACAAAATTCAAATACAACGTAATTATATAACAGTCGTGTAAAATACGACTAAACATGTGACGCCCCCAAAATTAGGTATACATCACCCATCTTGAGTCGCCAGATACATGGTACAGAATTCAAATACAACTGTCGTGTACAATACGACAAAACATAAACTGTGAGTTTGAATACAAATATTGTCTACTAGAGAGTATACAAACTCAAAAGGAGTCTTTATTAAGATTATTATCACACTATTTCACATAATAGTGAGGACTACTAATGCACCATCTAGGACCATCACTCCGTTCCCCGACTCGTCCCAGCTATATTCTCATTTCCTGAAGAGAACAGTGAAAGAAAGGGTGAGCTCAACTAGCCCAGTAAGAAATATTATGACTAAGATAATGCAGAATAAATTATCATTAGCCTTAAACAGTGTTAAACTGATACAATATATCAAACATTAAGTTTAACTGCAGCGGAACAAGCAATCCATTAAAAGAGTCAAATAGAGAATAAAATCTACTATCTTTTATGATTTAAAAGGTTTTTCATCACTTTTATCGCTGGGATTCAACTTAATAAATAATCCACATCAACGAATCACCCCGCGCTTCTACTACCAAGGATATTCTTTAGTATCACGACCACAATTATCCATGCCTTCTGGCCCAAGAATATTTGTGTATTCATTAATGGTCATGATCATGCCAACAATCGTTTCATCAATGCACTACGTGCAATGTGGACTTTTACCACATCATTTGTAACATTACGGTCATGATTACAATCAATAATCCCCGGTCATAATCATACTAAGTCCATCTATGCACTACAGAGCCACGAGATGACTTTCAACAAAATATAAACATGAGGATGATGACAATGATATAAGAATTCAATAAAACAAGTTCAAGAATTAATTTGTCCAAGAACTACTAATGTCCAAATTGTCAACATATAATACGTCTTTGTAGAGTAAAATTCAAGAATGCTCGAAGAATATTTCCATGAAAAGATATTGGATGAAGCACAATTATCAAGGATATTCCACTAATTTCATGGAGTATAGAAGTCAAAACTTTAACCAACCGAGTATAATAAAGAATGGAATAACAAAAGAAATCACCACGCATGCGGTACTTGCAGATAGGCGAGTTATTCCAATGTAATACTAAATAACGAAACCAGTCAAAGAAATTGCACCGAAGCAGGATGTTCCAACAGAATAATAAAGAATGGAATAACAACGAAATCACCATGCATGCGGTATTTCAAGATAGACATGAGTTATTCCAACGAGAATACTAATAAGATTTTAATCAGTCCGCCAGTAAAGCATGCATACGATGATATTCCAAATGTAATAATAATAAAGACGGAACCAAGTCCCACCAGAAACGTCTGACAGGATATTCATTCCAAGAATAATAAAGATTTAATCCAGTCCGTACAGAAAACGCATGCAGACGGTGATATTCAATGAGAATAGTAAAGACGGAATAATAGAAGAATGTCACCAAGTATATGGTGAGATCACAGTATCTGAGTTATTCCAACGAATAATAATAAGTAATGGAATAACAAGCTTCTCTTCATGAATAAGAAAGAATAACACCCCTTACGAGTACAACAAATAATATTCCCTACCTTAAGAAGAAGAGTCTTGGATATATAAGTAGTTAAGTAGCGAATACTTTTCTTCTTTCTCTATAGTTTATCTCTGTAGAGTTTCAATTGAATTAAATAAGAAATAATGAAGGAATGAGCTTCTATTTATGAAAAATGGACCGCATAGTAACTAACTCATTAACGGTCCGATTTATTTACTTTAATCGACGGTCCCCATATTTAAAGCAAAATCTTTTAAATAAAATATAATATATTCTATTTATAATCTAATAAAATGAATAACTTTATAAAAGATTTTACTATCACAGACACTATCTGCAAACACTATGCATAATAAAATATAATATATTTTAATTATTGTCTAATAAAATGTATAACTTTATAAAAGTATTCTGCTTTTATATATAAAAAAGATTTTACTATGAAAAAATACTATGCAGATTACTTTATAACACACTATACATAATAGAATATAATATATTCTATTTATAGAATAACTTTATAAAAGTATTTTGTTTTATATAAAAAGATTTTACAGTATTATTACATTAATAATACCAACAAAACCGAAAGTGACTTATCATGTAAGCATCAATAATTAATATAAAGTGCTACTATGCAACCACACGCCAGACATTGCATACTTTTAACAACAAGTGTTTCAACAGCTTAACGATAAAACTTCCGCCGTTATTTTCATAAAGTATTTTTGTCATTTTCTCAATCCGACAATAATTCCGCCTAAGGGGGTCCACTAATGATTTTTACGTCATTATGGATATTCCCACACAAAAGAATATTCCCCGACCAATCGAATATTATATAACAACTTGCGTACTTTGCAAAATTTATAAATACTACCCATAACTATAACATTATATCAAATCCACACCATAATATTTAAAAAAATATTTCGAGAAAATAAAATCTTTATTCATAAAATCTGGGGTCTCACAATCTCCCATCCTTATGAAATTTCGCCCTCGAAATTTACGTACGTACCTGGTATGCCGAAAAGGTGAGGATTCCTTGACTTCATTTCAGATTCTAATTCTTGAGGTATAACCTTTGAGTGTTGAATACGATCTTTCTTATCCAAGATTTTAACATGTATCTCCTCATACGTTAAATTTTCTGCTATATCGTTTAGTTCTAATTTAATAATGTGGTTCAGGTCGTCCACATATTTACGTAACATCGATACGTTAAAAATGTTATGAACACGCAACATACTTGGCGGTAAAACGAGTCTATAGGCTACAATTCCTACTTCATCGAGGATTTCAAATGGGCCAATTAAATCGAGGGTTGAGATTTCCTCTCTTCGTCGATTCTTGCTTCTAGAATAACGCCCTCTTGAACCTTCTTGCACTTTCTTCCTTATACGCATCAGCTTCGGATCTGTAACTTGAGCAGCTTTAATTTTATCAATTAAAGTCGGTTCTACTCGTATATTTGCCATCATCACGTGGGTCCTTGGAGTCTTTATCTCTATCTCCATCCTTTGCAAGTCATACAAAATGGGCCTTAGCGTTGACAATATTGCACTTTCATGCAAGATATGATCTTCTACTCAATGCGCTACGGCTACCACGTTCGCTTTTCGTGATGGTATTAGATAGTATGATCATAATCTTTCAATGAGCCTGCCAACGTCGTTGTCGCGTGTTGAGTTCATTTTGAGTGAAGAAATATTTGAGGCTTTTATGATCCGTAAAGATCTCCACTTTCTCCCCATACAAGTAATGCCTCCAAATCTTTAGTGCGAAGACAACAAATGCTAACTCTAGATCATGAGTAGGATAATTCCTCTCATATTTTTTGAGTTAATCGTGAGGCATAAGCTATGACTTTCCCATGTTGCATGAGAACACATCCTAACCCTTTGCCCAAGAAGCATCACCGTAGATGACAAATCCCTCCGATCCGGATGGTATTGTCGTAACAGGTCTTTGAAATGAGTCTCCTCTTGAGTTCTTGAAAACTCTTCTCACATTCCTCGCTCAATCAACTTTGTATCTTTCCGAGTCACCGAGTTAGTGGAGTAGCGATTCGAGAAAACCCTTCAACGAATCTCCAATAATAACCAAATAAAGTCGAGAAAGCTTACGTGCTTGGCCATCGATTTAGGTTGCTCCCGACTTTGAATAGCTTCAATCTTTGTTGGGTCAATGATATTCCATGACTTGATACCACATGCCCAAGGAATGCTACTTCCTCAAGATGAACTCGCATTTCTTCAACTTGGCATAAAGCTTGTATTCACGAAGCTTTTTGGAGTATCGACCTCAAGTGTTCCTCATGATCTTCACGGGTTTTGGAATATATGAGGATGTCATCAATAAAGACGACCAAAAATGATCCAAATATTCCTTGAATACTCGGTTCATCATATCCATGAAGGCGTGAGGGAGCATTAGTCAATCCAAAGGACATGACTAGGAATTCATAATGCCCGTCATCGAGTTACGAAAGTCTTCTTTAGAATATCATCGGTTCTAATCTTCAATTGGTGATATCCTAACGAAGATCAATCTTTAAAAAGAATTTGGCTTCTTACTGCAATCGGGTCAAACAGTCATCAATACGTGGCAATGGGTACCTATTTTTTTTGATGGTGACATGATTCAACTCCCGATAATCAATACAAAGTCGCATACTCCCATCTTTCTTCTTCACGAATAGTAGCAGGGCACCCCAAGGAGAAGTACTAGAATCGAATAAAGCCAATGTCTAACAATTCCTGCAGCTTGAGTCTTTAACTCCCGAAGTTCAATAGAGCCATTCGATATGGGGCTTTGAAAATGGGTTTTGTCTTAGGGTTCAAGGTCGATACAAAAAATTCAATTTCACGCCTGGGTAGGCCAGAAGTTCTTAACGAAATACGTCAGAAATTCATTAACAATAGAAATATTATTCAAAACTCGACGTATTTTTGTTTAGATCTGTGACATAAGCTAAGAAAGCTTGACATCCGCTTTTTAATAAGCGAATAGTTTTATGGTTTGAGATAGCGGTGATTGATTTTAATGGTTTAGTTGCTTGAATTACATAATAGGTCGATTAGGAATATGAAAGCTAACAACCTTACAAAAATAATCAATTTTTGCATGATGAGTAGTTAACCAATCAATCCCTAGAATTACATCAAATGTAAGTATTTTAATGCAATAAGATCGACGTGTAATGTGTGGGTACCAACTTGAACCAAACAAGACTTATAAACTATGGATGTAATGAAGGTTTCTCCCAACGGAGTTTCCACAGATAAGTCAAAGTCTAATTTCTTCGAGTCAAATTTAATCGTTGAGCGTAAGTAGAGAAATAAAA
Source organism: Panax quinquefolius (assembly GCA_020205615.1). Classification (NCBI taxonomy): domain Eukaryota; kingdom Viridiplantae; phylum Streptophyta; class Magnoliopsida; order Apiales; family Araliaceae; genus Panax; species Panax quinquefolius. The sequence goes on along the minus strand of CM035172.1, from coordinate 41,788,583 downwards.
GAATGGGTAGAACCCAGGTATCAAATAAAGTGTAGACTTATTTAGAGTTTATGATAAGCTTACCCATGATGACCTCATTCGGGTTCCTTGCTCTTTGGGAGGTCACAACAAACGCCTCCTCAGCACTTTCTAGAAGCTTTGACTTTTTGGGGATGACCTTTGGTGCCTCCATCCTAATTGAATTTGTCTTCTGATGAACGCAAAAATTGAGCTAAGTGACCTTCTCTTCCACAATTATAACATGCTTTGACTCGGCATCGCGCAATTTGACCGATGTGTCCCTCCCTCCGCATTTGAAGCATATGATAGGTGGTCTTTCTCCTTCCTTAACAACGAGTCTTTGGTCTTGACGTCTTTCCATCATTGTTGAATCTCCTCTTCTTGAAATGTCCATTCTTATTATTTTGGCCCCGATTACCACCGGTGGTTACCATTTCTCGCCCGTTGATTCCTCCACGCTTGTTGTCACCGCTTGATGACTCGCTCTCTCACTAGTATTATCATTTTACCTACCGCTCTCTTTTGGTTGCGTTGACTCGTTATCGCGCTCCACCAACTGAGCCCTATTTACAACATCTGAATACAAACACAGTTTATGAGAAATAAGATGTTGACGTATCTCCGGCTTCAAACCTCTTAAAAACATTCGCGTCATTCTCTCTTCATTATCCACCAAGTGGGTCGCAAACCAGGATAACTCCGCAAATTTTGCCTCGTATTGCGACACGGTCATATTATTTTGCCCCAATTTGATAAACTCCACCTCCTTCATGTGACGAATACTTTCAGGAAAGTATTTGTCGTTGAAACGACTCTTGGAACTTCTCCCAAAACATCTTTAGTCTGACGGGTTGAGTACGTTTCACCGATTCCCACCCAATGTCTGCCTCTCAGCAACATAAAGCATGATGGGAACCTTTTGCTCCTCGGAGCATCCCAAGACATCAAATATCTTGGTGATCTCTTTATCCATGCTTCCGCCATAAGTGGTTTTGGCTCTCCCTTAAACTCCGGTGGTCCCACTCTTTGAATCATTTAGCGGTGACCTTGAGAGTTTCGATGTTTCCACCTACATTTTGGATAGAACCGCTCTCTTCTTTGTTGCATGAATTGCATGAATTGCATAAAGCCTCCGAACAATCCATCATTCATCATTTGTCAAGGTGTTGTTGTTTGCATAAGGATTGTCGCCTTCACGATGCACATTCTCCTGATTATTGATATGTGAAGACTCAGCGGTCTCTTGTGCTCCATTGCTATTCTCAACATTTTCTTGGATGTCATTTTCAGATCTGCCACAAAACAAAGGTTAATTGACATGTAACATAATATCTCTAAACTCGACCAACAACTTTAAATACAAAATAAATTTAAGTAGAATCATACTAGCGAAGGAATTCCCTTTCTCCCCTCCTAATTCTAGTCTCACATCTTAGCCGTAGAGATCATATCCTAAGCTTTGATACCAACCGTGGCGCCCCAAAATTAGGTATACATCACCCATCTTGAGTCGCCAGGATACATGGTGCAAATTCAAATACAACTTGATAATACAACTTTTCGTGTACAATACGACAAAACATAAACGTGAGTTTGAATACAAATATTGTCTACTAGAGAGTATACAAACTCAAAAGGAGTCCTTATTACAATTATTATCACACTATTTCACGTAATAGTAAGGACTACTAATGCACCATCTAGGACCATCACTCCATTCCCGACTAAATCCTAGCTATATTCTCATTTCACGAAGAGAACGGTGAAAGAAAGGGTGAGCTCAACTAGCCCAAGAAGAAATATTATGACTAAGATAATGCGAGAATAAATTATCATTAGCCTTAAACAAAGTGTTAAACCGATACTGATATCAAACATTAAGTTTAATCTGCAGATGGAACAAGCAATCCATTAAAAGAGTCAAATAGAGAATAAAATCTACTATCTTTTATGATTTAAAAGGTTTTTCATCACTTTTATCGCTGGGACTCAACTTAATAAATAATCCACATCAACGAATCACCCCTGCACTACGGCCAAGGATATTCTTTAGTATCACGACCACATTTATCCATGCACTACGGCCCAAGAATATTTGTGTATTCATTAATGGTCATGATCATGCCAACAACTGTTCATCAATGCACTACGTGCCAATGTGGACTTTTACCACATCATTTGTAACATTACGGTCATGATTACACCGAATAATCCCTGGTCATAATCATACCAAGTCCATCTATGCACTACAGGCCACAGATGACTTTCAACAAAATATAAACATGAGGATGATGACAATGATATAAGAATTCAATAAAACAAGTTCAAGAATTAATTTGTCCAAGAACTACTAATGTCCAAATTGTCAACATAATACGTCTTTGTAGAGTAAAATTCAAGAATGCTCAGAAGAATATTTCCATGAAAAGATATTGGATGAAGCACAATTATCAAGGATATTCCACTAATTTCATGGAGTATAGAAGTCAAAACTTTAACCAACTGAGTATAATAAAGAATGGAATAACAAAAGAAATCACCATGCATGCGGTACTTCACATAGACAGGTTATTCCAACAGAATACTAAATAACGGAACCAGGTCAGGCAAAATTCGCACCGACAGGATGTTCCAACAGAATAATAAAGAATGGAATAACAATAGAAATCACCATGCATCTTGTATTAGCGTGTAACAAGTTATTCCAATAGAATACTAATAAGGGCGAAATCAGTCCGTAGTAAAATGCATGTACGTGATATTCCAATGTAATAATATTAAAGATTTTAACGAGTCCCCACAGTAAAACGCATGCATACGATGATATTCCAACGTAATAATAAAGATTTTAATCGGTCCCATAAAAAAGCGCATGAGCGAGGATATTCCAAATGAATAGTAAAGACTTTTAATAATAGAAGAATGTCATCAAGTATAGGGTAGCTCACGTATACTGAGTTATTCCAATGTAATAATAAGTAATGGAATAACAACGATTCTCTTCATGAATAAGAAAGAATAACACCCCTTACGAGTACAACAAATAATATTCCCTACCTTAAGAAGAAGAGTACTAGATATATAAGTAGTGAAGTAGCGTAGCAGGATACTTTTCTTCTTTCTCTATAGTTTATCTCTCTAGAGTTTCAAAGAATTCGTAAGAAATAATGAAGGAATGAGCTTCTATTTATAGAAAAATGGACTTGCGATAGTAACTAACTCATTAACTATCCAGTTTTATTTACTTTAATCTGACGGTCCATATTTAAAGCAAAATCTTTTAAATAAAATATAATATATTCTATTTATAATCTAATAAAACGAATAACTTTATAAAAGATTTTACTATGCAAAACACTATGCAGAACCTTATGCAAACACTATGCATAATAAAATATAATATATTCTAATTATTGTCTAATAAAACAGATAACTTTATAAAAGTATTACATTTTATATAAAAAGATTTTACTATACAAAATACTATATGCATTACACTATGCAACACTATATAATAGAATATAATATATTCCATTTATAGAATAACTTTATAAAAGTATTACATTTTATATAAAAGATTTTCTCAGATTATTACATTAATAATACCAACAAAACTGAGTGACTTATCACGTAAGCATCAATAATTAATACCGAGCGCTACTACGCAACCACGCATATTCTTGTACTTTTTAACACCGGGTGTTTCAACAGATTAACAGTAAAACTTCCGCCGTTATTTTCATAAAGTATTTTTTGTCATTTTTCAATCCGAGCAATAATTCCGTTGCTGAGGGTCCACCAATGATTGTCTGCGTCATTGCATGGATATTCCCCACAAAAAGAATATTCCCCGACCAATCGAATATTATATAACAACTTGCGTACTTTACAAAATTTATAAATATTACCCATAACTATAACATTATATCAAATCCACACCATAATATTCAAAAAAATATTTCGAGAAAATAAAATCTTTATTCATAAAATCTGGGGTCTCACAAAATATATGTTGTGAGTTTTAATACAAATATTGTCATCTAGACAATATACAAACTCAATGGGGTCCTCATTACATTTATTATCACACTATTTCACAGAATAGTGAGGACTACTAATGCACCATCTAGGACCATCACTCTGTTTTCCACGATTAGTCCCTGCTACGTTCTCATTTCCTTGAGAGAACAATAAAAGCAAAAGGGTGAGCTCAACTAGCCCAGTAAAAAATATTATGACTAAAATAATGCAAAATAAATTATCATTAGTCTTCAATAGTGTTAAACTGATACAATATAACAAACATCAAGTTTAACTGCAGTGGAACAAGCAATCCATTAGAAGAGTTAAGTAGAGAATAAAATCTACTACCTTCTATGATTTAAAAGGTTTTTCATCACTTTTATCGCTGAGATTCAGTTTAATAAATAATCAGCATCATCAAATCATCTCTGCACTACAGGCCAAGGATATTCTTTAGTATCACGACCACGAATTATTCATATGACAACCCCAAAATAGGTCCATTCCATCCAACCCATTCTGAGTCGCCAAATACATGGTACAGAAAATAACTACAATTTTATTACAACAATTGTCGTGCAAAATACAACAACACATATGTTGTGAGTTTGGATACAAATATATACCAACTGTGACACTCATCCCAACCTTGGATAGCATGTCACAATGACACCTTACATAAAGGTATAGTCAAAAATTGTTTTAGAAATTAGAATCTTTGGGAAGTGCTCAAGGAAACCTTCATACATGGGAGGCCATGCGTCTAGGTTATGATAGATATCATATGGCCATAGAATTATCCTTGGTTGACCCAATAGACCCCAAAGAAAAACGAGAAGATTACTATCATATTCTTCCCAATGGTGAGTCTTCTCTTGACATATCATTATCTCCACTGTCTCTAAATAAAGATTATACTTCAAACAAACACCAAGATTATATAGGTAGTGCTCAGAAATATACTCAAAGAAGTGGATGAGCACAACCTCGTCTTTATAATGACACGAGGTTGTATGTCATTAGACATCTTGTATAATAGTGGAAAAAAACCCTTCCAACGTTGGGTTCGCCTCACACTAGTTGATTCACCAAATATAACTACTAAATGATGATCAATGTTCTATTCTCCTGTTAACCCCCCGCCGAACCCAAATACACTCTTATTACCCGAAAGGAATTGTGAAATGTAAAGGATGAGCACAACTAGCCCAAATAAAGAATATCATGACTAAAGATAATTAAATTATCAATTGCTTTCATCAATAATAAATCAAAGATTTAGAACATTTGGTTGATGATAAAAATTTCAACCATAGTTGCAGCGGAACGAGCAATCCATTAGAAGAGTCAAATAGACCATAAAGTCTATTATCTTCTCTATGTTAAAAATCCACCAACAATGTTTTATCCTCAGAACATCAATCAACAGCTTACGGTCCACAATCATATGAATAACTCATAATCATAATTGTGATTCTAAATTTCTCTTCGCATCCAGGACGAAGATAATTTTCATCACATGTCTTTACCTGAAATATCAAATATCATGGTTATACCAAATCACAGTTCCTGTTTATAATCATACTAACAATTTCATCTTTGCACTATGGGCCAAAGATATTCATCAACACACCATCTTTGCACTACAAAGCCAAAGATATTCAATGACAAAGTCATCTTTGCACTACTCGGGCCAAAGATATTCATCAACAATTCATCTTTGCACTACAGGCCAAAGATATTCCTCAACAGTTCATATTTGCACTACAGGCCAAATATATTAATATTTTAAAGAAATATATAATCATTTTAGAATTTATATAAACAATTATAACCATGTTGATCATTTCACCTTTGCACTTAAGCTAAAGATATTCAATTATAAATTCAATGGTCATGATCATACCAGTCAATAATTCAACTTTGCACTACTGGCCAAAGATATTCCTGAGCAGTTCATATTTGCACTACAGGCCAAATATATTAATATCTCAAAGAAATAAATAATCATTTCAGAATTTATATAAACAACTATAACCATGTTGATCATTTCACCTTTGCACTTAAGCTAAATATATTCAATTATAAATTCAATGGTCATGATCATACCAGTCAACAATTCAACTTTGCACTACTGGCCAAAGAGAACCCATAGTCATGATCATACTAAAAATCTACCCATCTTTACACTCAAGTCAAAGAGAAATATCATCATTAGGGTTATAAAAATGTTATATATGATAATGAAAATAATATGATCAACATATAGTTTTAATCTCAAGAGTAATATTCATAAATCAACTATAATTTGGTTAGAAAAAGAAACCAATTTTGTCATGAATAGTAACTTCGTGAATAACTAATCTCCATGAATAGTAACTTCATGAATAGTAACTCATGAATAGTAACTCATGAATAGTAACTTTCGACACAAAAAAAGGTAGAAATTCCACAATAAAATCCATACCAATATTTCTAAGATAATGATATTGAAATAACATTTCTTAAACTTGTAAATAATTTATTTTAATTGTTTACACTTTACTAAATAATGCATTTAATCATTCTAAAATGCCAAACTCATAAGATTTCATCACCAATAACCAAAACCCTCATCAAAAATCTCTATATAACTTATGTATGATTCTCAAGCCATAAAATCATATTTTCCAATTTTCTTACTTCACATAAACATATTTAATTCTTTTACTCATAACTGAGACCATTTTCATGAAAAATACTAAATCAGTTCCAAAAATATTTCTTTTCTAGGATTTAGCAGAATATAGTCTCATATTGAACATATATTTTCTCGAAATTTTAAAATTTATTTACTATTTTTCATATGGTAAAAACATTTAAATATTTAGACATTTATCATAAATTGTACTTTTATCCAAAATTTCCGAAATTCACAGAGTACACTGATATTATATAGATGTACTCCCAATAAAAATTTCATTAATTTTGGAGTTAACCACAAGGAATTATAAGCGGTTACTTTTAAAATAGTCTTTTCTCATAAAATTCATAACTCTTAATCTATACATCCAAAAATCACCATTTTCGGACACAATCAATAAAACTCATCAAAATATCATTTCAAATTTTTCTAGAATTTTTGAGAGTCGGAAAAACTACAAAACTGAAAAACATAATAACCCTTAAAATCCCTTACCTCAAAAGAGCAGTACTTCTGACTGGAATATCGGATGAAAAATCAAAGGAAACTTCTAATAAATAGCAACTTTCAAAGTATCTAAATACTCTCAAAAATATGCTTGATAATATAGAGAGAAAGAAAACTTATTTCTAGTGTGATTTTCAATTCTAACATAAGCACCTATTTATAGGAAAATGCTAGAACACCAAAGGAGACTAAATAATAAATTAATATTATTTTATTTCTTTATTCCTACGCATGCTCTTGACCAAGCTCAGCCACCAGCCATCTTTGAACAAATTTGGCAGCCCACATGTGTTAAAATAAAAGTGGGTCCCACCCATAAATTAATAAAAATTATTTTATTTTCTGAAACTTCAACAATTCATAGAAAATAGACCGTTTATCAGAAAAATACGAATTTTATGTCCATTCTGCCTAAAATCGAATTCTCTACAACTTTGTAGCTTTGAGTTTTTCCAAATTCCAAACCAAAAATATCTAAAATTCACAAACGGATGATTTTTAATACCTCCACACCGACAAAATACTGATAAAATACCTCAGCATTAATTCCTTCATTTTTATCCACATAAAAATAAATATATCCATCATTTATATCCACATAAAATAAATATTTCCTTATCATATAAATCAATAATTAATTATTCACAAATAATATTACAGAATCACAATAATGACAACCTTATACAGCCCCGAGAAAGGGGGCTTTCCGATAAGGATTTCTCCCTATCATGGCGCCGCAATTAGGTGACCAAACCTCTCCTTGACAGAACTTTCTAGACATTGCCAATAATGCTATCTAATAATATTATTCAAATAATATGAATTATTGATCTGATAATGGAGATACTGTGCAGTGACAATTATTAAAACAACAATAATATAAAATATCAACGCAGCAATTATTGAATCAATAAAATAAAATATTGAACAGTAATCACTGTAATAATTATTGAGTAGTGTGTTCTTACGTAAGAATCAATTATTCAAAAATACTGTGCAATATCCGTGCTTTCTTTGTGCAATAACGCGTAGACATCAGTATTTTAACCAAGGTATTCCAACAAAGTGTTAATTGAGTAACAACTACGCCAATTATTTATAATAACTTAATTTTTATCGCTTTTCTTCATCCGACAGCTTATTCATTATGGGGCCCATAAAATGGTCATGCGTTGTCGCATTTAATATTCTCTCGGCGGAAAGAATATTCCACGACCAAACGAATATTCCCCGACATTGAATATTTTATAACCACTTGCGTATTTTGAAAAAAATTCATATCTCACCCTTAACTTTAAACTTTTATCAATTTAATCATTTACTGAATTGTAATTATAAGAAAAATTGAATACTTTTATTTCATAAAATTCGGGGTCTTACAATCTCCCCTCCTTATGAAATTTCGTCCCCGAAATTTACGTACCTGGTATTTCAAAAAGTTGAGAATACCTTGCTTTCATTTCAGATTCTATCTCCCGGGTCATCATGATTTCTCCATTGCTCATCTCCCGTGATAACTTCATTTGGGTTCTTCACTTGTTGGGAAGTCATGACAACCGCTCTCCCTTGAACTACCCGGCTTTGACTTGTCTGGGGCAAAGATTTAGGCCATCACTACCGTTGAATATATTTTTTCTATAGGGCATATTCCTCCTCACCGCCTCGTCAGTACTCTCGATTCATGATCTAAATCATCAATCTTCGATCCATATCGAATTCAGGTTGACCACTCTGTACAGGGTAATTCAAAACTCGATGTTGGGTTCTCCCAATTGCTTTCCAAAAAGAGAAATTCATATCATCTATTTTAGCCTTCTTAGATCGGACATCTCTTTCCACAATATCCACGTGTCGTCGCGGCTTTTGTACATGCATCACTTATTCTCACTCGTTCGCTTTTTTTCTTCTTTCAAATTTCAGATTCCATCTTTATCATCTTATACTCTAAACAAAGAATGCTTCTGTTCAAGCATCACATATCGGGTAACACAAGCTTGAATTGTTGCATCCTTTTGTTCCACGCATCACCGTCGTTCTTCAGCCTGCTCTTCTAACTCATGAATACGATTTTGCAATTCTACATTTTGATCATATAATACCTCTCATAAATTCTCCTCGTGTACCTCTTCTTCTTCTTTTTCCTCACTCTCAAATTTGTTACCTCATGCGACTATCTCGTAAAAGCAACTATCAATTCTTCACTCACCACAAGAATATCTCTAACTCCTTCTTCGTCTCGACATCACATTATCATGGTTAGTGATTAGAGGTATCCCAGCCTCTCATTCACTCCATTGTTAGCATTCTCAGACCATTCTTAAATACTCGCCATAAAATAGGGTTAATTAAACAAATTAACATATCACATAATATCCCGATATTATGACTGACCAACAAATAAGCTTAGGTAGAACACACTAGCGAAGGATTTACTCATCTCTCCCCTCCTAGTTATATTCCCTGATCTCCGCCAGAGACCATATCCCTAAGCTCTGATACCAAATGTGACAACCCCAAAATAGGTCCATTCCATCAAACTCATTCTGAGTCGCCAAATATATAGTACAGAAAACAAATACAACTTTATTACAATAATTGTCGTGCAAAATACAACAACACATATGTTGTGAGTTTGGATACAAATATATACCAACTGTGACACTCATCCTAACCTTGAATAAGACGTCACAATGACACCTTACATAAAGGTATAGTCAAAAAATGTTTTAGAAATTAGAATCTTTGGGAAGTGCTCAAGGAAACCTTCGTATATGGGAGGCCGTGCGTTCTAGGTTATGATAGATATCATATGGCCACAAATTATCCTCGTCAACCCAATAGACCCCAAAGACAAACGAGAAGATTACTATCATATTCTTCCCAATGGTGAGTCTTCTCTTGACATATCATTATCTCCACTGTCTCTAAATAAAGATTATACTTCAAACAAACACCAAGATTATATAGGTAGTGCTCGTAAATATACTCAGCAAGTGGATGAGCACAACCCTGTCTTATAATGACACGAGGTTGTATGTCATTAGACATCTTGTATAATAGTGGCAAAAAACCCTTCCAACGTTGGGTTCGCCTCACACTAGTTGATTCACCAAATATAACTACTAAATGATGATCAATGTTCTATTCTCCTGTTAACCCCGCTCGACCCAGCTACACTCTTATTACCTGAAAGGAATTGTGAAACAGAAGGATGAGCACAACTAGCCCAGTAAAGAATATCATGGCTAAAGATAATTAAATTATCAATTGCTTTCATCAATAATAAATCAAAGATTTAGAACATTTGGTTGATGATAAAAATTTCAACCATAGTTGCAGCGGAACGAGCAATCCATTAGAAGAGTCAAATAGACCATAAAGTCTATTATCTTCTCTATGTTAAAAATCCACCAACAATGTTTTATCCTCTGCAGTAACATCAATCAACAGCTCAGGTCCACAATCATATGAATAACTCATAATCATAATTGTGATTCTAAATTTCTCTTCGCATCCGTGACGAAGATAATTTTCATCATACGTGTCTTTACCAAACATCAAATATCATGGTTATACCAAATCACAGCCTGCTTATAATCATACTAACAATTTCATCTTTGCACTCTGGCCAAAGATATTCATCAACACACCATCTTTTACCATACAGGCCAAAAGATATTCAATAACAGTCATCATCTTTGCACCACGGCCAAAGATATTCATCAACAATTCATCTTTACACTACAGGCCAAAGATATTCCTCAACAGATTCATATTTGCACTCTACAGCCAAATATATTAATATTTTAAAGAAATATATAATCATTTTAATTTATATAAACAATTATAACCATGTTGATCATTTCACCTTTTGCCTTAAGCTAAAGATATTCAATTATAAATTCAATGGTCACGATCATACCGAATCAACAATTCAACTTTACTACCATTGGCCAAAGATATTCCTGAGCAGTTCATATTTGCACTACAGGCCAAATATATTAATATCTCAAAGAAATAAATAATCATTTCAGAATTTATATAAACAACTATAACCATGTTGATCATTTCACCTTTGCACTTAAGCTAAATATATTCAATTATAAATTCAATGGTCATGATCATACCAAATAAACAATTCAACTTTGCACCATCTTGGCAAAAGAGAACCCATAGTCATGATCATACTAAAAATCTACCCATCTTTACACTCAAGTCAAAGAGAAATATCATCATTAGGGTTATAAAAATGTATATATGATAATAAAATAATATGATCAACATATAGTTTTAATCTCAAGAGTAATATTCATAAATCAACTATAATTTGGTTAGAAAAAGAAACCAATTTTGTGATGAATAGTAACTCGTGAATAAGAACTCCATGAATAAAGTAACTTCATGAATAAGAACTCATGAATAGTAACTTCGTGAATAGTAACTCGACACAAAAAGGTAGAAATTCCACAATAAAATCCATACTAATATTTCGGTATAATGATATTGAAATAACATTTCTTAAACTTGTAAATAATTTATTTTAATTGTTTACACTTTACTAAATAATGCATTTAATCATTCTAAAATGCCAAACTCATAAGATTTCATCACCAATAACCAAAACCCTCATCAAAAATCTGCATATAACTCATGTATGATTCTCAAGCCATAAAATCATATTTTTTAATTTTCTTACTTCACATAACATATTTAATTCTTTTACTCATAATCAGACCATTTACATGAAAAATACCAAATCAGTTCGAAAACTATTTCTTTTCTAGGATTTAGCATAATATAGTCTCATATTGAACATATATTTTTCTCAGAATTTTTAAAATTTATTTACTATTTTTCATATGGTCAAAACCGCTAAATATTTAGACATTTATCATAAATTATACTTTTATCCAAAATTTCCGAAATTCACAGAGTACACTGATATTATATAGATGTACTCCCAATAAAAATTTCATCAATTTTGGAGTTAACTACAAGGAGTTATAAGTGGTTACTTTTAAAATAGTCTTTTCTCATAAAATTCATAACTCTTAATCTATACATCCAAAAATCACCATTTTCGGACACAATCAATAAAACTCATCAAAATATCATTTCAAATTTTTCCAGAATTTTTGAGAGTCGGAAAAACTACAAAACTGAAAAACATAATAACCCTTAAAATCCCTTACCTCAAAAAGATCTTAGATTTCGACTGAATATCGGATGAAAAATCAAAGGAAACTTCTACTAAATAGCAACTCTCAAAGTATCTAAATACTCTCAAAAATATGCTTGATAATATAGAGAGAAAGAAAACTTGTTTCTAGTTTGATTTTCAATTCTAACATAAGCACCTATTTATAGGAAACTGCTAGAACACCAAAGGAGACTAAATAATAAATTAATATTATTTTATTTCCTTATTCCTACTCATGCTCTTGACCAAGCTCAGCCACCAGCCATCTTTGAACAAAATTTGGCAGCCCACATGTGTTAAAATAAAAGTGGGTCCCACCCATAAATTAATAAAAATTATTTTATTTTCTGAAACTTCAACAATTCATAGAAAATAGACCGTTTATCAGAAAAATACGAATTACATGTCCATTCTGCCTAAAATCGAATTCTCTACAACTTTGTAGCTTTGAGTTTTTCCAAATTCCAAACCAAAAATATCCGAAATCCACAAACGGATGATTTTTAATACCTCCACACCGACAAAATACTGATAAAATACCTCAGCATTAATTCCTTCATTTTTATCCACATAAAAATAAATATATCCATCATTTATATCCACATAAAATAAATATTTCCTTATCATATAAATCAATAATTAATTATTCACAAATAATATTACAGTAATCATAATAATGACAACCGGGCTAGCGGTTCAGAAAAGAGGGGCTTTCGATAAGGATTTCTTCTTCTTGGCGCAATTAGGTGACCAAACCTCTCATTGATGTAACTTTCTAGACATTGCCAATAATGCTATCTAATAATATTATTCAAATAATATGAATTATTTATCCGATAATGGAGATACTTATCTTGATGAAAATTATTAAAACAACAATAATATAAAATATCAATGCAAAGAATTATTGAATCAATAAAATAAAATATTGAATAATAATTCATGTAACAATTATTGAGTAGTGTCTTCTTTACGTAAGAATCAATAATTCAAAATACATCAATACAGTAATGCTTTCTTTGCGATAACGCCAGACATTCGTATTTTAACCACCGGTATTCCAACGAAGTGTAATTGGTAACAACTACGCCATTATTTATAAAAACTTAATTTTATCATTTTTTTCTTCATCCGATAGCTTATTCGTTATGGGGCCCACAAATGGTCAATGCGTCGCATTTAATATTCTCCTACGTAAAGAATATTCCACGACCAAACGAAAATATTCTTCCCAAACAATTGAATATTTTATAACCACTTGCGTATTTTGAAAAAATTCATATCTCACCCTTAACTTTAAACTTTTATCAATTTAATCATTTACTAAATTGTAATTATAAGAAAAATTGAATACTTTTATTTCATAAAATTCGGTCTTACAATTAATGCACTACTGGGCCAAAGATAATCGTGTTTTCATCAACTCCACGATCATGCCATAAAATAATTCATCTTTGCACCTTGGTCAAGAGAATCCATAGCCATAATCATATCAAAACTATCCATCAATGCACTACGGCCAATGAGAACTTTTTTTCACATCATTTGTAATATTACTATCCATGATTATACCAAATAATCCTCGGTCATAATCATACCAAGTCCATCTATGCACTACTGAATACAGATGACTTTCAACATAATATAAACATGAGGATGATGACAATGATATAAGAATTCAATAAAACAAGTTCACGAATTAATTTATCCAGGAACCAATAACGTCCAAATTGTCAACATGATACTTATTTGTAGAGTAAAATTCAAGAATGCTTAAAAGAATATTTTCATGAAAAGATACTGGATGAAGCGCAAATATCAAGGATATTCCACTAATTTCATGGAGTATAAAAGTCAAAGCTTTAACCAACCGAGTATAATAACGAATGGAATAACGAAAGAATTCACCAAGCATGCAATAGATCAAGCAGATAAAAGTTATTCCAAAGAGAATAATAAATAATGGAACCGTGTCATGCGTAAGCGCACGTGATCGGATATTCCAATGTAATAATACATAATGGAACCGAATTCACGCATAACGCATGCATACAAGATATTCCAATGAATAATAAATAATGGAACCGGTCATGATAAAGCATGCATGGATGTTCCAACAGAATGATAAATAATGGAATAATAGAAGAATTTCACCATGTATGCAAGATTGCATAAAAACAAGTTATTCCAACATAATAATAAAGAATGGAATAACGTAAGAATTTCACCGTGTATGCGATTATTTTGAATGAATGAGTTATTCCAACATAATAATAAAGAATGGAATAATGTAAGAATTTCACCAAGTATAGGGTAGCACAGATCACAAGTTATTCCAATAGAATAATAAAGAATGGAATAACAGAAGTTTTCTTCATGAATAAGAAAGAAATAATACCCCTTACGAGTACAACAAATAATATCTCTTACGAGTACAACAAATAATATCCCTTACCTTTGAAAGAAGAGTATTCACCTCTAGTAGAGGCGAGGATATACTCAAGAAAAACTTACACTTCATGCTCAAAGCTTTCTTAAACTCTAAAGAAATACGCCAAGATTATAGAAGAAGAACTCTATAGTTTCTCTCTCAGAGTTTCAAAGTGAATTAAGTAAGAAATAATGAAGGAATAAGCTTTTATTTATAAAAAAATGGATCGCATAGTAACTAATTCATTTAATCTATCCAGATTTAAAATAAAATCTTTTAAATAAAATATAATATATTCTATTTATAATCTAATAAAACGAATAACTTTATAAAAGTATTCATTTTATATAAAAAAGATTTTACTATGCAAAATACTACTACAACACTATGCGAGCACTATACAACACTATATAATAATAAAATATATATATTCTATTTATAGTCTAATAAAACAAATAACTTTATAAAAGTATTACATTTTATATAAAAAGATTTTACTATGCAAAACTTCTACGCATAATAGAATATAATATATTCTATTTATAGTCTAATAAAACGAATAACTTATAAAAGTATTACATTTTATATAAAAAGCTTTTTTCGCTTTTTATTACATTAATAATGCTAATAAAATAAAAGCCGAGTGACTTATCACGTAAGCATCAATAATTAATACCGTAATGCTACTATGCAACCACGCCAGCGTATTATTGTACTTTTAACAAGGTGTTTCAACAGCTTAACGATAAAAACTTCCGCCGTTATTTTCATAAAGTATTTTTGTCATTTTCTCAATCCCGATAATAATTTCGTTATGGGGGTCCACCAATGATTGTCTGCCGTTATGCGAATATTCTCGATAAAAACGAATATTCCCGACCAATCGAATATTATATAACAACTTGCGTACTTTGCAAAATTTATAAATATTACCCACAACTATAACATTATATCAAATTCACACCATAATATTCAAAAAATTATTTCGAGAAAATTAAATATTTATTCATAAAATCTGGGGTCTCACAGAATGCCTTTCTCAATGAGGATGAGGGGCATGGCGGTTCAGCCATCGGGACGAAGGTACATTCGATCGGAGGCAAAGGGGGCTTTCAATTGATGGGTGTCTAGTATTTGGTAGTGCTTGCGAATGATAGGGAGGTATGTGGCAGTAATGCGAGAAGGTGTGTTGACATGTGGGAATTTCATTCGGGTATTCTCGTATCATTTTTTGGAAATTAGTTTCTGTTTTGGTCGGTTTTGGGTTTTGAGAGGAAGTTCTGGTGGTGGTGGTGACGGTAGAATCGGTGGTTATAATGCTAATGTTGGGGTTTGGATTGGTAAGGGAGGAATTAGTGGATCCTGTGTGAGGAGCAGGAATACTTGAGAAGTGAATAGCAATGATAGATTTGTTGGTGGATGAGGAAGTGTTGACTGGGGTTGGAGAGGAAGTCATTGATGGAGCTTGGGAGGTTGATAACTGGAGTGAGGGTTTTGCTAAATGAGAGAGAAAATATTGAGATTCAATTGTAGCAAAAATTTGTCTGTTTTGGGGGAAAGGTTTAATTTATTTGAGGGATAGAATTTGAAATGTCGTGTATTTTCGATTATTTTCGTATTTCGAGAGACGGCTCATTAATGGATGTCAAGATGGGGCACGTGGGTTTGAGTTGAGGGTTCGTTTGTTGGATGCCCTATGGGCATTAGAAGTTCTTGGGCTTGTCTTAGTTCATTATCAATGGGCTATGTCTGGAATACTCTTCCATTAAATACTTTATTTGAATGAAAGACTGGGGGGCCATAGTATGTCAGGTCCAATTTGTATGGTGGGCTGCAGTCTACATGGGGTTGTTTAAACCTATGTAGGATTCTGTTTTGATAGTTGGAGTATTTAAAGAAATCAAATATTCCTAGTTATATTCGATTTTTAAATCCGGAAAGGGGTTTTAGGGTTTGAATTAACTTTCTTATTTTTAGGAGATCTTATACAATCCCATTAAGAAATTATACCTGGTAGAGAACCTAATCCAATTCGGAGAAGGACTCTGACAAAGTGGTGAGCTCATTATAAATACAAGGTTTTGCACTAATTCTAAGGTACACACAATTCATTATTATTTTTAGCACTAGAGCTTTTTGCCTCTATTGTTAAACCTTGTTCAGCGTGTACTTATTATTCTCACACCTTTGGTGTGCTTATAGTTTCTGTGCAGGATTAGACGCATTTTTAATGATTAAGGCGCGTGGACTCTTAGCATTAACAATTTCCAAATAGAAACATGACAATCTTCTATCGTAATCTATGAGGCCTATTCAGCAGAACTTTTAACGTAGATTTCAATTAATTTATCCTCATTCAAACTAGGAATTGAACATTATTGATGATATAACCACTGTCTACTTCCAATTATTGCCCGGCGTGTATGAGTTTCATGGAAAATGATCAATGCTTTTTGGTGGCAGCTTCTGAGTTCCACCACTAAACAACTAGTTTTAGTCCCTGGCTTAAGAACTACTCGTCATAATACCACTCCAACTATTAGAACTACCTGAGCATATTCCAACAGTATCTACAAAATTCATGCTCATTATATATAGCACATGTAGGGTAAGCCATGTACCAAAACATTTGAATTTATTCTACCATAAGAATTCCTCATCAAGCACCACAGGTTTGCAATTAGAACTATTCAACTTTAGTAAAAACAATTAACCTAATTTAAAAAAAAAGGAGGAAAAAAATATATTAAGCTTAGCAGCCGAGGTAGATTTAATGGCTTCAATCATCGTTCTGAACCAACCACTACCAAATAGTTCATTGATGCTTTTGAACAACTCTTGAGTAATTTGTAACAAGTTTACAAAGTGGGAGAAATACAAACAAACTGATAATTATGAAAATGAAGTAAAGTTCCCAGAGTGAGGGTTACAGGTACCCTTTGGTGGGAAATGGTTAACATAAAGTTAATTTTTAGGTAAGTTAATCAATTGACCAATAGAATGCTGACACGTAGACGAAACTCTATATGCGTGTCAACATTCTATTGACCAATTTACCAACTTACCATAAAATAAATTTATGCTAACCAGATCCCTTTGGTCTAACTACATAAGTAAGCAAGCACATAAATTACCCTGTCACATGTAAAAGACCATCATAGACATTTTTCACCCATATTAATTGCTACTACTTCCTCTGCAGCGAGCGTGACTGATCAAAACCAAATTTACCATCCAGCAAAGTCTTTATTTTCAGTCTAGCTTGGAATACTACTAGTCATCTAAACTCAATACTGAACATAGATAGCTATAATGGGAGAAGAGCCTTCTTAATTTAAAGCACAACACATCAACGAAGATATAGATATATCTACCTATACTACAACACAAGAAGAATGCATTTATGCGTATTTCAATACTACAGATGCAGTTTAATTCGTATGCTAGGAATCACATAGAACATAAGTAAGGTGATGGAAACTTTAGGATGCAATTCTATGTCAGGTGCCAGTGAAAAATCATGAAGCAAGGAATTTACATTTATTAAGCATATGCCATAACAATACCTAGTGGTTCCAACCACCAAAACGGGACGACCAAGTCTAAACATGGACTCAAAAACATACATTGTTTCATAACTGAACAATAAACATAAAAAAAATTGTGCTAGCAAAAATTATTACAGAAGCCATTGTCGGCAAACTAATGTTCTATTCAATCCTGGGTAGATTTTCAAAAAAATCATAAAAAAATTTGAGGTGAGAACTGTTTATCCACACGATAAGAGGATTTACAGAGTGGCAGCAGAACTAAGGAAACTAATGTTCACCTAGCCCAATGTTTCCAAAGCCATCTCAGCCTTCCTTCAGTCAGCTCTACTGAGTTGTCCTTAAGTTCAACATTGTAGTGCTGTAACACAAGCAAAAACGTGAATGTATCAATAAATTAAAATTGTAAAGATAGATCATATATATATAGTCAAACAATGGAAGAAGAAGGCAAAGAAAATAAGTACAAGGCCCAATGTTAGCAGCTCAGCTACTTTAGCAGCAACTGGATATCGTGCAGCATCTTTATAAAGCAGCAGTTAGACCCCCTCTCCAAAGGACAGAATCAACTTCATCAACTATTGCAAAATGGAATGGCCTTGGCCTGTTTTCACATGATAAAATGTTTATAAACAAACCCCAAGGACCATAAAATGTTTTCAGCAAGATTATCTCGTAGATAATCAAATTTTACATGCCCTGAAGTGGGCTACTTAAATGAAGCCTGTCCCTGTTCTGTCACAACAGCAACCTAAAATGTTTGAAGCCCATAGGGATAGATTAATATTGCACCATGTTTGCTTTTCATTTCTCAGTCCACTGCCAAGTATATATGTATGCAGTGATTGAAATATAATATAACTTATTATTTAATTCAAACTAAAAAATAAGAAACAAGACAAGAAAATAAAGCTAGTTTCAATAACTCAGTAACTTGAAAACATATTAATATATAAGAAATGTCATGCAACTCACAAAACAAATACTTAAAATAGACATAATTTTGCCATTTTTGTTACTCTAGACAAAACATAATCAGTCAACCGTCTATGACATAGCATTCACAAATTTTAATTCCCTAGAAAATATCATCATCATCAGCTGCGGTGATAAATCCTCCAACTGTTGCACCCAGTCGATATAAACTTGAAATTTAGCCTTTGGGAAACGCCTTTGGCCTCAACTGCAATTAAATGTAAGCAAAAGAAATGAGTGCTAGAATTCATCAACCAATATCAATAATAGTTGTACAAGGGAAACATATATAAAGTCTAATTGAAGCAAGCACCTGGTTGCTGTGGCCACATTTTTTCTTCCTACAGTTGACAGCGCGAGGATGCAGGCGAGCATAGCATCTTAAACAAGCAAACAACAACATTATTAGTAATTGCATATATATGCCAATTAAACATTGCCTAATTCTATGAATATCAAATACCATTTCTAACTATACAAGGGAATCGCAAGAATCATCCATCAAATTACAGCTTATAATTCATAACTTCTAATCACAAATAATCCTCTTGGCAATACTAAGCTTCTCTGAATTCAGTAACAGCTTACTTGCGGCAAATCATCTTGTCCTGATTATACTTTCTTGCCAAAGCAAGCAGTGCAGGCGCAAGTCTAATTACACCCAGCCCTCCTCCTCGAAGCCTCAGAACAAGATGCAATGTTGACTCTGCACAATTAACACTAAAAACTCCTTAGTTTCATGAGCACATATACCTATGTTTATATATATATATATATATATATATATATATATATATATATATAAATCAGGCCAGGGTAAAAGAATTAACCCTTCTGGATATTGTAATCAGCCAGGGTACGGCCATCTTCAAGCTGTTTTCCGGCAAAGATCAATCGTTGTTGGTCCAGAGGGATACCTAAACGATAACCAAAGATAATTTTGTGAATATATATACACACAAAAATAACAATATCACATCAACAGTGCTTGAAACAGAAAAGTGATGGTAAGATCTTAAAAAGCTAGCTCTCGATCGACCATACAGTATAAGTAATCAGCAAGTCAGCCCACTTATGACATACAAACCTAACCATAACTATAACTATGGAAAACAGGGACATGAATTTAAGTTGTTGGTTTTCATTTGAAAACTGTTATGTGGATAATAAAGGCGCAAATAGCATGGACATACCTTCCTTATCCTGAATATTAGCCTTAACAATGTCTATAGTATCGCTTGATTCCACTTCCAGCGTGATCGTCTTCCCGGTTAGAGTTTTCACGAAGATCTGCATTTTCTCCCTCTTTCTCTCACTCACTCTCTGTAAGCTTTGGCTCCTATGGGTGAAGCAGAGTTAATTTATGTATATATATATATACATGATGGGAATTTGGATATTGCGTGAAATGGGCTCTATTACCGTTGATTTTCTCTTGCCTTGCTCCCCAAGATATTCTCTTTCCCAAGTTTTGTATTATTTTAGTCTCAAAAATAGGATATATTCCACGTACGTATAACATATTTAAAGTTTTAACAGGTTCATCATGCCTTGCTCCCCAAGATATTCTCTTTCCCACGTTTTGTATTTTTAGGCTCAAAAATAGGATATATTTGTATATTGTAATCTTCAGCATATTTATTTTTAATCCATAATCTCGTCATCATACTAGACTGATCGATAATATATTAAAACTATAAAAAAATTATAATAATCTCGAGGTTTCTTTTATATTAATAAGAATAAAATACATTGACACCCACTATAAATAGCCAAATAAACACTCAAAAATATATCATTAACAAACAGACCCTCAATCACTTTAATTAGAAAACCTTTATTACTAATTTAATTTAAAATTCTTAATATTTGTATCACTTGTTCAAAAATATGTGTTAATTAAATTAAATTATTTGAATGAGATAGTCTTAATTACAACTAAAGCTGTAATTAAAATGTATTATATTAAAAAAGATTCTTAATATTTGTATCATTTGTCCAAAAATATGTGTTAATTAAATTAAATTATTTGAATGAGATAGTCTTAATTACAAATAAAACTATAATTAAAATGTATTATATTAAAAAAAGATAATTAAACACACACACACATATATTATTTCGAATTAAAATTTGATAACATACAAGGATAAATATATAATTTTATCTATTTAGTTAACCCTAGAAATTTACAGAATAATTACTTTACTTAAAAAACTAGAAAAAATATGAATATTATTATATTCTATTAATAATCCAAAGTGGTGGACTGCGTGGCGAATGGCCATCCCATCTAGATATATACAATTAATAGCTTAGCTTAGCTTAGCTTAATTGGTAAATCAAAGAATATTTTTAATGAAATATATTGAATTAACTATACAAGGGATTTATCATTTTATATTAGAATTTTACATTTTGAAATCCATATGCTCTCTCTCGGTTTCAAAATAAGAATTTTATTTGAGTTTTAAAAGTTAATTTACTATATTTTTAATTTAAATTAATATCATTCATCATATTTATCGTCCATTGCTATAAATTTTCTAAGTATAATTATAAACTACTTATTTTCAAAATGTAACAATTTAAATTTTAAGATTTCTTCAGTTGATTTTTTAAAGCTAAAATAAGAGTACAATTATTTAAGAACAGAACAAATAAATTTAAGCTTGTATGTGAGATATAATCAACCTCAATGAGACCCTAAGCTTTGTGAGAAAACAATGAAACTTATTATTAGGGTCAATTAACTATTCATGCAACCTATATAGGTATGAGTAATAATGCTACACGGACAGTATTATTGGTCAGGTTTATTAGACATTTTTATTTTTATTTTATTTTATTTTTTTTGCTTGTGACTTCCAAAAAATGTATAGTATTTATTCCAACAGGAAATTTTATAAAATATGGTGTTTTAGGTGTAATTTTTATCCTGTTTTTTGTATATGTATCCAAATTACACCTAAAACACCATATTTTGTAAAAATTCCTGTTGGAATAAATACTATACATTTTTTGAAAGTCACAAGCAAAAAAAAAAATTAAATTTTTTTTTAAAAATATCCAATATTCATGTCCAATAAAAATGTCTGCCAAGACATATTGATATAGGTATTAAAGTTGTGTAAGATATGGACATTATGTGCTACATGGACTTTGAATGGCTAAAAGCTTAAAAACTAAACTTAGCCATTTTATAGAGTTCCTAGCCCCCTTTATAGATTGTTTTGCACTAAAAAGGGAGAAAGATACCTACCATATACCAAAAACTAATATAAGCTTAATATGTCATTTGTATTCGTATCCTCTTACTACTTACTACTTACTACTTACTATTTACTACTTTTTTTGTTTCTTGATATAAGTCGTTTTAGATAAATATTTTTGTTCCTTAATATAAATCATTTGAGAATTTCAAATAAGCATTAATTGCTTAATTTTTAATATTACCCCAAGTATTAAATACAATTTTGATTCTCTCACTATTTTCTGTTCAATAAATAACAATCTTTGCTTCCAATACAAGGGCAATATAGACAATTGATATTATAGTTAACGATATACAATCATTTCCTTAATACTTGTGCACAACTCTAACGCTTTGTTTCTGAGTTTTAAAATGGACAGAAAAGAAAAGAAATGGACGGAAAATTTAAGTTTTCTTTCCAATTCTTATGTTTCTGAGTTTTTTAATAAACGGAAAAGAAAAGAAATTGATAGAAAACTTGGCCACTTTTTCTCGCTTGATGTTTTCGTCCAAAATTAACTTTGATTTGGATGGAAAAGAAATTGGAATAAGTAATATTTTTATAATTCTCATATTATCCTCAACTTTTAATATAATTAATTTTAAATTACAACTCATGTCTTCGATTTTAAAAATTCTATTTTTTTCTATTAAAAACTCAGAAACAACTCAAAGGAAAACTTCAAGTTTTCTATTCTTTTCTTTTCTGTTCTAATTTAAGTTTTTTATTCTTTTCTTTTCTGTTCAAAACTCAGAAACAGAGTGTAAGAGCATTCACAATAATTTTTTTATCTTTATCCCTACTCTGTAGTGATGTTGCATTCTGCAAGATAGAGATTCAATTTTTTCAATATGTACCGAACAGATTCCTTATATTTATTTCTTAAGATCATTTACAATAGTTTCTTTATCTCTATCCATACTCTGTAGCTAGTGATGTTGACTCATTCTGCAAGATAGACATTCAATTTTTTCAATATGTACCCAACAGATTCTTTATATTTATTTCTTAAATAATAAAATTTGAAATTTGAAAGTTCCAACAGTCAAAATATGTTTTGACCGTTGTAACTACAAACTCTTGTTTTTAATTATAAAATCGCTATTAATTTATTGATTTTTTTTTAAGTAAGTATTTGATATTTTAAATTTAATCAATACATATTGTAACTTATTTAGAAAAAAAATACTACTACAATTTTTAGCAAAATTATTAAGTTTGAGAATGCATCAAATTGACTTATAAAAATTAATAATAATATTATAATTTATAAAAGAGAGTATAATTTATCAATTGTATTCAACTTTAAAATAACTTTTATTTTGTTTTAAATTTTAAGTAATTTATGGAGTAAGTATTGAATGAATTATAGCTACTGAATGTAATATTAACTTTTAAAAAGTTAATTTGTGATATTTTAAATTTAAATTTAATATAATTCATTTAAATTTTGAAAATGATAAATTTTATAATTAATAGTACTTTTATAATATTTATAATTATATTGACATGAATTATATCAATTTTAAATTTGAATACGTTTGAAATTAATTTTTAAAAAATAAGTCAATATTAATTTTATAATTTGAAAATGAAGATGAGTTGGATAATGATTGATGAATTGTCCACTTAAATGTTGGTGTGAAATGTCATTTTACATACACAGAGAACGGTACGGTCTTTTAACTCTCTCATTCTAAGGAGTAAAATCCTATATAGAGATTGAAATAGAGAATTAAATAAGGATAAGAAAACTGTTGAATAATAATTTATTAATATATTCTTCAAAATTGGGGATAGAAAGTCTATTGAAGAAACTGTTGTGAATGCTCTAAAACGACCTATATTAAAGAACGGATGGAGTATATGCAACTGTCTGTATTCTTTCTCTATCCAGGGACAATGGAATCCCATTTTCGCCAATTTGGAGGAGAATTCACCCTGTGCGCAAGGTTTCACTAAATGCTGCGTGGCTCTGTGCAGCCATAGCCGCTATTCTTGGACTGCCGATCTTGAAGCTAAATGTGATCTTCAGTGCCATAAGCACAATCCGATGGATGGGTTGGGGGGATAATCAGTTCCCATTTTTGCAAGGTTAGTGATGGCTGAGGAAAAGTTCAAACCAGGACCCTTTTATTTGGGCAAAGCAAGAAGACCAGTTTGCTTGGTAGCCTTGTTATGGATGGATATGTTGTACCTGTTCAGCCTTCCTGCTGCCCACTCTCTATCCAATCAAATGGGACAATTTCAATTCTGCACCCGTAGCTCTTGGAGTATCTTCGACTCTGATAATGCTCTGGGTGGATTCTAGATGCAAGGAAATGGTTCACGGGACCTGTGAGGAACATTGATAAACAGAACGGAAATGTTTAAATAATTTCTTATTATTGATAGAAAATGAATAGATTACAGTTATAGAAGCCAAGGTGTGATTCTTCTTCATTTAGCTTAAAAAAATAGAAAGAAAAAAGAATTGAGTATGATCAGTGCTTACTTTGTTTCTTCATTTGTATTGGGATGCAAAAATTGTTCTTCAAAATAAGCAGAAACCAGATGCATAGATTTAGTACGACACTCATCCATTGCTATCATATGTATAATTCTTGAGACTCCATCGGAGATGACCAATACCGCAACAGGGACTCCACAGTTAACATCCGCGTGGCGCTGAGCATTGAGATAAAAAATCGACAACCATCTATTTTGTATTCCTCGAGAGGATTTCTGTGCCCAAAGCTCCTCACATTCACCTGCAGAACATCTTATATAAGCATTGTGTATGGGAAACCAGAACAGTTGCAAATCAGCTAAGAATTTCATATACCGCTGAACTGAGTCTGTTCATATTAACAAGATGATCCCTCCAGAAACAATCTAGGGTCTTCACAAGAACTGCTCTCTGAATTCCAACAAGGACAGCAGAAATAAGTAAAAAATAAACTTCTGCGAAGCCAGTAAATCAAGCAGTCAGTCTTACGAAGTTATGCATATACACAAAGAAAATAAATCTGACAAGGAAACAAGTAATCTTAACATCATGTTCTTCCTGAACCAAAACTTGCAAGACCTCTCTTCCTTTTAATATATGGTAATGGCCTCCCCTAGTACTGTACTAAACTTAGCCGCAAAAGAAGAAGGATTGGAAAGACTATAGCATACAGAACGCAAGAAGAGTTCGGTTGATGCTGAATAAAGGTGGAATAAGGAGATAAAGGAGAAAAAAGAATACTGCCCGAAGGTCACAATGCAACAAAACCAACATAAAAATCATCCTCACTAAATTATGATGATTTTTGTTACATTAGTTAATATAGACACAAGGAAATACTAAAACATGGAGACCAAATAAAAAAATAATATTACTTGGATAACAAAATTTTCAAAGGAAACAAATCTGTATTTATTATCAAATACTCTTGTATAATCTACATAATATTATTAAAACTTGAAAAGATTAGATAATAACTGTAATTACTTTCTCTCTAAATAACAGCATAAATATTTAATAATAGTAATGAATATTCTCTTGGCTTGATCCGCAATATTCTCCATTCCATAAACAAACTCATGGTCGAGTTATAAAGTATGGGATATTACATAATCCACAAGCTTGACTCAAAATATGCAAGAAATCTTGAGCCTCCTTGTATGCACATTGATAACTTGAAAACCGCAAGGAGATAACTTTCTTTTACAACATATTATTGGAGCTATCATCCAGTGGCGAAGCCAGGAATAATTTTCAGTAGGATCAAAATTATTACTAAACTATATATAATTTGGCGGGGGTTCGGGGGCATTGACCCTGAGCCAATTTTTTTTTAATACTTTTATACTTTCGGGTCAAACACATATATATATATACACTAAATTACAATGACAATATAATATTCCCTCCGTTCTAAAGTAAACGTCCTAATTAGTTTCGACACACTGATTAATAAAGTTTTCTTTTACCTAAATTACCCTTTTTGATTACTTATTAATTGAAGTATTTTTTTTCACTTTTCTATGAGCCCAATAATTATTTTTTCACTTTTTTATGACCCCAATAATTGTTTTTTCATTTTTTTATGACCCCAATAATTGCTTTTTCATTTTTCTATGACCCTACTCTTTCCTATGTCATTTAATTCTCTAAATATATATTTTTTTGAACTCTCACATTCTCAATAAGTATATTAAATAGATTATGAGGGTATAAGAGAAAGAATATGATAAATATAGTTACTAATATAAAATAGGACATTTATTTTGAAACATCTTTAAAAAAAATTAGGACATTTAATATGGAACGGAGGAGTAAGTAATAATATATATGGTATATATACATTATATCGACTCATAATAGATTTTTTAATCACAACTATTAATAAGTAATTAATTCATTAATTATTTTTAAAATAATATAAATTAGATTATTATTTAGTTTAAAATATTATATATATATATATATATTGAGAGGATATAAGTCATATGTGGTTAAAATTTGATTGACAAAGTTCTAAATTTTCGATTTGACCCCGAATAGTAGAAAATTTATAAAATTTTATGGGGGGTCAATTTATATATAATACTTAAAATTTTTAAAATTTACCTTATATTATAAAGTAATTTTTTTTCAGTGGGGTCAATTGACCCCACAATATTATATGTGGCTTCGCCCCTGCCATCATCGGTGAAAAATAGATATCTTGATAACTGATAAGTTTTGGGGACAAAAACCAAAATTTCCACAAATATCTCATCATTATTGTTGAGTTCTTCCACTACAGCTTGGTCGTCGGTTGATTCTTCAATGGTTTCTTCAAATTGCTCAACAAATTCATCTTCCTCCTTCACCACTAAACATCTTTAATCATCAATTTGTCAGGAATTCTCTTGATTTTGAATTATTGAACCTGCAGCTACGTCATTAAGTCGATGAAGAAGAAGATCAACGACTCCTTTAAGGACTTGATTTCAACTTTACTTCCAAAGTATTAGCAGAGTATCCATTCTGGAGTAAATCCTAGCACTAGTAACCATGGTGAATGAAAATGACAATATTTTTCAACTTATTTTTTTTTACCTTTACTTTGATTTTTGTTTTTTGTTTTTTATCATGGCTCTTGTTTTTTTACTTAAATTTTTTCTACTCTTTGTTTCTCTATTTTATTTTTCAGACTGAAAGAAAAAGAAAAACAGAGATAAGGAGTAAATCTGAAAAGACAAGAAGATCAAGGTATCCCAAAGGCAAAAAAGTTCAAGAATCAAAAACTATAGAGGTACTAACTGTAATTTGATGATGAGCAACTTTGGCTTCGTCTCTTTTCCTTATCTTCTTCTTGGTACAACAGCTTAAATTCTCTTAATTTCACCCCCCCCCCACCTCCCCAAAAAATGAATAATCCCCACGCCAAACAGTAATCACGGTGAATAGTGCCCAATGAACGATATATTTTATTTTATTTTGCTCCCGATTCTTGAGCGAGGAATATTGATGTCGGCTCTCTAGCGAATTTCGACAAACGATGGAAGCCAAGAAAATTGGGTATGAAAAGGTGGAATGAAGGAAGAGGGAGAAAAAGGAATAATGCTTGAACGCTAAAATGCATAAAACAATCTTCAATTCACTGAATTATAATATTGAGTTACATCAATTTATATTGACTAAATAAAATCCTAAAAACTTGGAGACCCTTATATTACCCGGTAAGCTAATTTAAGAAAGAAACAAATCCCTAATTATTACGCTATAAATAAAACTAATAAGAATATAGTAAAAGATAATTAATTATTCTCTTGATTTGATTAGAATATAGACTTAAAAGATTTAGTAATCATCAATTCTCTTGGTAACCAAATTGGAACCAAATCACATCAAAAACCGCATACGAATCAAGACTGATTAAAACCGCACCAACCAAGACTATGGGTTGAATAACCAAATTTACGAGATTTGGTTACTAGCCAAACCCACGCATAAATCAAACCGCACTAAGGTGTATGGTATTTCATAAAATTTAAAGTTACTTTTCATGAACATGCTGAAAAACTCCAGGTCTTGCATTGTCATTTTTTCACCAATTGAAAGAAGATTGTTAGAGGTTATAGAATTCAAAAATTAAGAATTGAGTTTTGAAATTTTGAATTTGTTTGTTTGATAATTTATAGTTTTGGGACCAAATTCGTCTTGCTTCGAGCACTTATGCAACATCTATAATAGTAATAGTCTAATAGATTATTTTTCAAATTAGGTATAGTTAGGATTATATTCTATAAGTCCTCCTCGAAAATATCAGAAATTTCATGTAAATTTAATTTAATAAATAAACCTACTTATCGAATATATGGTCTCCAGTTATTTTATATAGTTAGTTTTAAATCATTCCTTTAAAAAAAAACTCATTTTTATGATTTGTTGGTGAAATATTCGACATGTTTGGCGTATCACTAAGTTAATTGATCAATGTAAGTTCTATGTTAATTTTATCGAAGGCTTAGACTTTTTGTTGAATTTTTTGGAACCAAACCGCACTAATTAAAACCGCATCACACACTTTTTAAACCGCAAATCACTAATCACAAGCGATTTCGTAATGGTTTTGAATTTTTCAAACCGCACTTGAAAGGGTTTTTCAAACCGCATTCATGCTCACCCCTATCATCAACTAAGGAAGTGTTTGATAAAAATTGAATGACTTTAATGAAATGAATCAATTTAAATGAAAAAAGTTGTTAGATAATCGATATATTGAAACATCCTAATAACATATTTTTATTATTTTACCCTCCCAAAAAATTCAAAATTGTTGTAAATTTATTTAATATTACTTAATAATAGTTAATATTGTAAAAAAAATCACTTCATGCTTGCCCACCCATTCAACAAAAAAATAAAAGCCCCATCCAACTAATGGGTGAGACCGAACACCAACCATTCAGATGATTTTTATTTCTAAGTTAAACAGTTGAATTAAGGATGATCACTATTGGGACCCATTCACAGGAGAATCAAATAGCTTGACTTTCAAGATAGCTTCTTACTACCTATAAGTGTTAGTGCTTAACTACATATAATATTTTAATGGGTGATTGGAGCTGATGATCTTCTAA
Source organism: Panax quinquefolius (assembly GCA_020205615.1). NCBI lineage: Eukaryota > Viridiplantae > Streptophyta > Magnoliopsida > Apiales > Araliaceae > Panax > Panax quinquefolius. The sequence continues at coordinate 41,758,864 of CM035172.1, read as the reverse complement.
GATAAGAGTTGAATTAAGGATGCCCATTATTGGGATGCACACTAAAAAAGGTAGCTAAATGTGATATATAAAGTCATATCTTACTAGCTTTAGGTATTAGTGCTTTCATACATCAGAATGCAATATTTTCAGTTGCATTAGTGTTCAATTTGATTCCTATTGCTCAGGAGAAGGGTAGTAATGTTCACACTAAAAAACTAAATGTGATATATAAAGTCATATCTTAATAGCTTTGGGTTCAAATTTCATACAGTCAGAATGCAAAGATTATTCAGTTGCATTAGTGTTCAATTTGATTCCTATTGCTCAAGTCTTCCATGACCACGCTGTGAAGTAAGCTTAAAGCTTTAACTTATTTGTTGGAATAAAGCTTTTTATTATCAGCACAAAATACATGAGGAAAGGATCTAACCTCTATTTCCTTTATATATGCATCATCATAGCCAGATTCTTGTAGGACATCCAAATATGATGCAATTAAGAAATCTCCAAGGTACTTGCGAAGAAGATTAACAGTCACTCGGTATGTTCCATCCCTAAACGACATTAGTAACCTTAAAAACTCATAAGATTGAAACGAAAACAAACTATAAATAGAAAATAAATGCTAAGTTATCATGATTGGCACACCTTGTCGAATCATCAGAACATATATGCAAGCCAGCGTTTTTAGTGAAGAGCTCTTCCTGCGGATACCTCTGAAAGAATTTGGAGGTGGTGGCAAATTTGGAAGGTAAAAGTCATTAATATCGATGAAACTTAATTCATGAAGTTGCTTGAGTGATGTGAGTAAAGCTTCCTCTGTAATCCCTGCAAAGGAGTCTGGAGATATTCTTAAATCATTTATGTACACGGTGAAGATGAATAACCATTATTGAAATTAGTTAGATAATGCTTTAAAAAGTAAGATTGCAAGACAGACATAGTTCCTAGCAAGCTCACCATCCATTATCTTCCCAGCAATTTCATTATAGTCCTTCAAGAGCTTACCCAAATTCCAGTTGCTTGGATGCTATAATGTAATAAAGAAACATAAATATAAAATGTAGACTACAAATAATACATTCTAGAGCACTATTGTGCTACCTTTGATGGATTGGCATTTCCAAAAATGATTTCATCTACCACAGCCTGCATGTACCTATAAACAATTTCTCAGTACATTCATTTGATCTGATAATATATTTATTTATTTATTTTGTATAAAAGAAGAGAGGGTATATGGGAAAAGGAAAACACAACATTCTCCAAACCATCCTTGGCAATATTTTAACATCATAACAACAAATGATTAAAAATACGCAGAACATAATCAAAATAAAGCAGCCATAGCGACATTCATATGGACTACATGGATAGCTTTCATTTAAAACATACTGTAGTGGAACGATTTAAAACATACTGAAGATAGAACATGATGTCACATTGTAATCTGAAGCAACAAATTCAAATTCGGCATATTTTTTTAACTGTCTGATGTTACCGATATTATTGTACATGAAACAACTAAAAAGCAGAATGAGACAACTTGTACAGTATAACAACACATAATAATGGCTTTCTATGTTCAAATTGTGAGCACATTGTATCTAATTATACAGAGAACTTAAATCATGGGGCATCACTCAGTTTAAATCATTGCCAAGGATACGACAAGAATCACTCAAAGAAGATACTAAAAGCTGCAAGGGTCATGTAAACCTAGCTCTAACTTGTGAGGCTGGCGATTTAGTTTCATGATTCAACTCATTGACCAATTCTTAGAATAGTCAGTTTTACAGAGTGAAAGCCATAAAGGTAAGTTAAACAACCTAATTTGACGAATATAATTTGCTGAACGTTTACTACTCCTGCAATCCCATTTTAGGTTTGATAGACACAGCACATACTTTAAGAACAAAAAATATGACCGCCTTTTCCTATATGTACACCTGTCTTTAGTACTTGGCAGGACAGGATCCACATTGCAGCTAATTAAAGGGTAAATAATGTGTTCTCTTAAAGGTGCATTGATGTTGTCATAGGCCTTTGTTCGTCTTCTTTGACAGTTTTTTGCTTCTAGGTTGCTGAGTATGATCTTGATGACTGGTGATCATCCCTTGTATATATAGATATACATATAAGTAACTCTTTAATCACAGGAAAAGAAAAAAAAAGATAGTAAGAAGATCCTAGATTCAGCCTTATTTGCTCCTCAAAGTTTGCATAAACCATGGAGAGCATAATGAGTGACCGTCCTTTCTATCATTCTTGTCAAGTTGTGCTGGATTAAACATATAGTACACTGAATTGTGTTTGATAATAAACATAATCATTAAAAAGCAAAATCAGTATTCTTGACTTATTTTGTTTTATGGGCCTAATGGAATATGACCGTATGCTGCAATGTCAAAGTATGTTTAGCACGAGTCATATGTGGCATATATTCTCCGACTCATTATTATAAAATTATTGGCATAAAGAGATAAAAATGATAATTGAATTAAAAGCAAAAATGAACAGTAACAATTACAGAAATCGATTTTTTGTTTAGACTTTAGACAAGCAACAGATGGTGTTCACAAGAAAATGCATATTTAACTATGCTTCGAAGATGGCTTGGAGGCCATAAAAAGATTGACTAAGCATAATCCACTAAGGTGTAAAAAAAAGAGGGCAATATTAACCCCAGGGGTGGGAGAAATGCTAGAGGCCTTGAGGAATAACGTCAAGGTTGCTGGTCCCAATCCCCTACTAGAGGCAAACTTTCATATCAAAAACAATCGAATGCAGGACAGTATTTTCTTTCTCCTATTATATTTTCATTTGAAGTTTGCCACATTAAAACATATTGTATGAACTCCATCATGATGCTTAGACACAATCAAGAAGAGATGCATCTCTTTACTAGTGTCATAGAAATAACATTAAAACATATTGTATTAACTCCACCACAATGCTTATAGACACAATCAAAGAGATGATTCTCTTTACTAGTGTCCTAGAAATACCGATAATATATAAGATACAATGTTACTTGCTATAAATTTTCCGCAAGAGAAAAATAAAAGAAAAACTCTTTTCATTCTCTAATTATCTTATAATGTTGACAAATAATTACAATACATTGTATTATTTATCATATCAAATAGGTGACATGTTTACACATAAAAAGCAAAGCAACTTGCAAAATCCAACTGGATATGTAGCAGACATGGAGTGATAAAGGATTAGGAAAAACCACTCACTGGAATATTTGTTGCGAGCAACATTGAGAATCCCCTGTTAAAATTAACTGACGAAGATTATAAACATGTTTTCTTTGCACCTGATAAAAGAAATCAGACGTTCAATTTTAGCTATAACTTCGAATTTCATGGAAAACTCAATTTTAGATACATATTAAAAAATCATTACTCCCTCCGTCCCCAAAAGGATGACTAAAGGGACAAAAAAAATTTCCCCAAAAGGATGACATAAAGTACATAAGGTGAAGGGTAAATATGTCATTTAGTGGGGTTCATTAGTATAAAAAAAATAGAAGTACTCATCACTTTATATAATCTTGTGGGGCCACTAAGTATAAATTTGAAACTTTTTTACTCTTTTTCCTCTACTTTTAGTTTTCTTAATATGTGTGCAAATTGTACTTTACTCATTGGGGACGGAGGGAGTATTTTTCTAATCCAATGATAAAATATTCATATAACAATATATGCACATAGAAAGCAGCAACTGCATTGTTAATCAATAGTTTTGAATGGGAGCTAGTAGTTTTATTTGAATTTAAATAGAAGGTACTCAAATTAAAACAGTCTCTCGTAAAGTCGTTGTCAAAGTGAAAAGCATGCCACCTATAATATGTTCATGAGGTGAGGTGCATAAACTTCAAAAGAAGGTGATGAAGAAAGAAATTGCAATGAAACTCAAAGTCAGGCTGTGTTACTTTCATATGTGTACCTCTAAAACTTCGTCAAATTCTACGAGGCTCTTTCTTATGTTGAAAAAGTATTTCTCTGCATTAATTTGTAGGGCCAGAAGCTGAAAATTTGCAATAGTTCAACTTCACAATAAGGAGATAATTTGAGAAACAATTTCAAAGAGAGAAAGAGATTTGTATTTGCGTACAAAATATAAGGAAAGAGAAATAGGCTGTAAAATTAACCACTGAGTCAAACCTGCTTAACAATTGAATCTCCTTCAATTGGTATATCCTCATCGTTTGTGATTCTTGATATAATTTTCACAGCCCATTCAGTGTCGAAGTTAAACTTCTGAAACATCTCATCCTGCAAGCTGTACACAACTAGGTTATTTGAATTAGTGGCTAACAAATTTTGAATATTAACAGTAAACTCTAGTGCTTAGTCCTAGTAGTTGTAATTAAATTAACAAAGGAAAACTTGAAGAAGAAATGGTATTTCCATGTAAATCAAAATATTCTTGTTAGCTTAGGATATCTATACACTCAGTACTTTAGAATTCTAGTATACGAAATATATGTTTTAAGAAACATATGATTCTCCTTAGTAAAAAAATTAAAATATCAAAGCACAAATGACAGAGACATCCAGCATGTGATCTTGTATTTTTAATGTTCCAATTTCCACCAACCAAAACTGCAAATGGTCATTCCATATTTCAAAACATAAGACATAACTCCTAAATCAAACAAGCAACATGCAACATAAAGACTTCTTTTTTTACAGAACTCATGAATTAAACCCAGCAGGGCTATCACCATATAAGAGCTTTTTATTTTCGTGCTTTTTGTATCTACTCACAACCATAGTGTTGTTGGATTTGAGAAGACAGCATTGGTATTTAGAAAAGAATAACATATATACAAGACAATGGAAGTAAACAAAACCATAAATGAACCCCTGAACCCTATAGACAGAGACCACCCAAAACCCTACAAAACCCTTTACCTTATCCCGCCCCACCAAGGACTATGAAGATCCTATTTGTCTACAAAATCAAATCAGTCTCTTTGTGGGAGTCAATCGTGGAAATATTCTTCTCTTCCTGACTACTCCCGTGTTGCTTGAGATCATCACCACTTCGATATAGCATAAGTTCTTTTGACTAGAATCTTAATTTATCCAAACTGATACTCCACCTAAAGAATCAAACATGGCCAGACATGGTTTTATCATCACTTCAATTGATAATTAATAATCAAATCCTGGGATCATACATGCAAACCTCTTCGAGAAAAGCTGTTCTTCAAGTTATAATTTATCATTCAAAAGATGGAAAGCACTCGCACCTATATTTAAGATTGGAATGCAGAGACAGTAGTGCTGGTTTGGGCAAAACCAACCTGTCCAAATTGCATACTTAGCTTCAAAATTTAAGTAGCCTACATACACAATAGAAGTATGTATTTTCTATCTTGCATTTTAGCCTTTCAAAATTGTTAAGCTCTTACTTTTTTTTCTCTTCTATAAGCATACAGAAACTCAAACAATTGAGAAATCGGTAGGACTATTATTTTCACCATAAACATTAAGATGGAAAACTGAGAAACCATTGTTGAGCCTTAAGTTGTGCCACTGCAAAGGATATAAAGAACAATACGATCGATACATAAACAAAGTGTGGCCTGTCCCAATAATGAATATTAAAGAACTACAGAAGAAAGTCATCTAGGCTGAAATTTAAATTCATTTCTTTATTGGTATTGTGGAGCTTAGAACCCCCTAGAAGTGTATCATTAGACCACTTGCGTGACCAAGTCTCCTCCGACTTATATAACAAAGATCACTTCAAGATTACTTTACCTCACCATAAACCGTGTTGATCCAGGATCCCCTTGTCTGCCTGCTCTGCCCCGAAGCTTAACAAAAAAGAAGAAAAAAAAAAGCCTTTTATTAATGCTATGCATGAAAAGGGAAAAACAAGAAAACAGAAAATATAATCTATAAATAAATGTGGAAACTTAGGTTTATATCATTGAGAATTAAACCCAAGAAAAATTTAATATACTTTCAGCAAAACCTCTTTTACTGATAGCTTTTAGGCACAAGCTGAGTAACAGAAAATTATAGAGAAAGTACAAAAGAAACAATATGCTCTATACATTCTAAAATCTGAACATCACATTTCAAGATTGGATGCACAATCACACTTCAAAGCTAATAGACAAATCCAAATTGTCAAGCAGAAAACTTGTTAGAAATACTTGTTGACCTTAAAGATTTAGTAGAAAATCATAGAGAGAAACGTGATTCATTCATCTACCGGTGCTGATCTGTAGAAGGATGTAAGGATAAGACATGTGAGGAACGCATGTAAGTAAGTCCTAATGCTAATACGTATTATTATGGGCCTCTCCACTAATTTCCATATGGTTTGGCTTTTGGATGCTTTAAAATGATACCAAAATCAGGATTTGGAGAGAAAAGAACGGAAAACAAAAGGATGAGGTGTCTTGGAGTTGTTTTTTTCCCTAAGAGAAAAGAGAAGATAAAACAAAAGGAGGGTATATCCTGGAGATTTAGTTACGAGAGAAAAGAAGAGAAGAGAAGAGAAAACAAGTGTTATTTAGGACAAAATGTTTTCTTCTCACTTTTGGAAAGAAAAGGAGTTCTTCTCTTCTCCTCCCTTCTCTTCTCTTCTTTTCTTTTCTAACTCTTAAAACTCAAAGACGGTGCATAAGGTCCATGGATTAGGTGTCTCAGCCATTTTAGTTTGCATTTTGTTTACATGTATGCATTTGTCGACTACAGACTCTCCACCTGCAAGTAGGTGTCGCGTGTGTAGTGGGCCTAGGGTGATGAGAAATAGTAATTAACATCTATTCATCAAATCATTATACTATCTATCCATATACTTAAAAATTTCTAACCGAAGAGAATCAGGAGTCCTGTTATAATAAAGGAGAAAATAATACAGAAAATAACACATACATAGCAGAATAGCCCTTCAATACCTGACAACATTAATACTCAGTAGTTAGAACCGCTCTAAAAGCCCTAGAAGCTTAAGCCCATAATTAAGCAAGGAAAAAATACATGATTCCTTCACAATTTAAAAATGAAAAAGTGCTCTTCCTTTGACAGCTATTTAAAGTAAATTTTCAATATATGCCAAAAAAATGAATGAGAATGTGAACGATCACCACTAAGAAATAGTTGTGGTAACGGTGATAAATAAAAACCACTTCGAAGCATATATGCATTTTTCACGCGAGATCAGAAAAATGCACTTTCAAATTTGTACATTTAATGTAGATAAGAAAAATTCTCTGGCAGTTTCAACTGGGGATATAATATAATTTAAATACTCCTCCGTCCCAAGATAAAAGTCTTAGTTGATTTTTGAACATAAAAAAGAGGATCAAATGACAAAATTGTCCATTTTAAATTCTCATTTAATTACATACTCCCTCCATCCCATTATATCGATGTTCATTTTCCACACGATTAAGAATAGATCAGACTATTTTACCCTTAATTAATACTTTCATCTCATTTAATTCTCCATTACTTGATTTCAACTTTCTCTCCTCCTAATAAAGAACATCCTGGTAAAAATTTCTCTCTCCGCCAAAGATCTGTATGGACTGATTGAGGAGTCATTGTCAAATCTCAAGCAATTTCCGATTCAGGCATGTTACCAATTTGAACACAGGTAAGTCCTAAATACCAATTTTTGTTATATTCATAGGCGTGCTTCTTGGTGTGATTCCATCTTTCCAGTAAAAGTGGAACTGAATCTATTAGTGATGCCTTTTTGCAGAATGACTGGGATGTCGTCAAAGGATGGGATGAAAAGTTCTAGGTGATTTGTTTATAACTCCTGACTGTATTAATGTGTCCATACTTCATGAAATTCTCATTCTTCATCTTCAATGAAACCTAGGGTTTGCTCTCAACTATTGAAACTATTTTTGAAAAAAAAAAATTTCTCGCATTGCATGATTAGTTTTGAAGGCTTCTCATTATATCCTTGGATAAATATAGTCATTAATGGTGGTGAAGAAGGAAGGTAAAGAAAAACAAATAGGCAAAATATTCTTGTATTGTAATATTTTGACAAAGAAACACTTAATACTAATGGGATGGAGGGGGTAGTTTTTGCACATGATTAGTGATATTCCATAAATATGCATAAAGAATGTAAATATGACAATTAATACTAAGGGTATTATGGGCAAATTATTGTATGAAATAGATTATTTAAGGTAAGTAGACATTTAACTTGGGACTACTTAAAATAGTAATAAAGACTTTTATCCTGGGACGGAGGGAGTAATAAGAGAAACATGACAGTAACGCAACTATGCCACCAACTAGACGTCCACTTTGCTAAAAAGATAAGCAAGTATCACACACAAAGGTTTAGGCCTCACTTAATGAACTACATATCTGGTACAACTCTTGCAAGCAAACAAACTACTTAATGAGTGAGAACTGAGGGTGAAAAGTATTCAATAAGAATGAACAGAGAGTTTCAAAGCGGGCAACACAGAAAGAAAAAGAAAAAAGGAAAAGGATCCTAGAAACTTTACTATTGCTACACTAGTTTGAGTATTTGTTTCGTCCTGGACAGTCTGTCTAGTTGAATGGCTCACCTGGTTATCAATCCTACGGGACTCGTGCAGTGATGTTCCAATGACATGAAGGCCCCCAAGCCTTTTCACTTCCAAACCTTCATTAAAACAGTGAACCTCACAATCACTTAGAACTGATAGATAAGTGAGTGCTATGGAAGGGCCAAGAGGGTACATCTCTGCTTCTTCATCAGCAAGCCTCTCTATATCTTTCAAGTCCATTGACTGACTCATATCCACCGAATCTGAAATCATAGATTTTACCTCCTGATATGTCCATCTTCCCTCACTTTTGCATACATATTTAGCTGTGCATGATACAAATATATAATCAAAATAAAATCAAAGCAAATAGGAAAAAGAAAAGGAGATTATCACAGAACTCGTGTGTATCTAAACTGAATCTTTACTTGAAGACCGGGACCACTCACCCATTAGCGCTGTCCTTTCTAACAAAGCTAGTGACGATGGTCCAACATTTATCTTTGACAATACCTGTACCAATTGAAGAGATAAGAAACTTGCCATCTTTGTTCAGCTACAGCTAACCACAGGCAATTACCTTCTGTGACATTGGCACTCCATTATCTTCAGCATCAGGAACATCTTGAGTGACAAAAGAAAGCAATCTATCCTCTATAACTCCTTTTGCAAGCATCTGAAACATTTTGAAATAGACAACATGTAGAAGGTTATTCCAATTCCTCCAAGGAATATTTAACAACTTGTCATCATTGAATAAATAAACAACAAAGTAAATCAGAGGTATTCATCAACACCACATATGATTGTATTCATATATATGACAAAATTGGTTGATGACCAGGCCTCCAAAGTTCCCCTAAAGTTGAAAATAGTGATGCCACTCAATCATTCTTGGAGATATCTCAAGAAAAAGTATTTAACAAGTACACCTACCTTTGGATTTCCACCTAGAATTATATCCGTGCCCCTGCCTGCCATATTTGTCGATATGGTGATTGCATATTTTCTCCCTGCTTGGGCAACAAACTCAGCCTCCCAAGCGGCATACTGCAAAATATATAGATATATAGCACAAGTATAATGCAGTAATACATAAAACAAACAACAGTTAAAAAAGCATCCTAGCCCCAGATGACCAAGAATCCAACTAAAGGACTTCGTAAGTTAAATTTATAATAAACCTTGGGTCGTGCGTTAAGGACATTGTGGGGGATTTTCCACTCCATCAGCAGAGCAGAGAGGTACTCAGAATTCTCAACACTGCATCAACAATGAAATAGGTCTTGTATACGAATTTGTTGAAGTTTGGTAGCTTAAAAGAAGCAAACAGATAAAATAAACAAATTCTGTTTCATAAACTAAATTTTGAGCATGCCAAAAACTAGAAAAGCATCCAGCAGAACCAAGGTATATGATAAATCGTAAGACTTTCAAAGCAATTAGGCAAAGATACATAAATAGAACATCCTGGCAACCAACAGTTCCTTGTATTAAATGAAAAGGAAGCATTTCCTATCCCAAAGAAATAGTTGCCTTCCAAAGAAATTTTGAGCATGCAAAAACTAGAAAAGCATCCAGCAGAACCAAGGTATATGATAAATCGTAAGACTTTCAAAGCAATTAGGCAAAGATACATAAATAGAACATCCTGGCAACCAACAGTTCCCGTTATATTAAATGAAAAAGGAAGCATTTTCTATCCCAAAGAAATAATTGCCTTCCACTTCCACTCTTTGGCTCCCACAATTCTACTTCTCCAAACCCATTTATTTCCAAATGGAAACATGACAATCCTATATCATAATCTATGAGGCCTATTCAGCATAACTTTTAAAGTAGCTTTCAATTAATTTATCCTCATTCAAACTAGAAATTGAACATTATTGATGATATAACCACTGTCTACTTCCAATTATTGCCCGGCGTGTATCAGTTTCATGGAAAATGATCAATGTTTTTTGGTGGCAGCTTCTGAGTTCCACCACTAAACAACTAGTTTTAGTCCCTGGCTTAAGAACTACTCGTCATAATACCACTCCAACTATTAGAACTACCTGAGCATATGCCAACAGTATCTACAAATTAATGCTCGTCATAGCACATGTAGAGTAAGCCATGTTCCAAAACATTTGAATTAATTCTACCATAAGAATTCCTCATCAAGCACTACAGGTTTGCATTTCATTGATCTATACCTCTAACACTGCCATAGAACTATTTAGGAAAAACAATTAGCCTAATTAAAAAAATTGAGGAAACAAATATATTAAGCTTAGCAGCCGAGGAAGATTTAATGGCTTCAATCATCCTTCTGAACCAACCACTACCAAATAATTCCTCGATGCTTTTGACCAAAGTGTCAACTGAAACAGTGGTTGGCAAAATTAACACAGTATTGTGAGCTCCTGGTGATGGGGAACACAAATTCCCGTTGTCTTTACAACTCTTCAGTAATTTGTAACAAGTTTACAAAGTGGGACAAATACAAACTGATAATTATGAAAATGAAGTAAAGTTCCCAGAGAAGTGAGGGTGACGGGTACCCTTTGGTGTGCCTACATAAGTAAGCAAGCACATAAATTACCTTGTCCTTATTTTCCATTCACATGTAAAAGACAATCATAGACATTTTTCACGCATTAATTGCTAATGCGTTCTCTGCAGCATGACTCAAAAAGAAATTTACCATCCAACAAAGTCTTTATCCGTGACAAACAATTTAAGTTACCTTTAAATTTTCAGTCTAGCTTGGAATACTACTCATCTAAACTCTATACTGAACATAGCTATAATGGGAGAGGAGCCTTCTTTAAATCACAACACATCAACGAAGATATAGATATATCTACCTATACAATACAAGAAGAATGCATTTATGTGTATTTCAATACTACAGATGCAGTTTAATTTGTATGCTAGGAATCAAAAGACGCCTGTGATCACATAGAACATAAGTAAGGTGATGGAAACTTTAGGATGCAATTCTATGTCAAGTAAAATTAAGAAATTAAGCCAGTGAAAAATCGTGAAGCAGGGAATTTACATTTATTAAGCATACGCCATAACAATACCTAGTGGTTCCAACCAAAACGGGACGACCCAGTCTAAACATGAACTCAACTTCTTCACGAACATATGCCCACTTTCCCCTTGCAGCCTAAAACAATATAATATCCAAACAAAGTAAAATCAAATGGGCTTCTATAACAGGATATATTCCCCCAAAAAAACAGCAAGTAACATTTGATGTCTTACTGCAAAAGCTTGGATGGGTAAATCATTACGTATATTTGGCAGATTTGTAGGCACTTCAATAACTGGCATCTGGAACATTTTTAAGAACTCCTTCTCCTTGAACAATGACGGTAGAATGAGTCATCATGAAAGTTGCCAACAAGATTATAAATTTCTACAAAGCACATTATTTGGATAAAAAATGTTCATACTTCCGTTTTCGCAGTCCCTGTCATCCCTGATAGCTTCGGATATAGTTTAAATAGTGATTGGTATGTTATTTGCGCTACAACAACTGAATCAGCCTAGCAAGTTCACATGAAACAAATTTTGAGTAAGACTAGCAAGTTCACGTGAAACAAATTTTGAGCAAGTAAGAAAAACTAGTTGTTATTGGTTTTAGAATGAACAAGCCTAAGAGAGCATATTTAAAGCAAGATATACCTGAATCTGCAGACCTTCTTTAGCCTCCACAGCTTGGTGAATCCCCTCAGACCATCGCCTTTTTCTTCCACTCTCCCAGTCAACTGTAAATGGGTTTCAAAATAAAAAATTATACGTAGATTTGAAAAATAAAAAAGTGAATTCTAATCCTAAGATAATATGAACTGTAGACTTTCTGAATTACTTTTCAGAAATAAGTATCAGGGTAGTTGCACCACAACTTAACTTATCCTTAGAATACAAGTTTGTTAGATAGAATTATCCTTAAAGTATTTAAAGCACTCAAGATTACGAAGCTCTACTTTGCTTTACAAATGTCAAAAATAGACGTGAAACAGGTTGCAGTTACTAGTCTAGAAACTCTAAAGATAAAAACTTGTGTAGTTGGTTTGTCATGATACTTTCAAAGGGTTCGCCCCATTGCCATTTTTCTCTAATAAACTTGTGCTTATATTAAATAAATAAAGACAAAAACTGCATTGATTTCCATGGAAACTATTGGTGTTAACCAATGTTCGAAAAAGCTAAAAGCGGTACGACGCGTTTTTCTCCGGACGAGACGAGGCGTAAGCTTCGAGGCGGAGCGAGGCGGAAGCCTCAAATTGAAGACCTAAAAGTCCCCAAAAAATTATAAAAATATGCTAATAAAATCATAAAATAATCCATCATTATAATCAAGGTCATAAAAGACAAATAACCAACGTCACATTAATGTATTATTACAAAACAACATAATATCATCAACTTCTTATATAGTGATCATCCATTATTGTTATATTATTGTAACTTAATTGAAATTGACTAAGATCATTAATTGAAATTGACTAACAATTCACTGAAAATTGACTAAAATTGACTAACAATTCACTGTAAATCTGCATTCCACATATGATTGTTATATTATTGTAACTTATATATCTATATATATATAATTGTAATAAAAAAAAATTGCCTAAGATCATTAATTTCAACAATGCCAAATGACTAATAAAAAAAGTACAAGATATAATATATATTGTGTATATAATATATATCATTACCCAGTTATTAATATATATTGTATATATAATATATAAGTTATTAATTAAGTACCTAAGATATAATATATATTGTATATAATATATATATATATATATATATATCATTACCCAATTATTAATATATATACTGTATATATAATACTAGATGTGTCCCGTGCCTCCGGCACTGTATGGACGGTGGGATTTATCTCAAACTTTGGACGGCCCAGATGATTTATTGGGTGAGCGGAAAATTCAAAATCATTTGTATTTTATTAGATAGATATAAGTTATTAATTAAGTACCTAAGATGAATAGATCATTACCCAGTCGAAGAAGAACGAGAGAGATAATAACTGAAGAAGAAGAGAGAGAAAGAAGAAGAACTGAAGAAGAAGACCATACTTGTCGGTTGTCGAACTAAAGTCGGCGACCTGAAGTCGCGACTCACAACTCGCAAGAAGAAAACAGAGAGAAGTCGAACCAAAGAAAAGGGAGAGAAGTCGATCAGATCTAGGGTTTTTTAAGTCAGACTGAGGCGTAGGCCTTGAAACGCTTTGAGGCGCAAAGCCTCGAGGCGTAAGCCTCAGGCATATAAGGCGCAAGCATCTGATTTTCCATCTGAGGCGTCAGCCTCGCCATAGCCATTTCCCGCTTCGCCTCGAGGCACGTGCCTCGACCGCTATTTCGAACATTGGTGTTAACCACATGAAGACCCAAAAAAATGAACCAGATTTTTTTTGTAGTCCTTATTTTTGTCGTATGGATATGATTCAAGGGAAAAAAAACTTCTATTTTTTGGCTTTAGAGCAAGAGAATCAAGAGCTAACAACAAGTTAACTTGTGTACTAAACTCACACCATAATCTACAAGTTACATAGATGGTTAAAAAATAAGAAGCAGAAGTCAGAAACGATATTCCGGAGTTCCAAAAGAATGACCAAGGAAATTGTGCCTACTGTCTAATATGTCATGTCTTCTTTTTTTCAGTTTTTGTGGAGAAGTAAAGTAAAAAATACTTTTCAGACTATATTAAGTGAGGGCATTATAGAGAGGTATAGTGCATAGGATAAATCCGTTGAACTTTTCTATTACCTTTAAAACTTATTATTCTTCACGTGTAAGCTTGCTGCTGGACAACTCTTCAGCTTAGCTTTCTTAACAAAAGCAAACCTTCAACTATTTTGAAAAGGCCTAATTTATGCATCAGCATACTAGATAATACTTCACATTTTTGGAAGATCTTGTAATTCTCTTCTTATGGAATCGGGGCGGAGAAAAATTCACACACGCACACATATATATATTCAAAGAGTTAATATACATTGTTTCATAACTGAAAAATAAACATAAAAATTGTGCTTGCAAAAATTATTGCAGAAGCCATTGTCACAATACCTCATTTATGATGAGAGCCTTCCCATCTTTTACCATGTATTGGACGTCCCGCCGATAGAACTCTTTAGCCTTTAAAGCATTCATAACAAATCTGCAATTATGTCAATACAAGTAAGAAATTGTCAACAAAAAAAAATAGCATTAAAGAACCAAGCCACCAACCAGGATGTCAAGTAACTTTACTAGTCTACAATGAAGCACCTTAATAGTTGCTTGGGATCCTCCTCCCACCATCACCCCCAAAAAAACACAACATAAGAATAACACAAAGAGTCGCACAATGGAAACAATTACACTAACTATGAGTGCACTAAGTATGCCCAAACTAATGTTCTATTCAATCCTGTTCCAAGGCTGGGGAGATTTTGAAGTGTTACTTGGAACTTAGAAAGATTAAGATTATCTAGAAAAAAATCATAAAAAAATTGAGGTGAGAACTGTTTGTCCACACGATAAGAGGATTTACAAAGTGGCAGCAGAATTAAGGAAACTAATGTTCACCTAGCCCAAGGATCATTCTCATCCCATAGGTCATTTGTTTCCAAAGCCATCTCAGCCAGTGCAATTCCTTCCTCAGTCAGCTCTACTGAGTTATCCTTAAGTTCCACAGTGTAGTGCTGTAACATAAGAAAAAACGTGAATGTATCAATAAATTAAAATTGTAAAGATAGATATACAGTCAAAAATATGAAAAAATAAAATAAATTAAAACATATTGAAGAAGGCAAAGAAAATAAGTACAAGGTCCAGTGTTAGCAGCTCAGCTACTTTAGCAGCAACTGGATATCGCGCAGCATCCTTACTTGCCTGAGATGCAAAAATTTATTCAAAAACAGCCTTATGCTGTTATAAAAAAATAAACAAATAAAAAGCATCTCGATATTACTAATAAATAGCTACAAGTGAAAATTTATAACGGCAATATAAAGCAGCAGTTAGATTAAGAACTTTTACCTCACCACTTATCAATAAAGGATTTCTTCCCTCGTCGATAAGGACAGAGTCAACTTCATCAACTATTGCAAAATGGAATGGCTTTGGCCTGTTTTCACATGATAAAATGTTTATAGTCAACTGAAATCTAAAGACAAACTCCAACGACCATAAAATGCGTGAAATACCATCTCATCACAAGTTCTCCATTACTTCCAGCAAGATTATCTCGCAGATAATCAAAACCAAGTTCCTATGGCAATCATAAGAATTTACAGGTAAGAAACACTTTACTAATTAGCCAATTGCACCAACTGGACTAATTCAATATAAGATTAACAGAAATGTGCTAATAGTGTACACTAAGAAACTATAGTAATTTACCGAATTATTAGTGTATGTTATGTCACATCTATAGTTGGACCTCCTCTCCTCGGGTTTCATCCCTCTCTAAAAAGAAAACAAAATAGAATAAGATAAACTAATAGCGGAGAAAAGAAGAAAATAAATAATAACTAATGTGTATATGCAGAATTGTAAATTTATGAAGATGATCTAGCATTCTAGCTTGCATGTGTGACACAAGAGATAGCGTAAAGGCCCAATATCTCAAGTTGCACTACTCAAATCTAGTTAGAATCAAAGGGGGACAAGGCAAAAACAAGCATAACTAGCTGTTTTAATTATTAAATATTACTTGGATAAGGCCAACAGTAAGACCAAGGGAACGATGAATACGGCCCATCCACTCAGCATCGCGTTGTGCTAGGTAATCATTGACGGTAACCACTGCCAAATACAAAAAAAAGGAAGAAGAAATAAGAAGACAAAGAAGAAAATCAACAACACGTCATAAGGCCTAATACTCTACTCTCAGTACAATGGAGTTACAAGTTACAACAGCTTTTCAATATAATGCATCTAAGAAGTACATTTGATCCATTTTATAATAAATAAAAATCAGCACAGTTATATCAATGTGCAAAAGTGTCACTGAGAGGACATCTGGGCATAGCAATACTTGCATAGGTTCTAAACAATGTTTCTCTAGTGATAGTAATAGCCAAATAGTTTCAAAGCACACTGATTGCCAAAGAAAATGAAATTTTTGCCTCACATCCTTATAGCTCCAAGGCTATGTTCCTGGCATATAATGTTTGGGAGATTGGAATGTAGTCCTTGAATGAGCCTTTATCCTATGTTTTGTATCAATATTTATTGCACGGGAGTGGTTAGCATGAAGTAAACTTTGGTCAATTGACCAATACAGTGTCGATACGCTGGTAGGGAGGTGATCTCTCTCTCTCTTACGTGTCAGCACTGTATTGGTCAATTGATCAACTTACCATGAAGTTAAATTTATGGTAACCGGATCCTTATTGCACAGTATACATCGGGGATACCCAAAAAGAGGTACCATCTAATACCACCTCCCTTGATTATTACATCCCTCATTATAGTCCATGAGTCTATATTAGTATAATCTTTAAAAAATAATCCATGTAGACAAACATAGCCTAAAGTATAATTTATAATCATCCAAGAAATATTGAATTTTCCAAATACAAAGGGTCCGTTGGTAACTGTTTTTGCTTTCCAATTTTTGTTTATACTTCTACTTTTTTTATATCAAAAACAGGAAATAGTGTTTGATTTATTTTGAAAAAAAGTGGAAGCAAAATCCACTTTGGCAGCAAAAGAGTAAAAACACAAAAAAGTGCTTTTTCAATTTTGGCAACACAATAAGCCACTCCAACTTTAATGAGGTTCAAAGCATCGAATCTCGTCAACAACAATATTTTAAACTCTAACTCTTCATAAAATAAAATAAAACTAACATTTAAATATAATTAGCAAACAACATTTTACGCTACTAATTTCAAAGAATTTGGAGCAAAAGCAAAAAAATGGTTGCAAACCCTAGCTTGTCATTCCCATTTGCATATCGATTAAAGTCTCTAGAGAACATACCATGAACACCCTCCCCAGTCAAGGCATTAAGATAAGCAGCCAATGTGGAGACCAAAGTTTTTCCTTCCCCAGTTTTCATCTCAGCGATACTTCCATCATGAAGCACTGCTCCACCAATAATCTAGCATTTGTAAAAGAAATAAACACAAATCTTTAAGTGAATAAAGCCACAACCAATTAATTATATACATTCATATATATGTGTCATTAAGAACCGAAAGAAACCTGCACATCAAAATGACGCATTCCAACCTTCCTTCTGGCAGCTTCACGAACAACAGCAAATGCCTCTGAAAAATATTGCAACATTAGAATATGATATCATTCTGTTCCAAGGGAATGAACTTTAATCCTATAAACACAAGAAGGAATTATTATAAACCAGGTTGAATATCTGCAAGTGTCTCCCCTTGAGCCAGCCTATTACGAAACTCCACGGTTTTTGCAGCCAGCTACAAAACCATAACAACAAGCAAATGAAACCAACCCAGGAAGATAAAACCTTTACACCTAAGAAATTGAAACCCACCAACCTGATCATCAGAAAGACTTCGAATTCTAGGCTCAAGGGAATTAACCGAATCCACAAGACGGTAATAATCACGAACAACCCAGTAATTTAAGCTGGTGATGTCACTCCAAGTCTTTGTAATTCGACCCAAATTTTCCTGAGATTAGAAGCAATTAAAAGAAGTCATTGAGGCATAGAAACAAACACCTGGTGGGTATATGTAAAAGATACGGAAGTTGTACCTTAAGAGATGCTGTGATGGGTGTGAGAGTAAAACGACGACGACGCAGATATGGAGAGGATATTGAGATAGAGATGGGTCTGGTGCAGAGGAAGGTTTTGCTGAGTTGATGAGAGTTTTTGTGTCTTAAAATTGGAGGGGATGTGAAAGGGGTGGAGTGAGTGGCCATTGTTAAGCCAGAACTGTGAGATAAAAACTTTCTTTAAGGTCTAATTCTTATGTATTTGAATGTTCAACCGTTAATTCTTAGGTTTCTCTTGCTCTCTCTCTCTCTCTCTCCCGCTCTATCTCACTTCAACGTTTCTGGGCTTTTCGGCTGGGGGCTGGGAAGCGTTACAATATTTCTGTGTTTTAATTTTAAAATTGACAAAAAGGGGGAAATTTTAAATTTAAAAATTGGAAAAAGAAAAAAAATGACAAAAAGTCCAACTTCTTTATTCTTTTTT
Organism: Panax quinquefolius; assembly: GCA_020205615.1. Taxonomy (NCBI): domain Eukaryota; kingdom Viridiplantae; phylum Streptophyta; class Magnoliopsida; order Apiales; family Araliaceae; genus Panax; species Panax quinquefolius. The sequence goes on along the minus strand of CM035172.1, from coordinate 41,740,143 downwards.
TGAGTTTTTTAATAAATTAAAAATAATTAAAAAGTCCATTCTAAAAGTATCTTTTTCTTTTCAATTTTTTTTCTCTAATAAAGAACCCCCAACCTCCATTTTACATGTGGGTGATGGCTTACATCTCTGCTCATATCTTTTTTATGTTGTTCGTGCTGAAAAACGTTCTGGATCTGCGTAATTTATTATTATTTTTGAAATATAATTATATTTAAGAATTTATTCTGTGTCCACTAGTGCTACGATTGATAATTTTTCTCCTAATTATCTATTATTGTATTTGAAAGAATTACTATTTGAATTCGTTGTTTATAATACTTTTTATCATTTATAACATACTACAATTTTAATATATCCAAAAAAAACAAATATGAAATCTCGGAACACTTTAACAAACGGTGCCATGAATATTACTAGAGTTAAAATTTGATATACTTACAATGTATACATGAGCTGTGTTACGATTATTACACGTCATTAAAATAAAGGTAATTATGTCTAACATAAGTACTTTACTAATGATGTGTCATGATCCTAATATCGTTCGTTTATACACTGTCAGTGTATCAAATTTTAATTCATAGTACTATCTTTTCGTAGGTTAGCAGTCAGACTCGGTTTGTACGCAACCCGGTACAAAATATAAAAATAATTTTAAAAACAATAGCAAGAGCCAAATTTAGATAGAAAGTAATCAAAAAAGAGAAGATTTCAACTGCTAGAACATCTCGAGGCAGAGGCAGAGGCAATCAATAGCAAAAATTCTCCATCAACTAGTTGGAGGAATTTCACTACAATTATGACATCATCCCTTAGAGCAGTTTTCTGGATGTATAAGCACAAACAATCTCATAGTCAGAGCTAACCCTCAAAGTCCAGGAAAATTTAATTACAATATGTGTGTCTCTGTCCCAAAAAACATTAACTAGTAGGCTAGTACTGAAACTTAGCCAGCCCACTAGAATATGATCCAATTTTCAATATGCAACAACATCCATAAAAATCCACTTAAGTATACACAAATAACAATCTTAGCAACACAATAATATGAGATATAAATGGTGTAAATGAACTCAGTCGAATCGAGTATTGAGTTGTTCGGATTTGGTTTACAAAATATATCAAGTATAAAATAAGATTTGATTGAGGCTCATTTAATTTCTCGAATCGAAAGCGATCTCTCAATCGAGTTCTTGCGGTTTGAATTTTTCGAACGAATATGATCCGAGTATCAATAGAAAATTGCAATTTGAGTAGGTTCGAGTAATTTATCGAATTTTAAAATTTGAGCGAGTACGAATCGAGCCTGAACTGTTTGCTCATTTTACCGCCTTAGATATAATACAATACCCAAATGAAAAGTTGGCCACATATTTAATTAGCCAATATGACACATGTCCAGTGTTAACTAGATCGGACTACTTTCTACTTCTTTCGTCCTTTAATATAAGACATTTTAGAGAAATTTTTTAATCCCTTAATATATGACGTTTTAGATTTCCAAGTAAAGCATTAATTGTTTAGTTTCCAATATTACCCTAAATATTAAATATAACTTTAGTTCTCTCACTATTTTTTATTCTATAAATAACAATCTTTTTTTTTTCAATACAGGGACAATATAGACATTTGATATTATATTTAATGTTATACAATCATTTCCTTAATATTTGTACACAACTCTAAAAAGTCTTATATTAAGGGACAGGGGGAGTATTTTAAAGTAGTTAGATGAACTCATATTTTCACATGTATTTTTAATATTTTCACATGATTTTTTCTTACATGAGCATACAATGTGTCTCATCTTTATGTGAGAAAGAACCATATAAAAATATTAAAATTACAAATAAAAATAGTGTTTCCCTATAAATATCTCATGATAGTCTCATTTATTTATTTTGATGCAAATACATAAAAAAAAAATGAAAATAAAAACATAATATCATCAACTTTATTATCTCAATTTCATAATTATTATGACATAATTACTAAACTAAACACTTAAGGTGTGATTTGGTTCGCCAAATAAAAATTGATGTAATGCAATAATTTACATAATGCAATTGAAATGTAATATAATGATAATAGGTTATTATAACATATTTGTTTGGTTGATTTTTGGTATTTGTGTAATTGTAATCTTTTTAATTATATTATGTTTAAAATTGTATTTGATCCACTAAATTATATGATTGTATGTAATAAATAAAATAAATTGTAAGTCAAAATATCAAATAAGTTAATCATTCATGTTTTGTTTTTTATGACCTATTACATTACGGACGTAATGGACTAATATATCAATTGAAGGATGTAACGAAAAACTTACAAAATGATGTAATAGTATTACTGTGACGCCCCCAAAATAGGTATATGTGACGCCCCCAAAATTAGGTATACATCACCCATCTTGAGTCGCCAGATACATGGTACAGAATTCAAATACAACTTAATAATACAACTGTCGTGTACAATACGACAAAACATAAACTGTGAGTTTGAATACAAATATTGTCTACTAGAGAGTATACAAACTCAAAAGGAGTCCTCATTACAATTATTATCACACTATTTCACGTAATAGTAAAGACTACTAATGCACCATCTAGGACCATCACTCTGCTTCCGACTCGTCCCAACTATATTCTCATTTCAAGAGAAACGGTGAAAGAAAGGGTGAGCTCAACTAGACCAAGAAGAAAAATATTATGACTAAGATAATGCGTAATAATTTATTATTAGCCTTCTTCAACAAAGTGTTAAACGATAAAATATAACAAACATCAAGTTTAATCTGCAATGGAACAAGCAATTCATTAGAAGAGTCAAGTAAAGAATAAAATCTACCATCTTCTATGATTTAAAAGGTTTTTCATCACTTTTATCATTTGGGACTCGACAATAAATAATCCACATCATCGAATCACCCCCACTTACTGACGAGGATATTCTTTAGTATCACGACCACGAATTATCTTGTGACGCCCCCAAAATTAGGTATACATCACCCATCTTGAGTCGCCAGATACATGGTATGTAATTCAAAAATAACTTAATAATACAACTATCGTAATACAATACGACAAAAAATAAAAATGTGAGTTTGAATACAAATATTGTCTCTTTAGAGATTATACAAACTCAAAAGGAGTCCTCATTACAATTATTATCACACTATTCCACGTAATAGTGAGGACTACTAGAAGACCCCAACTTATTATTAATGAAATTTAATTTTCTATTTATTATTTTGAAATAGTAAGGGTTGATGTGATTAATGTGGATAGTTAGGGTAAAATACGCAAATACTTCAAAAATAAGCAAGTGGTTATAAAATATTCATTGTTGTTTAATATTCGTTTGGTCGTGGAATATTCAGCATCGTCGGAATATTCGTAACACACCAAAGCGCAGCCATGTGTGGGCCCCATAACTGAAAGCGATTGGATGAAGAAACGACAAATATAAGTGGTTTAAAAATAACGACGTAGTTATTCACAGCTATCTTGTTAAAATACCCTTGGTTAAAACACGTTAAAGATTTGCGGCATTGCACCAATTGTTGATTCTTACGTGAAGGCAACGCTCAATAATGGTTACGATAATTACTTTATTCAAATTTTTATTGAGTTAATAATTGCTTTGCGTTGATATTTTATATTCATTGTTTTTTTAATAATTGTCATTACACAAGATTTTTCATTATCGAAGCAATAATTCATATTATCTCGAATAATATTATTAGATAACATTATTGGCAATGTCTAGAAAGTTCATCTAAGGAGAGGTTTGGTCACCTAATTGCGGCGCAAGAAGAAGAAATTCTTATTGAAAGCCCCTCTTCCTGAACCGCCGTGCGGTTGTCGATATTGTGATTCTGTAATATTATTTGTGAATAATTAATTATTGATTCATATGATGAGGAAAATATTGATTTTATGTGGATATAGATGGAGAAAATTTTTAATGTGACAATTATTGAAAATTAAAATTTTATCTTTTTCCGATAAAATAATTCTTTTAAATATATTATTATATTTTAATAATATAATAATGGTGATATTTTTACAACGAATGTGGGATATATGAGTATACGAGGAAGAAGAGTATTTTGTTGCAATAAATGTTTAAAACATGTTAAACATGTCAAGGACCCCATTTATTGATCGAAATTTGATTATAACTGTAAAATCCTCCGCTTGTGGATTTCGGTCAATTTTGTTTGGAATTTGGAAAACCTTTCTTCTGCAAAGTTGTAGAAAATTGAATTTCCTATAAAAACTCATGAGATTTGAATTTTCTGATAGAAGGGCTATTTATTATGAATTATTGAAGTTCAAGTCAAAAATAATTGATTTTTGGAAGTTTAAAATATTTTAAATAATAAAAACGTTTTTGTTTGTTTTTGTGGGCTACAACATATGCATAATGAGCTGAGATCAGATCTAGGAAGGTGGGCATAGAAATCTTAATATATATATTAATATTATATTAAATTTTCTGCTTTGGTGTTCTAAGCATTTTCCTATAAATAGGATGCTTAGGTTAGAATTGAAAATCACACCAGAAACTGAAGTTTTCTCTCTCTATATTATCGAGCGTATTCTTGTGAGTATTTTGAGTATACTTTGAGTATTGTTAGACGGTGCAAGTGAAAGTAGTATGCATACAAGCCAATCATGTTTGATGATAAAGCATATACTTTGTAAACAATCTTATTCATTTATTAATAAAAAGTATTAATTTATTAAAGACTTTTAATTATCTACATGATGCTGTTTTATAATATGTGATAAACCCATAGTTTTAAGCAATGCTTTTAGAATAATGATGATGATCATTCTAATGAGATCTAAATTCTTAGAAAGCTTAAAACTAAAATAGTTCCCAATCATTGGATTACTAAATTGGGGATTAGTGAATCCGGATAGATTGGTACATACATTACTTGCTCATTGGATGAGGATGATTGATCTCATGATCATTTGTGTGGAGACACTAAAAGCAGTAATGTAGTGCTTATTAGAGAATAAGTTCAATTTGAGCATTGGCTCGCTAAGGAATACCTAATGGAGTTTTATTTGCTTTTTGTCAATAGGAATTCTCAGTAGTGATAGTAGTCTGAAGTGATCCTTGGACTTGAGATCATCATAGTATCTTGTGTATGATGAGTTATACTTTGACTTATTCCTTAAGACCCTTAGGGTATATCAAAGGGTATGCTTGGGTATAATCAACAGATAATGGAGATAATGTATGATCAATAAAGAATCTACCACTTCTAATAAAAGAAGAGAAATGTCCTATGTGATTCGATAAATGACAACCCAAAGAGTCCTTGGCCATAGGCGAATGAAATTAGAAAGGAGTTTCTAATTTGCATTATTTAGTGTTGTGCATTTAAGGATCGAAATACATATAATTAAATAAAATAAGACTTGACAAGTAATTCCATGTCTTATATTTAATTGGGACATCAGTATGGTGGAAGGATTGAATTATGCGGTAACTATTTACTCAAAGGTTCTTTAATGATTAATGTTGAAATCTATATTATCTGGAAAGTCGCTTGATCGCTAGGGAGGCTTATCCTTATCAGAGAATAAATATTATTTAAATAAATTAATTGTTTAATTTATTTATTTAAATAAGATTAGAATTGTTCTAATTGATTTATTCACAATCTATTTAATATGGAGAACCTAAAGGGTCACACCATAAAAGGAAGAATAATTATTTAAGAAGTTAATGGCATAATCGTAATAATATAAAGTTAAGTATATTTAATTTAATCTATGGTGATAGAATAAATTAAATAGCTTAATATTATTATTTAATATTTTAGAAATATTAAATATAAATTAATAAGAGGAGTCTTATTAATATTATTACAATTATTATTATTTTAATTTCTAAAAGAGTTTAGGAATTAATTTAATATAAGTACTTTCATTTATTCCTAATAAGATTAGGAGGTTAAATTAATTAAAGGAGTTTAATTAATTATCCCTAATAAGATTAGGAGCCTAATTAATTAAAAAAATTTAATTAATTAAATAAAACTCAATTTCTTAATTGTTAAGAGGGTCACCTACATCAATAAATAAGAGGAGTCTTATTATGGGTGGGGGTTGTTGATTTTTCAACATACGACATAATTCCAATTGTTGGGAGAGTACACCCTTTCTATGTAGAGATAGAAAAACTAGGGTTTGAGCCAATACCCCATCTTCTTGAATCTTTTTCTTTCTTGGTGGATCACCTCTAGAGGCCAAACACTTGGGTGGCTAACGTTGATCAAAGGAAGGAACAAAACCCCGGTGGATTCAAGTTGAACGCGAAAGGATTTGAGGTGAACTTGTACAGAGGAAGCTCGATCTTCAAGGGTATGATTTTATTCTTTATCTTTTCGTTTAATTAATAATTGCGTATAAAGGGTGATCCGTATATATGGTTTATAAATTTTAAACTCGATTTTACACGCTCCGCTTAATTTTGCAATTTGATTACGTTCGAATATTACAAACCTAACAAAGAAGTTCCTTCATCACTATACCCTATTCCATTAGAAGTACTAATCTTTCGAGGTAAGGGATGTTATTTTCTTCTCAAATGATATTATTTCTTCAATATCATTATCTTTGAAATATCGTTGAAACTTTTATCAAATTTGAACTTTTTCATGTTGGGGTTACTATTCATGAGTTACTATTCACGAGTTACTATTCATGAGTTACTATTCACGAAGTTACTATTCACGAGTACTATTCATGAAGCGTGAAGATATTTTTTTGTGAAATTTCTATCTTTTGGTGTTTGAGTTACTATTCACGATACTTATACTATTCACTATTCATTCACGATATAAGACTATTCACCGAAAAATAAAATTTCTTCTTTTTGTCCAAAATATCTATTCTGGATACTAGCTTTGATTGTTTCCATGTTTTGATCATTCTTGAATTTTACACCACTATGATTATTTTTGAGGTATTTTTTTTGAACATGGATAAAACAAAATACTAATCCTTAATCCTTAATCCTCGTCATTTTGTTTCACCGGATTCGCTTTTTTAAAATATTTTTCATCATCCTCGCCTTAAATGATGATATTATTGAATATCTTTGGTCCAGTAGTGCAAATGATGAATGATTTCAAGAATATCTTTGGTCGTAGTGCAAAGATGAACAGTGTTTAGATGAAACATGACCAATCGATGAATATCTTTGGCTCAGAGTGCAAAGATGAATATTTGATTCCGATGTATATCGATTGATGTTACAGGATAAAAGATGACGATGAACTTTTAAATTCATACATAGAAGATAGTAGTTTGCATTCTCTACTTAACTCTTCTAATGAATTATTATTTCATTGCGAATATTGATTTAAAATTTGTCATTCTATCAGATTCTATTAGATTTTTCCCTCGTTGAAGACTAACGATAATTTGTTGTATATTATCTTAGTCATAATATTCTTTATCGGGCTAGTTGAGCTCACCCTTTTCCTTTTTGTTCCATTTTTTCTTCTGAGAGGCGAGAATATAAATGAGTACGAGCCTGGGTAAAATGGAATGAAGGTTTTAGAAAGAATTGTTTAGTAGTCCTCACCATTTTGTAAAATAATGTATCAATAAATGTGATGAGGATTTATTTGAGTATAGATATTGTCTGAAGATAATATTTGTATTCAAACTCACAGCTTTATTGTTGTAATAATAAAGTTGTAGTTGTTTACGTACATCACGTATCGACAACTCGTAATAGGTGATGTATACCTTTTTTTGGGGCGCCACAGGTTGGTATCGTAGCTTAGGATATGATCTCCGGCGAGATCGGGAATAGAACTAGAGGGAGAGACGAGTAAATCCTTCGCTAAAGTGTCCTACCTAAGCTTATTTTTTAGTTGGTCAAGATATAAGGATATTATGTGATATATTGATTTCCTTAATTAACCCTTGTTTTATGACAAGATTTGAGAATGTCGACCGAGAATATTAACAATGGAAATGAGACCGTGGAGACGCTCAGACTCACCAACGAGGAGAACGTGCAACAGTTGGAAATGTTCCTCCCGTGAACAACACCACCGAAAGCGTATGATGAACGAGGGATGTTTAGAAGTTTTTTGCGCTCATGCAAAATCGCATTTAGGAGACTCGTGTTCAAAATACAGAGAGAAATGATAGCAATTCACGGGTTGTCACACAAACCAAGCAGCTCAAAGAGTCAGGACCACCGTAATTTAAGGGAAAGCCAGATCCGATCACGGCGGTAAATACGGGTCAAGCAAATTACCAAGATATTCGATGTCTTGGGATGCACGGAGAATGTAGGTTCCATTCGCCACCTTTATGTTCCGTGGGAGAGGCAGATCATCGGTGGGAGTCTGTGAAGCGCACTCCATCCAAATTAAGACTCAAAGATGTCTTGGGAGACGCTTTCAGAATTATTTAATGACAAATACTTTCCTCGAAAGTGTTCGGCTATAATGAAGGAAGTGGAGTTTATTAGATTAGAACAAAACAACACGACGGTGTCTCAAAGACGAGGCAAAGTTTGCAGAGTTATCCAGTTCAGACCTCATTTGGTGGAGAATGAGGAACGATGACGCGGATGTTTCTTAGAGGTTTGAAACCCAGATACGCCAAATATCTCATTTCTCATAAATTTTCTCTATTCGTATGTTGTAAATGTGGCTCAATTATTAGAGCGAGATAACGAGTACGGCCAACCGAGGGACCACAACCAGATCGTACTGCAGATATAGCAATAATGTAATAATGATAACCAATGAGAAAGAAACAGACGGACAAAAATGGTAACCACTCGGTGGTAATCATGGCCATGAAAATAGAAGAAGCGAGTCGAGGAGATTTTAAAAAGAGGAGATTTAACAATGACCATGTGAAGACGATAAAGGCTTAAGAAGAATCGGTTCTAAGGGAGGAGAACGACCACCCATTATATATGTTACAAATGCGAAAAGAGGGACATATCACCAAACCGCCCACAACAGCTCAAGGTATGCTATAATTGTGGAAAGGAAGGACATATCGCCGAGATCAGACAAAGAATAAAACCTAGTTCAATGGGGACGGTGACTCAAAAGATCGTCCCAGTAAAAGTCAAAGTCAACGATTCCGGGAAGAACGCTTGTTGTGATCGGTCATAATGCGAGGAACCCAAACGAGGTGATCACGGTAAGCTATTTATAAATTCTCACGAAGTTTATACCTTACTTGATACCGGTGCTACCCATTCATTTATCTCTCCCGCATGTGCTCAACGCTTAAACTCGACCGAGAAATTAGACTTCGACCTATCTCGTGGAAACTCCGCTAGAGAAACTTTCATCACATCCACCGCTTATAAATCTTGTTTGATTCAAGTCAGCACCATCACCTTACCCGCCGACCTTATCTCTTTAAAGATACTTGCTTTTGATGTGATTTTAGGATTGATCGTTAACTACTCATCATGCCAAAATTGATTGTTTTCGTAAGGTCATTAGTTTTCATATTCCTAACCAACCTCGTTGTATTTAATTCAAGCAACTAAACCATTAAAATCAATCACCGCTCATATCTAATCATAAAGCTATTCGCTTATTGAAAAACTGATGTCAAGCTTTCTTAGCCCATGTTATGGATTTGAATAAAGACACGCCAAATTTGAATAATATTCCCGTTGTTATCGACTTTCCCGACGATTTCAAGAACTTCCCCGCCTACCCCGTAACGTGAAGTTGAATTCTTTATTGATCTTGAACCCGCATAAAAGCCCATTTCTAAAACCCCATATCGAATGGCTCCTATTGAACTTCAGAGTTAAAGGTCCAACTACAGTGAATTGTTGGACATCGGTTTCATCTGGCCCCAAGACATCTCCTCGGGGTGCTCCTGCTTTATTTGTAAAGAAGAAAGACGGAGTATGCGACTTTGTATCGACTATCGAAATCGAACCATGTCACCATCAAGAATAGGTATCCTCTACCTCGATTGATGACTTGTTTGACCAAATAAGGGGGCACAATTCTTTTCAAAAATCGATCTTCGCTCGATATCATCACCAAGATTAGAACCGAGGATATTCCAAAGACCGCTTTTAAACTCCCAGACGGGCATTATGAATTTAGTCATGTCTTTCTTGACCGACTAATGCTCCCGCGCTTTTCATGGATATGATGAACCGAGTATTCAAGGAATATTTGATCATTTTTGTTGTTGTTTTTTATTGATGACATCCTTATATATTCCAAAAGTCGTGAAGATCATGAGCACCATTTGAAGTCGGTACTCCAAAGGCTTCGTGAAAACAAACTATATGCCAAATTGAAGAAATGCGAAGTTCGCTTGAGGAAGTAGCATTTCTTGGGCACGTGGTGTCAAAACACGGAGTATCCGTGGATCCGCCAAGATCAAGCAATACAAAGTTGGAGCAACCAAGTCTGCGATCAAGTACGAAGCTTTTTGGGCTTAATGGTTATTATCTGAGATTCGTGGAAGGGTTTTCTAATCGCTACTCCATTAACTCAAATAACTCTAAGGATACAAAATTGCTTCGGAGCGAAGAATGCGAGAAGAGTTTCCAAGAGCTTAAGAGGAGACTTATTTCTAAGACTGCTCTAACAATACCATCCGTTCTTGGATGGATTTGTTATCTACAAATGATGCTTCGTGCAAAGGGTTAGGATGTGTTCTCATGCAACGTGGGAAAGTCATAGCCTATGCCTCGCGACAACTTAAAGAGTATGAGAGGAATTATCCTACTCATGATCTAGAGTCATGCAATGCTTTTGCTGGCTAAAGATATGGAGGCACTATCTATATGGGGAGAAAGTGGAGATATATTCGCACCATAAAAGCCTTAAATATTTCTTCACTAAAAAGAACTCAACACGCGGCAATGACGCTGGCTCGAGCTATCGAAAGACTACGACCACACTATTCAATACCATCCCGAAAAGCGAACGTGGTAGCCGACGCTATTGAAAGTAAGATCATATGCAGAACGAAAAGGATGATGATGTCAAGTATACGACAGAGCCAACTTTAATAGAAAAAGTTAAGGTCGCTTTCAAGCCACCGAATCTTGAGCCGATGCGTATGAAGAAGAAAGTACAAGAAGGAGCTATTCCTAAGCGAGAATCGATGAAGAAGGAATACTTCGAGTCCACTCTAGACTTTGTGTTCCTAACGACTGATTTTTAAGTACAAGATTATGATGGAGGCACACAATACACCATTTGCAATCCATCCTCGAAGTACTAAAATGTATCGTGATCTTCGACATACATTTTGGTGGAACAATATGAAGAGAGAGATTGCAAAGTTTATCTCAATGTGTTTAACTTGTCAACGTAAAGGCGCGAGCATCTAGTACCTAAGGGTCCGCAGAAACCACTTGAGATTCCGAAATGGAAGTGGGAACACATTACCATGGATTTCACACGGGTCTTCCTACGGCTTCAAGGCATCAATGCTATTTGGGTTATTGTTGATAGATTAACCAAGTCTCGCTTTCATTTCTTGCCGATACGGAGACTTATTCACTTGAACGCCTTGCTAGTATGTACGTGAATGAGATTGTGAGGTTGCATGGCATGCCTCAGATCCATAGTTTCGGATCGTGACCCAAGATTCACTTCAAGATTTCAAGTTAGCTTGCAAAAAGCTATGGGCACGGATTTATTTATTCGGCTTCGCATATACCATCCTCAAACCAGACGGACAATCGAAGGACTATTCAAACTCTTGAAGATTTATTAAGACTCGTGGTCCTGAAGACTTCAAGGGCGCTTGGGATAAGTATTTACCATCAGTGGAATTCTCCTACAACAACAACAGCTTATCGTGCAAGTATAGTGTAGCTCCATTCAAGCATTATATGGACGAAAAGTGTCGCTTCCAAAGATGTTGGGACGAGGTGGGTGAAGCAACACCGTTGGGACCCGAGTTAGTACGTATGACTACGGAAAAAGATCCAAATGATTCGACAACGATACAAACCAAGACAAGATCGACAAAAGAGTTATGCGGATCTTCATCGAAAGGACGGAAGACCCCAACTTATTATTAATGAAATTTAATTTTCTATTTATTATTTTGAAAATAAAATAAGGGTTGATTTGATTAATGTGGATAAATTAGGGGGAAAATACGCAAATATTTCAAAATAAGCAAGTTATTATAAAATATTCATCATTAATGTGGATATAATATTCGTAAGCAAGTGTCGTAAAATATTCATTGTCATTTGTGAATATTCGCTTCGTCGTGGAATATTCGTATTTAATATTCGCATTTACGCAAAAATGCCATGTGGGCCCCATAACTAAAAAGCGATCGATGAAGAAAACGACAAATATAAGTTGTTTAAAAATAACTACAGAAGTTGTTACCAAGTAATACCGTTAAAATACTCTATGGTTAAAACACAAGAAGATTACCAGATTGCACCAATTATCGATTCTTACGTAAGAAGGCACTACTCAATAATGGTTACAGATTAATTACCGCTCAAAGATTTTATCGATTTAATAATTGTCATATTGATATTTTATATCATCATTGTTTCAATAATCACATTACACAAGATTTTTCATTATCGGCAATAATTCATATTATCCTAATAATATTATTAGATAACATTATTGGCAATGTCTAGAAAGTTCTGCTTAAGGAGAGGTTTGGTCACCTAATCAACTACCAAGAAGAAGAAAAATTTTATCGAAAGCCCCTCTTCCCTGAACCGCCTCGTCACAATATCAGGATTCTCAGAATATTATTTGTGAATAATTAATTATCGATTCATATGATGAGGAAAAAATATTGATTTTATGTGGATATAGATGGAGAAAATTTTTAATGTGACAATTGTTGAAAATTGAAATTTTATCTTTTTCTCGATAAAATAATTCATTTAAATATATTATTATATTTTAATAATATAATAATGGTGATATTTTTACAACGAATGTGGGATATATGAGTATACGAGGAGGAAGAGTATTTTTTGTGCAATAATAAATGTTTAAAACATGTTAAACATGTCAAGGACCCCATTTATCGATCGAAATTTGATTATAAATTGTAAAATCGCCTGCTTGTGGATTTCTGGCCAATTTCTGCTTGAATTTGGAAAACTTTCTTCTCCAAAAGTTGTAGAGAATTGAATTTCCTATAAAAACACGCGAGATTCAAATTTTCTCGATAAAAGGGCTATTTATTATGAATTATCAAGTTCAAGTTCAAATAATTGATTTTTGGAAGTTTAAAATATTTTAAATTAAAAAAAACGTTTTTTTTATTTTTTTGTGTTACATGTATGTTGTGAATGAGCTGAATCAGATTCAATAGAAGGTGGGCGAGAAATTTTTATATATATATTAATATTATATTAAATTTTCTCGCTTTCGTTTTCTAAGCATTTTCCTATAAATAGGTGCTTAGGTTAGAATTGAAAATCACACCGTAAAATCAAGTTTTCTCTCTATATTATCGAGTTTATTCTTGTGAGTATTTTGAGTATACTTTGAGTATTGCTATACTAAGCAAGTTCAAGTCATAGACTATATCCTGTTTTCAACCAAGAAAGACTAATCTTCGAGGTAAGTGATATTATTTTTTCAGAATGATATTATTTCTTCAATATCATTATGTCAAAATATCGATCCAAATTTGTTTTTATCAAATTTCATGAACTTACTATTCACGAAGTTACTATTCACGAGTTACTATTCACGATATACTATTCACGACTATTCACGATATTCATGAAGATTCTATCTTTTGGTGTCTGAGTTACTATTCACGATACTATTCACTATTCATTCATAAAAATATTCAAAAAAATAAAATTTTCTTTTTCTTTCGTCTAAAATATCTATTCTCGATACTAGCTTTGATCAGATCCATGTTTTGATCATTCTCAATTTTACACCACTATGATTATTTTTTGAGTATTTTTGACACGGATAAAACAAAGTACTAATCCTTAATCCTTAATCCTCATCATTTTGTTTCACCGATTCGCTTTTTTTAAAAAATATTTTCATCATCATCCTCACCTTTTAAATGATGATATTATTGAATATCTTCGGCCCAGAGCAAAAAGATGAATGATTTCAAGAATATCTTCGCCCAGAAGCAAAAGATGAACAAAGTTTAGATGAATACGACTAATCGATGAATATCTTCGCCCGTAAAGTAAAAGATGAATATTTGATTCCGTATGTATATCGATTGATGTTACAGGATAAAAGATAGACGATGAACTTTTAAATTCATACATGTAAGATAGTAGTTTGCATTCTCTACTTAACTCTTCTAATGAATTATTATTTCACCATGAATATTGATTTAAAATTTGTCATTCTATCAGATTCTATTAGATTTTTCCCTCGTCAAGACTAACGATAATTTGTTGTATATTATCTTAGTCATAATATTCTTTATCGGGCTAGTGAGCTCACCCTTTTCCTTTTTGTTCCATTTTTCTTCTCGTGAGGCTAGAATATAAATGAGTACGTAGCTCTGGGGTAAATGGAATGAAGGTTCTAGAGAGAGTTGTTTAGTAGTCCTCACCATTTTTGTAAAATAATGTATCAATAAATGTGATGAGGATTTATTTGAGTATAGATATTGCCTGTAAGATAATATTTGTATTCAAACTCACGCTTTATCGTTGTAATAATAAAGTTGTAGTTGCTTCGCATCACGTATCGACAACTCGTAATGGGTGATGTATACCTATTTTGGGGGCGCCACAATGGTATCGTAGCTTAGGATACGATCTCCATGAGATCGGGAATAGAACTAGAGGGAGAGACGAGTAAATCCTTCGCTAAAGGTGTCCTACCTAAGCTTATTTGTTAGTTGGTCAAGATATAGGATATTATGTGATATATTGATTTCTTAATTAACCCTTGTTTTACGACAAGATTTGAGAATGTCGATCGAGAATATTAACAATGGAAATGAGACCGTGGAGACGCCTCAGACTCACCAACGAGGAGAACGTGCAACAGTCGGGCAATGTTCCTCCCGCGAACAACACCAATCGAAAGCGTATGATGAACGAGGGATGTTTAGAAGCTTTTTGCAGCTCATGCAAAATCGCATTTAGGAGACTCGTGTTCAAAATACAGAGAGAAATGATAGCAATTCACTTGTCATCACAAAACAAGCAAAGCAAAAGAGTCGGGACCACCGTAATTTAAGGGAAAGCCGATCCGATCACGGCAAGTAAAACACGGGTCAAGCAAATTACCAAGATATTCGATGTCTGGGATGCACGGAGGAACAGAAGGTTCCATTCGCCACCTTTATGTTCCGTGGGCGCAGGCGCATCATCATCGGGGGAGTCTCAGGAAGCGCACTCCATCCAAATTAAGACTCAAAGATGTCTCGGGAGACGCTTTCAGAACTATTTAATGACAAATACTTTCCCGAAAAGTGTTCATTATACGGGGGAAGTGGAGTTCATCGATTAGAACAAAACAACACGACGGTGTCTCAAAGACGAGGCAAAGTTTGCAGAGTTATCCAGTTTCAGACCTCATTCGGTGGAGAATGAGGAACGATGACGCGATGTTTCTTAGAGGTTCAAACCCCAAGATACGCCAATATCTCATTTCTCATAAATTTTCTCTATTCAGATATGTTGTAAATGTGGCTCAATTATTAGAGCGAGATAACGAGTACGGCCAACCGAGGGACCACAACCAGATCGCACTGTAGATAAAGCAAAATGTAATAATGATAACCAAATGAGAAAGAAACAGACGACAAAAAATGGTAACCACTCGTGGTAATCATGGCCATGAAAATAAGAAGAAGCGAGTCAGAGGAGATTTTAAAAAGAGGAGATTTAACAACGACTATGTGAAGACGACAAAGGCTTAAAAGAAGAATCGGTTCTAAGGAGGAGAACGACCACCCATTATATATGCTAAAATGCGAAAAGAGGGACATATCACCAAACCGCCCACAACAGCTCAAGGTATGCTATAATTGTGGAAAGGAAGGACATATCGCCGAGATCAGACGCAGAATAAAACCTAGTTCAATGGGGACTTGACTCAAAAGATCGTCCCGTAAAAGTCAAAGTCAACGATTCCGGAAGAGCGCTTTGTCAGATCGGTCAAAATGCGAGAACCCAAACGAGGTGATCACGGTAAGCTATTTATAAATTCTCACTAAGTTTATACCTTTACTTGATACCGGCATACCCATTCATTTATCTCTCCGCATGTGCTCTCAACGCTTAAACTCGACCGAGAAATTAGACTTTGACCTATCTCGTGGAAACTCCGCTAGAGAAACTTTCATCACATCCACTCGCTTATAAATCTTGTTTGATTCAAGTCGCACCATCACCTTACCGCTCACCTTTTATCTCTTTAAAGATACTTGCTTTTGATGTGATTTTAGGATCGATCGTTAACTACTCATCATGCCAAAATTGATTGTTTTCGTAAGGTCATAGTTTTCATATTCCTAACCAACCCGTCAGTATTTAATTCAAGCAACTAAACCATTAAAATCAATCACCGCTATATCTAATCATAAAGCTATTCGCTTATCAAAAAACTGGATGTCAAGCTTTTCTTAGCCCATGTTATGGATTTGAATAAAGACACGCCAAATTTGAATAATATTCCCGTTGTATCGACTTTCCGACGATTTCAAGAACTTCCTGCTGCCTACCCCGTAACGTGAAGTCAATTCTTTATCGATCTTGAACCCGCACAAAGCCCATTTCTAAAACCCCATATCGAATGGCTCCTATCAACTTCAGAGTTAAAGGTCCAACTACAGAATTGTTGGACATCTGCTTTTATTCTGGCCCCAAGAGACATCTCCTCGGGGTGCTCCTGCTTTATTCAGAAAGAAGAAAGACGGAGTATGCGACTTTCAGATCGACTATCTGAATCGAACCATGTCACCATCAAGAATAGTATCCTCACCTCGTATTGATGACTTGTTTGACCAAATTGCAAGGGGCACAATTCTTTCAAAAATCGATCTTCGCTCGATATCATCACCAAGATTAGAATCCGAGGATATTCCAAAGACCGCCTTTAGTAACTCCTGAGACGGGCATTATGAATTCTTAGTCATGTCTTTCTGACCGACTAATGCTCCCGCGCTTTTCATGGATATGATGAACCGAGTATTCAAGGAATATTTGATCATTTGTTGTTGTTTTTATCATGACATCCTCATATATTCCAAAAGTCGTGAAGATCATGAGCACCATTTGAAGTCGGTACTCCAAAGGCTTCGTGAAAACAAACTATATGCCAAATTGAAGAAATGCGAAGTTCGCTCGAGGAAGTAGCATTCTCGGGCACGCAGTGTCAAAAACACGGAGTATCCGCTGATCCGCCAAGATCAAGCAATACAAAGTCGGAGCAACCAAGCTTGCGATCAAGTACGAAGCTTTTTGGGCTTAAATCGGTTATTATCGAGAGATTCGTGGAAGGGTTTTCTCTAATCGCTACTCCATTAACTCAAATTAACTCCTAAGGATACAAAATTCGCTTGAGCGAAGAATGCGAGAAGAGTTTCCAAGAGCTTAAGAGGAGACTTATTTCTAAGACTGTTTCTAACAATACCATCCGTTCTTGATGGATTTGTTATTCTACAAATGATGCTTCGCAAAAGGGTTAGATGTGTTCTCATGCAACGGGGAAAGTCATAGCCTATGCCTCATGACAACTTAAAGAGTATGAGAGGAATTATCCTACTCATGATCTAGAGTCAAGCAGCAATGCTTTTCGCGCTTAAAGATATGGAGGCACTATCTATACGGGGAGAAAGTGGAGATATATTCGCACCATAAAAGCCTTAAATATTTCTTCACTAAAAAGAACTCAACACGCTAAGCAATGACGCTGGCTCGAGCTATCGAAAGACTACGACCACACTATTCAATACCATCCCGAAAAGCGAACGTGGTAGCCGACGCTGCCGAGTAGAAGATCATATGCGAACGAAAAGCGATGATGTCAAGTATACGACAGAGCCAACTTTAATAGAAAAAGTTAAGGTCGCTTGCCACCGAAATCTTGAGCCGATGCGTATGAAGAAGAAAGTACAAGAAGGAGCTATTCCTAAGCGAGAATCGATGAAGAAGGAATACTTCGAGTCCACTCTGCACTTTCAGGTTCCTAACGACTGATTTGAAGTACAAGATTACGATGGAGGCACACAATACACCATTTGCAATCCATCCGAAGTACTAAAATGTATCGTGATCTTCGACATACATTTTGGTGGAACAATACGAAGAGAGAGATTGCAAAGTTTATCTCAATGTGTTTAACTTGTCAACGTAAAAGGCGAGCATCTAGTACCTAAGGGTCCGCTGCAACCACTTGAGATTCCGAAATGGAAGTGGGAACACATTACCATGGATTTCACATTTTGTCTTCCTACTTGCTTCTCAAGGCATCAATGCTATTTGGGTTATTGCTGATAGATTAACCAAGTCCGCTTATTTCTTGCCGACACGGAGACTTATTCCTCTGAACGCCTTGCTAGTATGTACGTGAATGAGATCAGTGAGGTCAGTATGGCATGCCAAGATCCATAGTTTTGATCGCGACCCAAGATTCACTTCAAGATTTTGGGTTAGCTTGCAAAAAGCTATGGGCACGGATTTATTTATTTAGCCTTCGATACCATCCTCAAACCAGACGGACAATCGAGAGGACTATTATTCAAACTCTCAAGATTTATTAAGACTCGTGGTCCTGACTTCAAGGGCGCTTGATAAGTATTTACCATCGGTGGAATTCTCCTACAACAACAAAGCTTATCGTGCAAGTATAGTGTGGCTCCATTCAAGCATTATATGGACGAAAGTGTCGCTTCCCAATATGTTGGGACGAGGTGGGTGAAGCAACATTGTTGGGACCCGAAAGTTAAGTACGTATGACTACCGAAAAAGATCCAAATGATTCGACAACGATACAAACCAAGACAAGATCGACAAAAGAGTTATGCGATCTCTTCATCGAAAGGACGGGAATTTAGTATAGGGGATCATGATTGTCATGAAGTCGCTCCACGGAAGGGAGTTACAAGATTCGGGAAGAGAGAGAAAAGCTCAATCCACGATTTATCGGGTCCATTTCAAATTCTCGACCGAGTAGGAATGTAGCCTATGTAGACTCTGCATACTCCCCGAGTATGTCTCGTGTTCATAATGTGTTTCATATATCCGCATTTCAGAATATGTGAAAGACCCGACCACGCGCTATAGAAGTTAACCCCATTTAGATAGCCAAGACTTAACGTATGAGGAGGTACCACCAAGATCTTGATAGAAGGAGCATGTCCCACGCCAAGAAAGGTCATACCACAAGTTAAAGTTTTGTGGAGGAATCATGCTATGAGAGGAAATGACCGGGAATTGAAACTAAAATGAAAGCGAGGTATCCTCACCTTTTCAAACACTGTGTACGTACGCCAATTTCGAGGACGAAATTTCATAAGGAGGGAGGTCAGAAGACCCCAACTTATTATTAATGAAATTTAATTTTCTATTTATTATTTTGAAATAGTAAGGGTTGATTTGATTAATGTGGATAGTTAGGGGTAAAATACGCAAATATTTCAAAATAAGCAAGTGGTTATAAAATATTCATCATTGTTTGGAATATTCGTCAGTCGTGGAATATTCAGATCGTCTTGGGAATATTCGCATTTACGACACAAGCAAATGCATGTGTGGGCCCCATAACTAAAAGCGATCGATGAAGAAAACGACAAATATAAGTTGTTTAAAAATAACTACAGAAGTTGTTACCAAGTAATACCGTTAAAATACTCTTGTGGTTAAAACACAAGAAGATTACCAGATTGCACCAATTATTGATTCTTACGTAAGAAGGCACTACTCAATAATGGTTACAAAGAATTACCGCTCAAAGATTTTATTTTTTAATAATAATCATCATGCTGATATTTTATATCATTGTTGTTTCAATAATCACATTACACAAGATTTTTTTATTATCGGCAAATAATTCATATTATCCTAATATTATTATTAGATAACATTATTGGCAATGTCTAGAAAGTTCGCTTAAAGGAGAGGTTTGGTCACCTAATCAAGGCCAAGAAGAAGAAATTTTTATCGAAAGCCCCCTTTCCTGAACCGCCTCATCACAATATCATGATTCTCAGAATATTATTTGTGAATAATTAATTATTGATTCATATGATGAGGAAAATATTGATTTTATGTGGATATAGATGGAGAAAATTTTTAATGTGACAATTGTTGAAAATTGAAATTTTATCTTTTTCCTCGATAAAATAATTCATTTAAATATATTATTATATTTTAATAATATAATAATGGTGATATTTTTACAACGAATGTGGGATATATGAGTATACGAGGAGGAAGAGTATTTTTGTTGCAATAAATGTTTAAAACATGTTAAACATGCTCAATGGACCCCATTTATCGACCGAAATTTGATTATAAATTTCGTAAAATCGCCTGCTTGTGGATTTCTTTGGCCAATTTCTGTTTGGAATTTGGAAAACTTTCTTCCGCAAAGTTGTAGAGAATTGAATTTCCTATAAAAACTCAAGAGATTCAATTTTTCTCGATAAAAGGGCTATTTATTATGAATTATCAAGTTCAAGTTCAAATAATTGATTTTTGAAGTTTAAAATATTTTAAATAAGAAAAACGTTTTTTTTTTTTTTTGGTGGGTATGTGTTATGTTAATGAGCTGAAATCAGATTTATAAGAGTATGAGAAAAATTATATATATATATATATATATATTATATTATATTAAATTTTCTTTTTTGTTTCTAAGATTTTCCTATAAATAGGTGCTTAGTTAGAATTGAAAATCACACCGTAAATCAAGTTTTCTCTATATATCGAGAGCGATTCTTGTGAGTATTTTGAGTATACTTTGAGTATTGCTATACTAAGCAAGTTCAAGTCATAAGACTATATCCCTTTCCAAATGTAAGTACTCGATCGAGGTAAGTGGATATTATTTTTTTCAGAATGATATTATTTCTTCAATATCATTATGTCAAATATCGTTGAAATTTCGATCCAAGTTTTATTCAAATTTGGAACTTTCATGGTGTCTGAGTTACTATTCACGATACTATTCATGACTATTCACGATACTATCTTTTGGTGTCTGAGTTACTATTCACGATACTATTCACTATTCACGATACTAAGACTATTCATCAAAAAATAAAATTTTTCTTTTTCTTTTCGTCTAAAATATCTATTCTCGGATACTAGCTTTGATCAGATCCATGTTTTGATCATTTGAATTTTACACCACTATGATTATTTTTGAGGTATTTTTGACGTGGATAAAACAAAGTACTAATCCTTAATCCTTAATCCTCATCATTTGTTTGTTTCACCGATTCGCTTTTTTTAAAATTTTTCATCATCCTCACCTTAAATGATGATATTATTGAATATCTTCGGCCCAGAAGTAAAAAGATGAATGATTTCAAGAATATCTTCGCCCAGAAGCAAAGATGAACAGTGTTTAGATGAATACGACTTAATCGATGAATATCTTTCGCCTCAGAAAAAAAAAGATGAATATTTGATTCCGTATATATATCGATTGATGTTACAGGATAAAAGATAGATTTATGAACTTTTAAATTCATACATGTAAGATAGTAGTTTGCATTCTCTACTTAACTCTTCTAATGAATTATTATTTCACGCGCTAATATTGATTTAAAATTTGTCATTGCCTATCAGATTCTATTAGATTTTTCCCCGTCAAAGACTAACGATAATTTGTTGATATTATCTTAGTCATAATATTCTTTACCGGGCTAGTTGAGCTCACCCTTTTCCTTTTTGTTCCATTTTTCTTCTCGTGAGGCTAGAAATATAAATGAAGTACGAGCCTGGTAAATGGAATGAAGGTTCTAGAGAGAGTTGTTTAGTAGTCCTCACCATTTTTAAAAAATAATGTATCAATAAATGATGAGATTTATTTGAGTATAGATATTGTCTAGAAGATAATATTTGTATTCAAACTCAATATTTGTATTCAAACTCACGCTTTAATAATAATAAAATAATAATGTAGGTATACATCACCCATCTCGAGTCGCCAAATATACATGGTACGTAATTCAAAATAACTTAATAATACAACTGCCGTGTACAATACGACAAAAACATAAACCGTGAGTTTGAATACAAATATTGTCTCACTAGAGATTATACAAACTCAAAAGGAGTCCTCATTACAATTATTATCACACTATTTCACGTAATAGTGAGGACTACTAATGCACCATCTAGACCATCACTCTCGCTTCCCGACTAGTCCTAGCTACGTTCTCATTTCCTAAAGAGAACAAAAGAAAGAAAGGGTGAGCTCAACTAGCCCAAGAAGAAATATTATGACTAAGATAATGCAAAATAATTTATCGTTAGCCTTCAACAGTGTTAAACCGATAAAATATAATAACTATCAAGTTTAACTCATAGCGAACAAGCAATCCATTAGAAGAGTCAAGTAGGGAATAAAATCTACTATCTTCTATGATTTAAAAGGTTTTTCATCACTTTTATCGCTGGGACTCAGCTTAATGAATAATCCACATCATCGAATCACCCCTACACTACGGCCAAGGATATTCTTTAGTATCACGACCACAAATTATCCATGCACTACGGCTTAAGATAATCATATTTTCATCAATGGTCCTGATCATGCCATAAAACAATTCATCTTTGCACTACGGCCAAAGAGAATCCATAGCCATAATCATACCAAAAACTGTCCATCAATGCACTACGGGCCAATAAGGACTTTTTCCACATCATTTGTAACGTTACGATTATGATTATACCGAATAATCCTCGGTCATAATCATACCAAGTCCATCTATGCACTTCTGCCACAAAATGACTTTCAACATAATATAAACATGAGGATGATGACAATGATATAAGAATTCAATAAAACAAGTTCAAAAATTAATTTATCCAGAACCGATAACGTTCAAATTGTCAACATGATATCGCTTTGTAGAGTAAAAATTCAAGAATGCTCGTAAGAATATTTCTGAAAAAGATATCGACGAAGCGCAAATATCAAAGACATTCCACTAATTTCATGGATATAGAAGTCAAAGTTTTAACCAACTGAGTATAATAAAGAATGGAATAACAAAAGAAATCACCATGCATGCGATAGACAAACACAGAAAGGTTATTCCGACAAAATAATAAATAATGGAACCAGTCCAACAGAAACACACAAACAAGATATTCAAAGAATAATAAATAATAGAACCGTTCAAGGCGTACAGAACGCATGCATGTGATATTTCCGGCGTAATAATAAATAATGGAACCGGTCCCACAGAACGCATAAAATGTGATATTCAACGTAATAATAAATAATAGAACCAGTCCGACGTAAATGCATGATGGATATTCTCGACGTAATAATAAAGAACGGAATATTAGAAGAATGTCACCATGTATAGGGTGTAGGCAGTATACATGTTATTCCAATGTAATAATAAATAATGGAATAACGTAAGTTCTCTTCATGAGTACAACAAATAAATAACATCCCTTACCGTAAAAGAAACCTGAATATAAGAGTAGGAAGTAGCGTAATACTTTTCTATAGGTTCTCTTATAATTCTCTCTCTAGTTTCGATGAATTAAAAGAAATAATGAAGGAATGAGCTTATTTATAGAAGAATGAAATGAATAAGAATTAATTCATGAACGGTCCAGATTGATTTACTATTAAACGGACGGTCCATATTGGTTTACTATTAAAACTTAAAACAAAGGTCCATACTGATTTACTATTAAAACTTTAAACCAACGATCCATATTGATTTACTATTATAACTCCACCAGCGGTCCATATTGATTCACTAATATAACTTCAACCAACGGTCTGCAAAATTAGCACATCTCCTCATGGAATAATATTGTACCCAAATACCCGAACCTGAATACTAGAGTGAATAATGAATCGGGGTGAATAGTAACTCGTGAATAAGAATCTCATGAATAAGAACTTCGTGAATAGTAACTTGTGAATAGTAATCGTGAATAGTAACTCGTGAATAGTAACTCATGAATAGTAACTCATGAATAGTAACTCGACATGAAAAGTGTCCCAAATACTTCGATTGAACAATATATCCTCCGGACATCAATTATATTAACACAAATAAGTCCAACACAATGGAACTATAAAATTCATCTTTAATCAACACGAACTTATTCATCATTAATATTATAATTCACAATATTTAACAACCGTGTCGTTCCTGGAAAGAGGGGCTTTCGATAAGGATTTCTCCTTATCAAGCGCCAATTAGGTGACCAAACCTCTCCTCGATGTAACTTCTGACATTCACAATATTGCAAATAATAATATGAATAACTTTCTTAGTCTCAATTATTGATTTAATAATATATCATATAATGCAGATGATAATCGTAAATAATAATTTAATCAATAATATGAGAAATATGATGCAAAGAATTCTCGTAGCAATAATTGAGTATAAATGAGTGACTTCACGTAAGCATCAATAATCAATACCGCGTGTCATCTCTTTGTCTTACTCACGCCAGATATCTTGTACTTTTTAACACCGAGTGTTTCAACAGTTAACGGTAAAACTTCCGCCGTTATTTTAATAAAGTATTTTTGTCATTTTCTCAATCCAAAAATAATTTCGTTGTGGGGTCCACCAATGATTGTACCGTCGTACTGATATTCCCAGACAAAAAGAATATTCCCTGACCAATCAAATATTATATAACAACTTGCGTACATTGCAAAATTTATAAATACTACCCACAACTATAACATTATATCAAATCAACACCATAATATTCAAAAATATAATTCGAGAAAATTAAATATTTATTCATAAAATATGGGGTATCACATTATCCATGCACTACGGCCAAAGATAATCGTGTTTTCATCAATGGTCATGATCATGCCATAAAATAATTCATCTTTGCACTACGGCCAAAGAGAATCCATAGCCATAATCATACCAAAAATCGCCCATCAATGACTACTACGCGCCAATGAGGACTTTTTTCACATCATTTGTAACATTACGGTTATGATTATACCGAATAATCCTCGATCATAATCATACCAAGTCCATCTATGCATTACAAAAAGCCACGATGACTTTCAACAAAATATAAAACATGAAGATGATGACAATGATATAAGAATTCAATAAAACAAGTTCAAGAATTAATTTATCCAGAACCAATAACGTCCAAATCTATCAACATGATCACCGCTTTGTGAGTAAAATTCAAGAATGCTCGTAAGAATATTTCCATGAAAAGATCTTTGGATGAAGCGCAAATATCAAGGATATTTCACTAATTTCATGGAGTATAGAAGTCAAAGTTTTAACCAACCGAGTATAATAAAGAATGGAATAACAAAAGAAATCACCACGCATGCGTTAGGCCCAAGACGACGAGTTATTCCAACAGAATAATAAATAACGGAATCGGTCCAGTAAAAAACGCACATGAGAGGATATTCCAATAGAATAATAAAGAATGAAACCAGGTCCCATGTAAACGCATGATGTGATATTCCAACGTAATAATAAAAGACCGGAACCGAAGAATTTCACCAAGTATAGGGTAACTTGCAGTGTCTGAGTTATTCCAATGTAATAATAAATAATGGAATAACGTAAGTTTTCTTCATGAATACGAAGAAATAACACCCACTACATTAGTAGGAGATTGAATATTGCATAGAGTGTACAAGTGGCGAAGTCGTAAAATAGTATCGATGGGGTAAAATTATTACCAAGTTATAAATAATTTGGTGGGGTTTAAAAAGCGACACCCAAGAGCCAATTTTTTAATACTTTATACTTTCGATATATATATATATATATATATATACTATTTTACAATAAAAATATAATGAGTAATAATATATGGTATATATACACTTATATTGACTCATAATAGACTTTTTAATCACAATTGTTCATAATTAAGTAATTCATTATTTATTTTAAAAGTAATATAAATTAGATTATTATTTAGTTTAAAATATTATAGAGAGAGATATATATTGAGAGGATATGAGTCATATATGGTTAAAATTTGATTAACAATTTCGATTAACAGAAAATAGTGGGTGCAAATTGCTTGAAACTTGAAAGTCTAATACCCAATTTCAAGAAAGTGTAATACCCAATTTCAAAGGGTGCAAATTGACTCTTCCGACCCTAAAAAATCCATTTATCATATATTAAAAAAAAAATCCGATTAATCAATTATTGTTGGTTAACACGTAACCGCCTACCGGTAGTGTAGTAACATAATACTCTTCTTCTTTCTCTTTTCTTCTCTATACTTTCTCTCCCTATAGCTTGAATGAATTCGTGAAAAATAATGAAGAACTAAGCCTCTATTTATAGAAGATTTCTAGCTAAGCACTTGCAATGTGAAAAATCAAGCGGCTTGACGACTGGTGATGTGAAAAGAAAAGTGGTTTGACGCCTGTAATGTGAAACACCAAATGGTTTGACGCCTGTAATGTGAAACACCAAGTGGTTTGACGCCTGTAATGTGAAACACCAAGTGGTTTGACGTCTGTAATGTGAAACGACAATTGGTTCGACCCCTATAATGTGAAACGACAATTGGTTCGACGCCTGTAATATGAAACGACAAGTGGTTTGACGTCTGATAAAGGTAATTACTATCATGCGAAAGAGACTCTTAGATGATGACATATGGGCCCCATAGAATAACCAAATTTACCACAAACGCCTCATAATAGACTCTTTATATACATCAAGGATTGAATAAATATTACCACAAATCATTTTATTTTTAATCAACACATATTTAATCTTTCAACAATTATTAATCCTTAATATTATAAATTGTCATCTCAATTATTGATTTAATAATATAACATATTATACAGATGATACTATGACAATAATTAAATCAATAATATAAGAGATATGATGCAGCAATTACTGTAGCAATAATTGAGTATAACTGAGTGACTTCTCACGTAAGTTTCAATAATCAATACCGCTTTGCTACTATGCAACCACGCCAGACATCTTCTATTTTTTACTACCGGGTAGTTCAACAGTTTTAACGGTAACACCTCCGCCGTTATTTTTAAAAAAATATTTTTGTCGTTTTCTCAATTCGACAATAATTCCGTTAATGGGGTCCACTGATGGTTGTATCGCAAGTCGATATTCCCCGACAAAAAAGAATATTCCCCGACCAATCAATATTATACAACAACTTGCATACTTTGCAAAATTTATAAATATTACCCACAACTATAACATTATATCAAATCCACACCATAATATTTAAAAAATATTTTGAGAAATTTAAATCTTTGTTCATAAAATTTGGGGTCTCACAATCTCCCCTCCTTATGAAATTTCACCCTCAAAATTTACGTACGTACCTGGTATGCCAAACAAGTGAGGATACCTTGACTTCACTTCAAATTCTAACTCTTGAGGTATAACCTTTGAGCATCGAATATGATCCTTCTTATCCAAGATGTTAACACGTATCTCCTCATACGTTAAATCTTCTGCTATCTCATCCGATTCTAAATTAATAATGTGGTTCGGGTCGTCCACATATTTACGTAACATCGATACGAAAAAAAACATTCTGAACACGCAATATACTTGGCGGTAAAATGAGTCTATAGGCCACAGTTCCTACTTCATCGAGAATTTCAAATGGGCCAATTAAATCGAGGGTTGAGATTTCCTCTCTTCGTCGATTCTTGCTTTTAGAATAACGCCTCTTGAACCTTCTTCTTCACATTCATCATTCTGAGTATATAGCTTGAAAGCGACTTTAACTTTATCGATTAAAGTCGATTCTAATCGTATATTCGTTATCTTGGCATGGGTTCATATATTCGCACTTGTAACCACATACGATCTTCTACTCAACACGTCAGCTACCACGTTCGCACTTTCACGATGATATTGCATGGTACGATCGTAATCTTCAATGACCGAGCCAACGTCTTTGGCGCATGTTATGTTCGTTTTAAGTAAAGAAATATTTGAGGGTTTTAGAAATGGGTTTTGTCTTTGAAATTCAATACAAAATTTGATTTCACACTCTAGGGTAGGCGAAGAAGTCTTCAAGAATACGTCGTGAAATTTATTAACAATAAATATCATTCAAAATCGTGACTCTCGTCCAAGACTTGGATAACACGTCACATTGATACCTATTAACTTGTCACCGTTATTCACAACGCCCCTACGGAAAAGTTAGAATTTTGCGCATTCCACACAAGAAAGTCAACAACAAAAGGATCGGGGCTCTTTATTTATGGCTTGATATGACAAGGATTAACTTTAGTGGTTTGGTTACTTTGAATTCGCATAACAAGTTGGTTAGGAGTATAAAAGCTAACAACCTTACGAAAAACATGATGAGTAGTTAACCAATCGATTCCTAAAATCGCATCAAAGGCAAGTATTTTCAAAGAGATAAGATTGACAGGTAACGTGAAAGTGTTGATTTGAACAAGATTTATAAATAGTGGAGGTAACGAAGGTTTCTCCCAACTAAATTTAAACAGATATATCAAAGTCTAACTTCTCCGGAGTTAACTTCAAACATTGAACACAACTAGGTGCAATAAAAGAGTGAGTAGAACCGGTATCTAACACGGTATAGACTTCACAAGAGTTTATAACTAACATACCCGTGATAATTTTATTCAGGTTCCTTGTCACGAAAAAAAAACGTTCTCTCTTAAACTACCGGCTTTGACTTTTCTGGTACGGCCTTTGGTGCCTCCATTCTAGCTGAACTTGTCTTCGGTGAACGACAAAATCGGGCTAAGTGACCTTCTTTTCCACAATTATAACATGCTTTGGACGGCATCGCGCAGTTTGGATTGATGTGTTCCTTTCGTCCGCATTTGAAGCATATGATAGGTGGTCGTTCTCATTCCTTAACAACGGGTGCTGGTGCTGACGTCTTTCCATCATTGTTGAATCTCCTCTTCTTGAAATGTCCATTCTTATTGTTTTGACCATGATTACCATCGAAGTGGTTACCATTTCTGGCATGTTGATTCCCTCCATGCTTATTGTCACCGCTTTTGATGATCATTATCACTGGTATTATCATTTCTGCTTACCTCTTCTTTGGTTCGTTTACTTCGTTATCGCGCTTCCACTAATCGAGCCCTATTTACAACATCCGGATACAAACACGCTTTATGAAATAAGATATTAACGTATCTCCTGCTTCAAACCTCTTAAAAACATCCGCGTCATTCTCTCTTCATTATCAACCAAGTGGGACGCAAATCGGGACAACTCGACAAACTTGGCTTTGTACTGCGACACGGTCATGTTGTTTTGCTCTAAATTGATAAATTCCACCTCCTTCATGTGACTAATGCTTTCGGGAAAGTACTTGTCATTGAATAGCTCTTGAACTTCTCCCAAAATATCTTGAAAAGGCCAGTCAGTATGCTTTTATGATTCCCACCAGTGATCTGCCTCTTCACACAACATAAAGGTGGCAAAGGGAACCTTTTGCTCCCCGGAGCATCCCAAGACATCAAATATCTTGGTGATCTGCTTTAACCACGTCTCCGCCTTAAATGGTTTTGGCTTTTCCAAAAACTCCGGTGGTCCTAGCTCCTTGAATTGCTTAGCGGTGACCAACTGTGGGTTGCCATTGTTTCCTCCTGCATTATGAATAGGAGCCGCCTTCTCCTGATGTTGCATGAATTCTAAAAAGCTCTGAAACGTACCGTCGTTCGTCAATTGATCAGTGTTGTTGTTTACACGAGGATTATCGCCATCCTGTTGCACATTGTCTTGATTATTAATCTGTGGAGAATCAACGGTCTCATGTGCTCCATTGCTATTCTCAACATTCTTGGATGTTATTTTCAGATACTACGACAAAACAAAGGTTAATTGACATGTAACATATTATCCCTATATTCTGACCGACCAATTAAATACCAAATAAACTTAGGTAGGTCATACTAGCGAAGGAATTCCCCGTCTCTCCCCTCCTAGTTCTATTCTCACATCCTAGCCAGGGATCATATCCCTAAGCTTTGATACCAACTGTGACGCCCCCAAAATTAGGTATACATCACCCATCTTGAGTCGCCAGATACATGGTATAGAATTCAAATACAACTTAATAATACAACTGTCAGGTATACACAATACGACAAAACATAAACCGTGAGTTTGAATACAAATATTGTCTACTAGAGATATATACAACTCAAAAGGAGTCCTCATTACAATTATTATCACACTATTTCACGTAATAGTGAGGACTACTAATGCACCATCTAGGACCATCACTCGCTTTCCCGACTCGTTCCAACTATATTCTCATTTCAAGAAGAAAACGTTGAAAGAAAGGGTGAGCTCAACTAGCCCAAAGAAGAAATATTATAACTAAGATAATGCGGAATAATTTATCATTAGCCTTCAACAGTGTTTAACTGATAAAATATAACAAACATCAAGTTTAACTGTAGCGGAACAAGCAATCTATTAGAAGAGTCAAGTAGAGAATAAAATCTACCATCTTCTATGATTTAAAAGGTTTTTCATCACTTTTATCGCTCGGACTCAGCTTAATAAATAATCCACATCATCGAATCACCCCTGCACTACGGCCAAGGATATTCTTTAGTATCACGACAACGAATTATCCATGCACTATGGCCAAAGATAATCGTGTTTTCATCAATGTCATGATCATGCAATAAAACAATTCATCTTTGCACTACGGCCAAAGAGAATCCATAGCCATAATCATACCAAAAACTGTCCATCAATGCACTACGGGCCAATGAGGACTTTTTTCACATCATTTGTAACATTAAGGTTATGATTATACCGAATAATCCCTGGTCATAATCATACCAAGTCCATCTATGCACCACAGTATGATGACTTTCAACAAAATATAAACATGAGGATGATGACAATGATATAAGAATTCAATAAAACAAGTTCAAGAATTAATTTATCCAGAACCAATAACGTCCAAATCACAACATGATTACGCTTTGTAGTAAAAAATTCAAGAATGCTCGTAAGAATATTTACATGAAAAGATATTGGATGAAGCGCAAATATCAAGGATATTTCACTAATTTCATGGAGTATAGAAGTCAAAGTTTTAACTAACCGAGTATAATAAAGAATGGAATAACAAAAGAAATCACCATGCATGCGATAGATCAAGTAGACAGCAAAAGTTATTCCAACAGAATAATAAATAACGGAATCGGTCCCATGTAAAACGCATGCATGAGATATTCCAACATGTAATAATAAAGAATGGAACCAGTCCCACAGAAAAAGCATTACAGATGTGATATATTCAATGAAATAATAAAGATCGGAACCGGTCCACATAAAACGCATGCATGACGATATATTCCAATGTAATAATAAAAAATGGAACCGTAAGAATTTCACCAAGTATAGGGTAGCCAGCGTGATATAAAGGTTATTCTAACGTAATAATAAATAATGGAATAATGTAAGTTCTCTTCATGAATTGGAAGAAATAACAACACCCCATTTAGTAGGAGATTGAATCTCGCAGTAGTGTAGTAACAAAATACTCTTCTTCTTTCTCTTATTCTCTCTATACTTTCTCTCTATAGCTTGAATGAATTCGTGAAAATAATGAAGAACTAGGCCTCTATTTATAAAAGATTTCTAGCTTAGCACTTGCAATGTGAAAAGGCAAGCGGCTTGACGAACTGGTGATGTGAAAAGAAAAGGGGTTTGACGCCTGTAATGTGAAACACCAAATGGTTTGACGCCTGTAATATGAAACACCAAGTGGTTTGATGCCTGTAATGTAAAACGACAATTGGTTCGACGCCTGTAATATGAAACGGCAAGTGATTTGACGTCTGGTAAAGGTAATTACTATTGACGAAAGAGACTCTTAGATGATGACATATGGGCCCCCATAGAATAACCAAATTTACCACAAACGTCTCATAATAGACTCTTTATATACATCAAGGATTGAATAAATATTACCACAAATCATTTTATTTTTAATCAACACATATTTAATCTTTCAACAATTATTAATCCTTAATATTATAAATTATCGTCTCAATTATTGATTTAATAATATAACATATTATTATCTGATGATAATCGTGACAATAATTGAATCAATAATATAAGAGAGATGATGCAAAAATTATCGTAGTAATAATTGAGTATAACGAGTGACTTCTCACGTAAGCATCAATAATCAATCTGCTTTACTACGTATGTAACCACGCCAGACATCTTACTTTTTACTACCGGGTAGTTCAACAGCTTTTAACGGTAACACCTCCGTAGAATATTTTATAAAAATATTTTTGTCGCTTTTCTCGATTCGACAATAATTCCGCTTTAGGGTCCGCTTAATGATGATGATGTCTGTCATTTGGATATTCCCCGACAAAAAGAATATTCCCCACCAATCGAATATTATACAACAACTTGCATACTTTTGCAAAATTTATAAATATTACCCACAACTATAACATTATATCAAATCCACCCATAATATTTAAAAAATATTTTGAGAAATTTAAATATTTATTCGTAAAATTTGGGGTCTCATAGTATACAACACCCATTCTCGAATTCGTCAAAATACATGGTATGTAAACAACTACAACTTTATTAATACAACATAAAAGCGTGAGTTTAAATACAAATATTGTCATCTAACCAATATCCACACTCAAATAAATCCTCCTTACAATTTTGATACATTATTTTATAAAATGGTGAGGACTACTAAAACGACTTTCTAGAACCTTCATTCCATACCCTCAACTAGTACTGCTATATTCTCGCCTCCCCGATAAGAAAAATGGAACAAAAAGGAAAAGGTGAGCTCAACTAGCCCGATAAAGAACATTATGACTAAGATAACATAGAACAAATTATCGTTAGTCCTCAACAGGAAAAAAAAATCTAATAGAATACAATAGACAACCGGTTTTAAATCAATATTATGCAATGAAATAATAATTCATTAGAAGAGTTAAATAGCGAATAAAATCTATTATCTTCTATATATGAATTTAAAAGTTCATCGTCAATATTTTATCCTCTGTAACATCAATCAACATATATCTCGAATCAAATATTCATCTTTGCACTACTGAGCGAAGATATTCATCATTAATCATGTTCATCTAAACACTGCTTCATCTTTGCACTATGGGCCAAAGATATTCATCGAAATCATTCATCTTTTGCTACTACGGACCCAAAGATATTCAAGAATATCATCATTTAGGATGAGGATGATGAAAATATTTTAAAGGAAACGAATCCAAAGAAACAAAATAACAAATATTAAGGATTCATATTTTGTTTATCCATGTCCAAAATACCTCATAAATAATCATAGTGGAGTAAAATTCAAGAATGATCAAAACATGGATACAATCAAAGCTAGTATCCATAATAGATATTTTGACACAAAAACAAAAATTTTAATTTTTCTGTGAATAATAGTGTCGTATTCGTGAATAAGTAATCGATATCGTGAATAATGTCGATACGTGAATAAATAGTAACCCCTTACACTACTAAAAGACAAGAATTTCACAAGAAAAATACTCCCAATATTTTGGCATAATGATATTGAAAGAAATAATATCATTTTTAAAAATAACATCCCTTACCTCGGAAAGGCGGTGGTATTTGGAATCTGGATATAGTCTTTGAAGGAACTTGCATCGATATAACAACACTCAAAGTATCAAAATACTCACAAGAATACGCTTCGATAATATAGAGAGAAAGAGAGAAAAACTTGTGTTTCTGGTGTGATTTTTAATTCTAACCTAAGCACCCTATTTATAGGAAAATGCTTAGAACACCAAAGCAGAAAATTTAATAAATAATATTATTATTTTTCTAAAACCTCCTACGCACACTAATTGAATCAAGACATCAACCATCCACTCAATTAAAGTAACAAAAACGTTTTTCATGCAAAAGTCACTTAAAACTTCAAAAAAAATGTTAATCAATTAATTCGGAACTTCAACAATTCATAATAAATGGCCCTTTTGTCAGAAAAATTCGAACCTTATGTCTTTTTTATAGGAAATTCCATTATCTACAACTTTGCAAAAGAAAATTTTTCCAAATTCCAAATGAAATTGGCCAAATCCACAAACTGGGGATTCTACAAAAATTATAATCAAATTTCATCAAGAAATGGGCCCACGAGACATGTTTAACATGTTTTAAACAACTTTGCAATAAAATACTCTTCCTCCTCATATACTCATATATCACACATTCATTGTAAAAATATCATCATTATTATATTATAATAATATAATAAAATATTATCGGAAAAGATAAAATATTGATTTTCAACAATTGTCACTTTATAAATTTTCTTCATCTATATCCACATAAAATGAATATTTTCCTCATCATATAAATTAATAATTAATTATTCACAAATAATATTACTGTAATTACAATCATGTGACGAGTGCGGTTCGAGGAAAGAGAGGGGCTTTCGATAAAGATTTCTCTCTTCTTGGCCAATTGATTAGGTGACCAAACCTCTCCTTGAGCGAACTTTCTAGACATTGCCAATAATGTTATCTAATAATATTATTCAGATAATATGAATTATTGCTCGATAATAGAAAATCTTTGTGTAGTGACAATTATTGAAACAACAAAGTAATATAAAAATCAACGCAACAATTATTGAATTAATAAAATAAAATAATCGAATAATAATTACCATGTAACAATTATTGAGTAGTAAGCCTTTCTTCGTAAGAATCAATAATTGGTGCAATACTGCAGTGTCTTCTTGTCAATACAACGCGATTCTTGTGTTTTAACCACCGGTATTCCAACAAGATTATTACTTGGTAATAACTACTGTAGTTATTTATAAACAACTTATACTTGTCGTTTTCTTCATCCAATCACTTTACATTATGGGGCCCACACAGGGCTCTGTGATTGCATTTAATATTATTCACAAATGATAGAATATTCCACGACCAAACGAATATTCTCCGATAAAATGAATATTTTATAACCACTTGTGGACGCCCCCCAAAATTAGGTATACATCACCCATCTTGAAAGTAAATGGATACATGGTACATAATTCAAATACAACTTTATAATACAATATGCTAGGTATACAATACGACAAAACATAAAGCTGTGAGTTTGAATACAAATATTGTCTACTAGAGAGTACCACAAACTCAAAAGGAGTCCTCATTACAATTATTATCACACTATTTCACGCAGAATAGTGAGGACTACTAATGCACCATCTAGGACCATCACTCTGTTCCTTGACTCGTTCCATCTATATTCTCATTTCTTGAAGAGAACAGTGGAAGAAAGGTTGAGCTCAACTAGCTCAGTAAGAAATATTATGACTAAGATAATGCAGAATAATTTATCATTAGCCTTCAACAGTATTAAATGATAAAATATAACAAACATCAAGTTTAATCTAGCGGTGAACAAGCAATCCATTAGAAGAGTCAAGTAGAATAAAATCTACTATCTTTTATGATTTAAAGGTTTTTCATCAATTTTATCATTTGGGACTCAACTTAATAAATAATCCACATCATCGAATCACCTGCTTATTTCTGACCAAGGATATTCTTTAGTATCGCGACCACAATTATCCATACATTCTACGGGCGAAGAATATTTGTAGTGAAGTAGCGAATACTTTTCTTCTTTCTCTATATAGTTTATCTCTAGATTTCAAAGAATTAAGTAAGAAATAATGTAGGAATTAAACTTATTTATAGAAAAATGGATTGCATAATAACTAACTCATGAACGGTCCAGATTGATTTACTTTAATCGGACGATCCATATTTAAAGTAAAATCTTTTAAATAAAATATAATATATTCTATTTATAATCTAATAAAACGAATAACTTTATAAAAGATTTTACTATGCAAATACTATGCAGAGCACTATGCAAACACGATGCATAATAAAATATAATATATTCTAATTATTGTCTAATAAAAATGATAACTTTATAAAAGTATTATGTTTTTATATAAAAAAAATTTTACTATACAAAACACTATGCGCAGTACTATGCAACAATAAAATATAATATATTTTATTTATAGAATAACTTTATAAAAGTATTCCATATTATATAAAAAGACTTTACTATGCAAAAATACTATGCATATTCTATGCAAAACTATGCATAATAGAATATAATATATTCTATTTATAGAATAACTTTATAAAAGTATTCTATTTTATTACATTAATAATACCAATAAAATAAAAGCGAGTGACTTATCACATAAGCATCAATAATCAATACCGTGTGCTACTATGCAACCACAGCAGACATCGCATTTCTTTTAACACCGGTGTTTTAACAGCTTAACGGTAAAACTTCCGTCGTTATTTTCGTAAAAAATATTTTTGTCGTTTTCTCGATCCGAATAATAATTCCGTCTTCTTGGGGTCCCCAATGATTGTACGATAAATACGGATATTCTCCGAAAAAAGAATATTCCTCGACCAATCGAATATTATATATAACAACTTGCGTTTCTTTGCAAAATTTATAAATACTATCAACAACTATAACATTATATCAAATCCACACCATAATATTAAAAAAATATTTCGAGAAAATTAAATCTTTATTCATAAAATATGGGGTCTCACAATCTCCCCTCCTTATGAAATTTTGCCCTCAAAATTTACGTGCACGCACTGTATGTCAAGAGATAGGATACCTCGACTTCATTTCAAATTCTAACTCTTGAGGTATAACCTTTGAGTGTTGAATACGATTCTTTTTATCCAAGATTTTAACATGTATCACCTCAAACGTTAAATCATCCGCTATCTCGTCCTGGTTCTAAATTAATAATGTGGTTCGGTAGTCCACATATTTACGTAACATCGATACGTTAAAAACGTTATGAACACGCCGACATACTTGGCGGTAAACGAGTCTATAAGCCATGGTTCTACTCGATCGAGGATTTTAAATGGGCCAATTAAATCGATGGTTAAGATTTCCTCTTTTAAATGGATTCTTGCTTCTAGAATAACGCCTCTTGAACCTTCTTCTTCACATTTATCGCCTCCACGAATGTGTTAGCTTGCGGCTTTAACTTTATCGATTAAAGTCGATTCTACTCAGATATTCGTTATCTTCACTTGGGTTCCTAGAGTCTTTAACTCTATCTTCATCATTTGTAAGTCGTCTGAAATGGGCCTTTGTGTTAACAACATCGCACTCATAAACGCATACGATCTTCTACTCAACGCCATCGCCTACCACGTTCAGCTTTCCCACGATGGTATTGAATGGTACGATCATAATTTTCAATGACTCGAGAGCCAACGCTCTTTGGCGTATGTTACGCTTCATTTTAGTTGAAGAAATATTTGAGGGTTTAAGAAATGGGTTTTGTCTGAAATTGGTCAATACAAAATTCGATTTCACGCCTAGGGGTAGGCTAAGAAGTCTTCAAGAATACGTCAGAAATTTATTAACAATAGAAATATCATTCAAAATCGTGACTCTCATCCAAGACTTGGATAGCACGTCACATTGATACCTATCAACTTGTCATCGTCATTCACGACGTCGTCTACAGAAAATCTGGCTTCGATGTATTCCACACAAGAAAGTCTACAACGAAAGGACGAGAGCTCTTTACTTATGGCTTAATATGACAATGATTGACTTTAGTGGTTTGGTTGCTTGAATTCAGCATAATCGGGTTGGTTAAGAATATGAAACTAACAACCTTACAAAAGCATGATGAGTAGTTAACCAATCTATTCCTAAAATCACATCAAAGGCAAGTATTTTCAAAGAGATACGATCGACAGGTAACGTGAAAGTGTTGATTTGAACAAGATTTATAAATAGTGGATGTAACGAAGGTTTCTCCCAACTGAGTTTCAACAGATAAATCAAAATCTAGCTTCTCCGTAGTTAAATTCAAACATTGAACACAACTAGGTGAAATAAAAGAGTGGGTAGAACTGGTATCTAATAAGGTATAAACTTCACAAGAGTTTATCATTAACTTACCCGTAATAACTTCGTTCGGGTTCCTCAACAAACGCTCTCACTTAAACTACTGGATTTGACTTTGCTATAGGGTACATTCCACCCTTAAGTGCTTCGTCCCATTCCTGATCCATGATTTGAATCATTATTCTCCGATCCATATCGAATTGGGGTTGACCGCTATGCACAGGGTAATTCTGATTTTGATGTTGGATTCTCCCAATTGTTGTCCAAAAAGAAAAATCCATTTCATCTATTTTGGCTTTATTGGATCGGACATCTTTTTCTACAATATCTACACATCGTGCGGCTTTTACCCAAGCGTCATCTATTCTCCTTCGTTCAGTTGTTTCTGCTTTCATCAGAACTTTGATCATAGCATTCTCAGATTTCAGCTCTAATATCTTATACTCTGCCAAAGAGTGCTTCTGTTCAATCATCGCACATCGGGTAACACAATTTTGAATGGTTGCATCTCTTTGCTCCACGACCTCCTGCCGTTCTTCAGCCTGCTCTTCTAACTCATGAATACGATTTTGTAATGCTAAATTTTGATCATAAAATTCTTCTAATAAATTCTCCTCTTCTTCCTCTTCTTCCACATTCTCAGCTGCTACTTCTGAAACTAGCTCGGGTGCAACTATTAGTTCTTCACGCACCACGTAGATATCTCTAATTTCTTCTTCGTCTGACATCACATTAACCTGGTTAGTGATTAAAGGTGTCTCAACGGTCTCATTTGCTTCATTACTTATCTCAACATTTTCGGATGCCATTTGTAAATACTGCCACAAAACAAAGGTTAATTGACATGTAACATATTATCCATATACTCTGACCGACCAATTAAATATCAAATAAACTTAGGTAGGTCATACTAGCGAAGGAATTCTGTCTCTCTCCTAGTTCTTGTCTCACATCTCAGCCAGGGATCATATCCCTAAGCTTTGATACCAACTGTGACGCCCCCAAAATTAGGTATACATCACCCATCTTGAGTCGCCAGATACATGGTACAGAATTCAAATACAACTTAATAATACAATTGTCGTGTACAATACGACAAAACATAAACTATGAGTTTGAATACAAATATTGTCTACTAGAGAGTATACAAACTCAAAAGGAGTCCTCGTTACAATGATTATCACACTATTTCACAGAATAGTGAGGACTACTAATGTACCATCTAGGACCATCACTCCGTTCCCCGACTCATTCCAGCTATATTCTCATTTCCTGAAGAGATCAGTGAAAGAAAGGATGAGCTCAACTAGCTCAGTAAGAAATATTATGACTAAGATAATTCAGAATAAATTATCATTAGCCTTAAACAGTGTTAAACTGATACAATATAACAAACATCAAGTTTAACTGCAGCGAAATAAGCAATCCATTAAAAGAGTCAAGTAGAGAATATAATCTACTATCTTTTATGATTTAAAGGTTTTTCATCACTTTTATCGCTGGGACTCAACTTAATAAATAATCCACATCATCGAATCACCCCTGCACTACGGCCAAGGATATTCTTTAGTATCACGACCACAATTATCCATGCACTACGGGACAAGAATATTTGTGTACTCATTAATGGTCAAGATCATGCCAACAACTGTCCATCAATGCACTACGGGCCAATGATGACTTTTACCACATCATTTGTAACGTTATTGTCATGATAACACCGAATAATCCTTGGTCAAAATCATACCAAGTCCATCTATGCACTACAGGCCACAGATGACTTTCAAAAAAAATATAAACATGAGGATGATGACAATGATATAAGAATTCAATAAAACAAGTTCAAGAATTAATTTATCCAGAACTAATAATGTCCAAATTGTCAACATGATATCGCTTTGCTTTGTAGAGTAAAAATTCAAGAATGCTCGAAGAATATTTAAATGAAAAGATATCTTTGGATGAAGCGCAAATATCAAGGATATTCCACTAATTTCATGAGTATAGAAGTCAAAACTTTAACCAACCGAGTATAATAAAGAATGGAATAACAAAAGAAATCACCATGCATGCGGTACTTCACATGACAAGAAGTTATTCCAACGAATACTAAATAACGGAACGGTCGGTAAAGAAATTACAGACCGCGGGATGTTCCAATGAATAATAAAGAATGGAATAACAGAATGAAATCACCATGCATGCGGTAATCGCATAGACGAGTTATTCCAATGAATACTAATAAGGGCGAAATCAATCCGACGTAAGAAGACGCATGCATGTGATATTCCAATGTAATAATAATAAAGACGGAACCATGTTCGACGTAAAACGCATTGCATGTGATATTCCAATGAATAATAAAGAGGAATCAGTCCCAAGCGTAAAATGCATGATGCGAGGATATTCCAATGAATAATAAATAATGGAACCAAGTCATGCGTAAGCGCATGAGCGGATGTTCTAACGAGAATAATAAACAACGGAACGGTCAAATGCGTAAATGCACGAGATAGGATGTTCCAAATGAATAATAAATAATGGAATAATGTAAGAATTTCACCAAGTATAGGGTATCCCACAGATACAAAGTTATTCCAACGTAATAATAAAGAATGGAATAACAAAAAGAATTTCACCAATAAGAAAGAAGGAATACCCTAACGAGTACAACAAATAATATTTCTTACCTTAAGAAGAAAATCTTTGGATATATAAGTAGTGAAGTAGCGAGAATACTTTTCTTCTTTCTCTATATAGTTTATCTCTGTAGAGTTTCAAAGTGAATTAAATAAGAAATAATGAAGGAATGAGCTTCTATTTATAGAAAAATGGATCGCATAGTAACTAACTCATGAACGGTCTAGATTGATTTACTTTAATCGACGGTCCATATTTAAAGCAAAATCTTTTAAATAAAATATAATATATTCTATTTATAATCTAATAAAACGAAAAAACTTTATAAAAGATTTTACTATGCAAAAATACTTATACGCAGTACTATGCAAACACTATGCATAATAAAATATAATATATTCTAATTATTGTCTAATAAAACAGATAACTTTTATAAAAGTATTCATTTTTATATAAAAAGATTTTACTATACAAAAAAACACTACTTTATGCAATACTATGCATAATAAAATATAATATATTTTATTTATAGAATAAATTTTATAAAAGTATTACGTATTATATAAAAAAAAGACTTTACTATGCAAAAATACTATGCAGACACTATGCAAAAACTATGCATAATAGAATATAATATATTCTATTTATAGAATAACTTTATAAAAGTATTCTATTTTATTACATTAATAATACCAATAAAACAAAACTGAGTGACTTATCACATAAGCATCAATAATCAATACCGGTGTCTACTACTTGTGCAACCCACGCAGACATCGTACTTTTTAACACCGGGTGTTTTAACAATTAACGGTAAAACTTCCGTCATTATTTTCAGAAAATATTTTTGTCATTTTCTCAATCTAACAATAATTCCGTTGCGGGGTCCCCCAATGATTGTACCGTCGTACGGATATTCCCCGACCAAAAGAATATTCCTCGACCAATCAAATATTATATAACAACTTGCGTACTTTGCAAAATTTATAAATACTATCCACAACTATAACATTATATCAAATCCACACCATAATATTAAAAAAAATATTTCGAGAAAATTAAATCTTTATTCATAAAATATGGGGTCTCACAATCTCCCCTCCTTATGAAATTTTGCCCTCAAAATTTACGTGACGTTTTGGGTATCAAGAGGTGAGGATACCTCGACTTCATTTCAAATTCTAACTCTTGAGGTTTAACCTTTGAGTGTTGAATACGATTCTTTTTATCCAAGATTTTAACACGTATCACCTCAAACGTTAAATCATCCGCTATCTCGTCCGATTCTAAATTAATAATGTGGTTCGGGCCGTCCACATATTTACGTAACATTGATACGTTAAAAACGTTATGAACACGCGACATACTTGGCAGTAAAACGAGTCTATAAGCCACAGTTCCTACTCGATCGAGAATTTTTAAATGGGCCAATTAAATCGAGGGTTAAGATTTCCTCTTTTCGTCGATTCTTGCTTCTAGAATAACGCCCTTTTGAACCTTCTTCTTCACATTTATCAGCTTCGGGTGTGTAGCTTGAGCGGCTTTAACTTTATCGAGTAAAGTCGATTCTACTCGTATATTCGTTATCTTCACTTGGGTTCCTAGAGTCTTTAACTCTATCTTCATCATTTGTAAGTCGTACGAAATGGGCCTTTGTGTTAACAACATCGCACTCATAAACGCATACGATCTTCTACTCAACGCGTCATTACCACTACGTTCGCTTTCCCACGATGGTATTGAATGGTACGATCATAATTTTCAACAGCTCGAGCCAACGTCTTTGGCGTATGTTACGTTCATTTTAGTTGAAGAAATATTTGAGGGTTTAAGAAATGGGTTTTGTACCGGGGTCAATACAAAATTCGATTTCACGCTCTAGGGGTAGGCTAAGAAGTCTTCAAGAATACGTCAGGAAATTTATTAACAATAGAAATATCATTCAAAACTGTGACTCTCATCCAAGACTTGGATAGCACGTC
The DNA here is from genome assembly GCA_020205615.1 of Panax quinquefolius. Classification (NCBI taxonomy): domain Eukaryota; kingdom Viridiplantae; phylum Streptophyta; class Magnoliopsida; order Apiales; family Araliaceae; genus Panax; species Panax quinquefolius. The sequence goes on along the minus strand of CM035172.1, from coordinate 41,697,338 downwards.
ACATTGATACCTATCAACTTGTCATCGTCATTCACGACGTCGTCTACAGAAAATCTGGCTTCGATGCATTCCACACAAGAAAGTCTACAACGAAAGGACGAGAGCTCTTTACTTATGGCTTAATATGACAATGATTGACTTTAGTGGTTTGGTTGCTTGAATTCGCATAACTGGTTGGTTAAGAATATGAAACTAACAACCTTACAAAAAGCATGATGAGTAGTTAACCAATCTATTCCTAAAATCACATCAAAGGCAAGTATTTTCAAAGAGATAAGATCGACAGGTAACGTGAAAGTGTTGATTTGAACAAGATTTATAAATAGTGGATGTAACGAAGGTTTCTCCCAACTGAGTTTCAACAGATAAATCAAAATCTAGCTTCTCCGTAGTTAAATTCAAACATTGAACACAACTAGGTGAAATAAAAGAGTGGGTAGAACTGGTATCTAATAAGGTATAAACTTCGCAAGAGTTTATCATTAACTTACCCGTAATAACTTCGTTCGGGTTCCTCGACAAACGCTCTCACTTAAACTACTGGATTTGACTTTGCTATAGGGTACATTTCACCCTTAAGTGCTTCGTCCCATTCTTGATCCATGATTTGAATCATTATTCTCCAATCCATATCGAATTGGGGTTGACCGTTATGCACAGGGTAATTCCGATTTTGATAATGGATTCTCCCAATTGTTGTGCAAAAAGAAAAATCCATTTCATCTATTTTGGCTTTATTGGATCGGACATCTTTTTCTACAATATCTACACATCGTGCGGCTTTTACCCAAGCGTCATCTATTCTCCTTCGTTCAGTTGTTTCTGCTTTCATCAGAACTTTGATCATAGCATTCTTAGATTTCAGCTCTAATATCTTATACTCTGCCAAAGAGTGCTTCTGTTCAATCATCGCACATCGGGTAACACAATTTTGAATGGTTGCATCTCTTTGCTCCACGACCTCCTGCCGTTCTTCAGCCTGCTCTTCTAACTCATGAATACGATTTTGTAATGCTAAATTTTGATCATAAAATTCTTCTAATAAATTCTCCTCTTCTTCCTCTTCTTCCACATTCTCAGCTGCTACTTCTGCAACTAGCTCGGGTGCAACTATTAGTTCTTCACGCACCACGTAGATATCTCTAATTTCTTCTTCGTCTGACATCACATTAACCTGGTTAGTGATTAAAGGTGTCTCAACGGTCTCATTTGCTTCATTACTTATCTCAACATTTTCGGATGCCATTTTCCAAATCTTGCCACAAAACAAAGGTTAATTGACATGTAACATATTATCCATATACTCTGACCGACCAATTAAATATAAAATAAACTTAGGTAGGTCATACTAGCGAAGGAATTCCCCGTCTCTCCCCTCCTAGTTCTTGTCTCACATCTCAGCCAGGGATCATATCCCTAAGCTTTGATACCAACTGTGACGCCCCCAAAATTAGGTATACATCACCCATCTTGAGTCGCCAGATACATGGTACAGAATTCAAATACAACTTAATAATACAACTGTCGTGTACAATACGACAAAACATAAACTGTGAGTTTGAATACAAATATTGTCTACTAGAGAGTATACAAACTCAAAAGGAGTCCTCATTACAATTATTATCACACTATTTCACAGAATAGTGAGGACTACTAATGCACCATCTAGGACCATCACTCCGTTCCCCGACTCGTTCCATCTATATTCTCATTTCTTGAAGAGAACAGTGGAAGAAAGGGTGAGCTCAACTAGCTCAGTAAGAAATATTATGACTAAGATAATGCAGAATAAATTATCATTAGCCTTAAACAGTGTTAAACTGATACAATATAACAAACATCAATTTTAACTGCAATGAACAAGCAATCCATTAAAATAGTCAAGTAGAGAATAAAATCTACTATCTTTTATGATTTAAAAGTTTTTCATCACTTTTATCATTTGGGACTCGATTTAATAAATAATCCACATCATCGAATCACCCCACACTACTGACGAGGATATTTTTTAGTATCAGTATCACGACCACAATTATCCATTTCATTCCACGTCCAAGAATATTTGTGTATTCATTAATGGTCATGATTATGCCAACAATCGTCCATCAATGCACTCACGGGCCAATGATGACTTTTTACCATCATTTGTAACGTTATGGTCATAATTACAATAATAATCCTCGGTCAAAATCATACCAAGTCCATCTATGCACTACAAAGCCATACAGATGACTTTCAAAAAAATATAAACATGAGGATGATGACAATGATATAAGAATTCAATAAAACAAGTTCAAGAATTAATTTATCCAGAACTAATAACGTCCAAATTGTCAACATGATACCGCTTTGTAGAGTAAAATTCAAGAATGCTCGAAGAATATTTCCATGAAAAGATATTTGGATGAAGCGCAAATATCAAGGATATTCCACTAATTTCATGGAGTATAGAAGTCAAAACTTTAACCAACCGAGTATAATAAAGAATGGAATAACAAAAGAAATCACCATGCATGCGGTACTTCACATAGGCGTGTGTTATTCCAATGTAATACTAAATAACGAACCGAAGTTAAAGTAAATTAACCAACAGGATGTTCCAACGTAATAATAAAGAATGGAATAACAATGAAATCACCATGCATGCGGTGATTGACATGATGCAAGTTATTCCAATGTAATACTAATAAGGATCTAAATCGGGTTCTACGTATGTCGCATGAACGTGATATTCCAACGTAATAATAATAAAAGCGGAACCAATCCGACGTAAAATGCATAAACGTGATATTCCAACAAAATAATAAAGACGGAATCGGTCCAGACGTAAAATGCATGAGCATGTGATATTCGAATAATAATGAATAATGGAACCAAGTCATGCGTAAATGCACGCACGTGATGTTCTAATGTAATAATAAACAACGTAACCCGGTCATGTAGAAATGCATGCATATATGATGTTCCAATAGAATAATAAATAATGGAATAATAGAAGAATTTCACCAAGTATAGGGTATCCCGCGTATATAGGTTATTTCAACAGAATAATAAAGAATGGAATAACAAAAAGAATTTCACCAATAAGAAAGAAGGAATACCCCTAACGAGTACAACAAATAATATTTCTTACCTTAAGAAGAAGAGTATTGGATATATAAGTAGTGAAGTAGCAGAATACTTTCTTCTTTCTCTCTATAGTTTATATCTCTGAGTTTCAAAGAAATTCGTAAGAAATAATGAAGGAATGAGCTTATTTATAGAAAAATGGACCGTATAGTAACTAACTCATGAACGGTCCGATTGATTTACTTTAATCGACGGTCCATATTTAAAGCAAAATCTTTTAAATAAAATATAATATATTCTATTTATAATCTAATAAAACGAATAACTTTATAAAAGATTTTACTATGCAAATACTATGCAGAATTATATGCAAACACTATATCGCATAATAAAATATAATATATTCTAATTATTGTCTAATAAAATAGATAACTTTATAAAAGTATTCTGCTTTTATATAAAAAGATTTTACTATGTAAAACACTATATATAAAACACTATGCAACACTATATCGCAATAATAAAATATAATATATTCTATTTATAGAATAACTTTATAAAAGTATTCATTTTTTTATATAAAAGATTTTACTATAAAAAATACTATGCAGACACTATGCAACACTACGCATAATAGAATATAATATATTCTATTTATAGAATAACTTTATAAAAGTATTCTGCTTTTATTACATTAATAATACCAATAAAACAAAATTGAGTGACTTATCACGTAAGCATCAATAATAAATATCGTAGCTACTATGCAACCACGCCAGACATCGTATTTTTAACACCGTGTTTCAAAAGTTAACAGTAAAACTTCCGCCGTTATTTTATAAAAGTTTTTGTCATTTTCTCAATCCGACAATAATTCCATTATGGGTCCACCAATGATTGTATGCCGTTGTATACGGATATTTCCCGACAAAAAGAATATTCCCCGACCAATCGAATATTATATAACAACTTGCGTACTTTGCAAAATTTATAAATACTATCCACAACTATAACATTATATCAAATCCACACCATAATATTAAAAATAATATTTCGATAAAATTAAATCTTTATTCATAAAATCTGGGTTCTCACAACTTGCTTATTTGGAATATTTGCGCATTTTACCCATAACTAACCACATTAATCAAATAAACCCTTACTATTTCAAAATAATGAATAGAGGAAATTTAATTTTATTTATAATAAGTTGGGGTTTTACAACCTCCCCTCCTTATGAAATTTCGTCCTCGAAATTGACGTACGTACCTGGTGTTTCAAAAAGGTGAGGATACCTCGCTTTCATTTCCGTTTCCAACTCCCAGGTCATTTCTTCAATAGCATGGTTCCTCCACAAAACTTTGACTTGTGGTATGACCTTTGTGCGTAGGACATGTTCTTTTCTATCCAAGATCTTTACAGGTATCTCCTCGTACGTTAAGTCTTCAGCTATCTCGGCCGGTTCTAATTCAATGACGTGGTTTGGGTCTTTCACATATTTATGAAGCACAGATATATGAAAAATATTATGAACACGAGACATACTTGGAGGTAATGCGAGTCTATAGGCCACATTTTATACTCGGTCAAGAATCTGAAATGGACCAATAAATCGTGGATTGAGCTTTCCTCTCTTCCCAAATCTTGTAACTCCCTTCCATGGAGCCACACGTAACAATACATGATCCCCAATACTAAATTCCACGTCCTTTCGATGAAGATCCGTATAACTCTTTTGTCGATCCTGTGCCATTTGTATACGTTGTCGAATCATTTGGATCTTTTTCGTAGTCATACGTAGCAACTCGGGTCCCAACAATGTTGCTTCACCCACCTCATCCCAACATATTGGAGAGCGACACTTTCGTCCATATAATGCTTCAAATGGAGCCACACCTATACTTTCCTGATAAATGTTGTTGTAAGAGAATTCCACCAACGATAAATACTTATCCCAACTCCCTTTGAAGTCTAGGACACAGAGTCTTAATAGATCTTCAAGAGTTTGAAAATAATCCTCTCTGATTGTCTGTCCATTTGAGGATGGTATGCCGAACTGAATCGTAAATCCGTGCCCATAGCTTTTTGCAAGCTAACCCAAAATCTTGAAGTGAGTCTTGGGTCACGATCCGAAACTATGGATACTGGCATTCCATGTAATCTCACAATCTCATCTACGTAAATATGAGCAAGACGTTCAAGGGAATAAGTCTCCCGTATTGGCAAGAAATGAACAGACTTGGTTAATCTATCAACAATAACCCAAATAGCATTTATGCCTTGAGAAACCGTGGGAAGGCCCGTAACAAAATCCATGGTAATGTGTTCCCACTTCCATTTTGGAATCTCCAGTGGTTGCAATGGACCCTTAGGCACTTGATGCTCCGTCTTTACACGTTGATAAGTTAAACACATCGAGATAAACTTTGGAATCTCTCTCTTCATATTGTTCCACCAAAATGTATGTTGAAGATAACGATACATTTTGGTACTTTCAGGATGAATTACAAATGGCGTATTGTGTGCCTCCATCATAATCTTGTACTTCAAATCAGAATCGTTAGGAACACAAAGTCTGGAGTGGACTCGAAGTATTCATTCTTCATCGATTCTTGCCTCTGGAATAACACCTTCTTGTACTTTCTTCTTCATACGCATCAGCTCCGGGTCTGTGGCTTGAGCAACTTTAACTTTTTCGATTAAAGTTGGTTCTATACGTATACTTGACATCATTTCATGGGTCCCCGGAGTCTTGACTTTTATCTTCATCTTTTGTAAATCACACCAAATGGGCCTTTGTGTTGACAACATCGCACTCGTTCTCGCGTATGATCTTCTACTCAATGCGTCGGCTACCACGTTCGCTTTTCCAGGATGGTATTGAATGGTATGGTCGTAGTCTTTCAACAGCTCGAGCCAACGTCGTTGCCGCATGTTGAGTTCTTTTTGGGTGAAGAAATATTTGAGGCTTTTATGTTCCGAATATATCTCCACTTTCTCCCCATATAGATAGTGCCTCCGGATCTTTAAGCGCAAAACGATTGCGCTTGAACTCTAGATCATGAGTAGGATAATTCCTCTCATATTCTTTAAGTTGTCATGAGGCATAGGCTATGACTTTCCACGTTGCATGAGAACACATCCTAACCCTTTGCACAAGCATCATTTGTAGATAACAAATCCATCCGAACCGGATGGTATTGTCAAAAGCAGTCTTAAAATGAGTCTCCTCTTGAGATCTTGGAAACTCTTCTCGCATTCCTCGCTCCATATGAATTTTGTATCTTTACGAGTCAGCTGAGTTAACGGAGTAGCGATTCGAGAAAATCCTTCCACAAATCTTCGATAATAACCAGCTAAGCCCAAAAAGCTACGTACTTCGGTCACCGATTTCGGTTGCTCCCAACTTTGTATTGCTTCAATCTTCGCCGGGTTAACAGATACTCCATGTTTTGACACCACGTGCCCAAGGAATGCTACTTCCTCAAGCCAGAACTCACATTTCTTCAGTTTGGCATATAGCTTGTTATCACGAAGCCTTTGCAGTACCAGCTTCAAATGGTGCTCATGATCTTCACGGCTTTTGGAATATATGAGGATGTCATCAATAAAGACAACAACGAACTGATCCAAATAATCCTTGAATACTCGGTTCATCATATCCATGAAAGCCGCAGGAGCATTAGTCAATCCAAAAGACATGACTAGGAATTCATAATGCCCGTACCGAGTTTTAAAGGCAGTCTTCGGAATATCCTCAGTTTTAACGAAGATCGATTTTTGAAAAGAATTGTGCTCCTTGAAACTGGTCAAACAGGTCATCAATGCGAGGTAGCGGATATCTATTCTTGATAGTGACATGGTTTAATTCCCGGTAATCTATACAAAGTCGTATACTCCCGTCTTTCTTCTTTACAAATAAAACAGGAGCATCCCAAGGAGATGTACTAGGACGAATGAAACCGATGTCCAACAACTCCTGTAGTTGGACCTTTAACTCATGAAGTTCAATAGGAGCCATTCGATATGGGGTTTTAGAAATAGGCTTTGTACCACGTTCAAGATCAATAAAGAATTCAACTTCACGTTACGGGGTAGGCAGGAAGTTCTTCGAAATACGTCGGAAAGTCAATAACAACAAGAATATTATTCAAATCTGACGTGTCTTTATTCAAATCCATAACATGGGCTAAGAAAGCTTGACATCCGTTTTTCAATAAACGAATAGCTTTATGACTTGATATGACAGTGATTGATTTTAATGGTTTAGTTACTTGAATTCGAACAACAGGTTAATTAGGAATATGAAAACTAACAACCTTACGAAAATAATCAATTTTGGCATGATGAGTAGTTAACCAATCAATCCCTAAAATCACATCAAAAGCAAGTATCTTTAAAGAGATAAGGTCAACAGGTAATGTGATGGTGCCAACTTGGATCAAATAAGATTTATAAACAGTGGATGTGATGAAAGTTTCTCCTAACGGAGTTTCCACAGATAGGCCAAAGTCTAATTTCTCCGGAGTCAAGTTTAAACGTTGAGCACAAGCAGGAGAGATAAATGAATGGGTAGCACCGGTATCTAGTAATGTATAAACTTCGCATGAGTTTATGATTAGCTTACGTGATCACCTCGTTTGGGTTCTCGCGTGTTGACCGAATCACGACAAACGCTCTTCCGGGAACCGATTGACTTTGACTTTTACGGGATGACTTTTTGAGTAACCATCCTCATTGGACTTGGTTTACGCTACTGATCTGATCTCGAGCGATATGTCCTTCCTTTCCACAGTTATAACATACCTTAAATCTGTTGTGGGCGGTTTGGTGATATGTCCTTCTTTTCCAAGACTTATAGCATACGAATGGGTGGTCATTCTCCTCCTCCCACTTGAACTAGTTCTTTGTTGGTCTTTGACGTCTTCGTATTGTCATTGTTGAATCTCCTCTTTTTAAAATCTCCTCCCGACTCGCTTCTTCTATTCTCATGGCCATGATTACCACCAGAGTGGTTACCGCTCTTGTCCGTATTTTTCTTTCTCCGCTGGTTATCGTTGTTCTGATGACTGCTGTCACCAGTATGATCCTGGTTGTGGTCCCTCGGTTGAACGTACTCGTTATCTCACTCTAATAATTAAGCCCTGTTGACAACATCTGAATAGAGAGAAAATTTATGTAAATGAGATATTGACTTATGCCGGGTTTCAAACCTCTCAGAAACATCCGCGTCATATGTTCCTCATTCTCCACCAAATGAGGTACAAACACGGACATGGACAACTCTGCAAACTTCGCCAGTGTTGGGACACCGCCATTATTATTACTGCTCGCCTAATAAACTCTACATCCTTCATATGACGAATACTTTCAGGAAAGTACTTGTCATTGAACAGTTTCTGAAACGTTTTCCAAGACATGCTAAGTGCGACTGGATGGGTACGCTTCACAAATTTCCACCAGTAATCTGCCTCATTACGGAACATAAAGGTGGCGAATGGAACCTTCTGTTCCTCCGTGCATCCCAAGACATCGAATATCTTGATAATTTGTTTGACCCACGTCTCCGCCTTAATTGGATCCGGCTTTCCCCAGAATTCTAGTGGTCCCAACTCCTTGAACTGTTTGGCTGTGACAAACCGTGAATTGCTATCATTTTCTCCTGTATTTTAAACACGAGTCTCCTCGTCGATTTTGCATGAACTGCAAAAGCTTCTAAACATCCCATCGTTCATCATCTCGCTCGCAATGGTGTTGTTCACGGGAGGAACATTGCCACTGTGTACGCGTCTCCTCGTTGGTGAGTAAAAGCGTCTCCACGGTCTCATTTACTCCATCGTTAACATTCTCGGTTGTTATTCTCAATCTCGCCATAAAACAAGGGTTAATTTAACAAATTAACATATCACATAATATCCCTATATTATGATCGAACAAATAAGCTTAGGTAGGACACACTTTGCGAAAGGATTTACTCGCTCTCCCTCTTAGTTCTATTCCCGATCTCCGCCGGAGATCATATCCCTAAGCTTCGATATTAACCGCGGCGCCACCAAAATAGGTATACAACACCCATTCTTTCAGTCGTCAAAATACATGGTATGTAAAACAACTACAACTTTATTAATACAACATAAAAGCGTGAGTTTAGATACAAATATTGTCATCTGAGACAATATCCACACTCAAATAAGTCCTCATTATAATTATTGATACATTATTTTATAAAAATGGTGAGGACTACTAAAACGACTTTCTAGAACCTTCATTCCATACCTCTCGACTAGTACTTTCCATACATTCTCGCCTCCCCGATAAGAAAAATGGAACAAAAGGAAAAGAGTGAGCTCAACTAGCCGAAGAAGAACATTATGACTAAGATAACATAGAACAAATTATCGTTAGTCCTCAACAGGAAAAATCTAATAGAATACAATAGACAACAGCTTTTAAATCAATATTCGCAATGGAAATAATAATTCATTAGAAGAGTTAAATAGCGAATAAAATCTATTATCTTCTATATATGAATTTAAAAGTTCATCATCAATATTTTATCCTCATAAATATCAATCAACATATATCTGAATCAAATATTCATCTTTGCACTACAGTGCCAAAGATATTCATCGATTAGTCATGTTCATCTAAACACCTGTTCATCTCTTTGCACTATGGGCCAAAGATATTCATCGAAATCATTCATCTTTGACTACTGAACCAAAGATATTCAAGAATATCATCATTTATGTGGCGCCCCAAAATAGGTATACACAACACCCATTCTAAGTCGCCAAATACATGGTACAAGAAGCAAACTACAACTTGATAATACAAATGTAGGTGTGAAATACGACAATATATCTTAATGAGTTTAAGTATAATATTGTCTTCTAGACAATATCCACATGCATAAATCCCCATCATAATTATTGATTCATTATTTTACAAAATGGTGAGGACTACTAAACAACTCTCTCTAGAACCTTCATTCCATACCCCACTAAGTACTTTCTACATTCTCTCTCTTGAGAAGAAAAATAGAACAACAAGGAAAAGGGTGAGCTCAACTAGCCCAAGAAAGAATATTATGACTAAGATAATATACAACAAATTATCGTTAGTCTTCAACAGGAAAAATCGATAGAATACAATAGATGACAAGTTTCGATCAATATTCGCAGTGAAATAATAATTCATAGAAGAGTTACGTAGAGAATGAAATCTACTATAATCTATGAATTTAACGAGTCCATCATCAATATTTTATCCACTCAGAACATCAATCAATATGCATCCGGAATCAAATATTCATCTTTTTACTACAGAACAAAGATATTCATCGATTAATCATATTCATTTAAACACTGTTCATCTTTGCACTACAGGCCAAAGATATTAATCAATCGGTCATGTTCATCTCGACACTGCTCATCTTTGCACTTCTGGGCCAAAGATATTCTTCAGAAATCATTCATCTTTTGCACTACAGGCAAAGATATTCAATAATATCATCATTTAAGACCGAGGATGATAAAAAATATTTTTTAAAGAAACGAATCCATGAAACAAAATGACGAGGATTAAGGATTAAGGATTCGTACTTGGTTTTATCCACGTCCAAAAATACCTCAAAAATAATCATAGTGGTGTAAAATTCAAGAATGATCAAAACATGGATACAATCGAGCTAGTATCCGAATAGATGTTTTGACGAAAAGAAGAAATTTTATTTTTCTATGAATAATCTCGTATACGTGAATAGTCAGATATCGTGAATAGTCTTAAGTATCGTGAATAGTTACTCCGACACCAAAAGATAGAAATTCCACAAAAACATCTTCACGCTAATGAATAGTACTAAATGAATAAGAACTTTGAATAATAGTAACTTCATGAATAGTAACTCGTGAATAAGAACTCATGAATAAGAACCCATGAATAGTAACCTCGACATGAAAAAAGTTCCAAATTTGATAAAACTTCAGATCAACATTTCAAAGATAATGATATTGAAGAAATAATATCATTACAAAAAAAATAATATCCACTTACCTCGAAGATCGAGATTTCAGCTAGAATCTAGGGTTATAGTCTTTGAAGGAACTTGCACCCGCTCTAGCAATACTCAAAGTATACTCAAAATACTCACAAGAATACGCTCAAAATATCGAGAGAAAATAGAGAGAAAACTTGAGGTTTAAATTGTGATTTTCAATTCTAACCCAAAGCACCCTATTTATAGGAAAATGCTTAGAACACCAAAGCAGAAAATTTAATATAATATTAATATAATTATACAAATTTTCCTTAGCCCACCTTTTGGTCAAAACACCAGCCACACATGTTAATGATGTCCAAAAAAAATACAAAAAACGTTTTTCTTAACAAAAATAATTTAAACTCCCAAAAATCAATTATTTCGGAGCTTCGGAACTTCAATAATTCATAATAAATAGCCCTTTCATCAGAAAATTCGAATCTCGCGAGTTTTTATAGGAAATTCAATTCTCTACAACTTTGCAGAAGAAAGTTTTCCAAATTCCAAACAAAAATCGACCGAAATCTACAAACGGGCGATTTTACAGGCTATAATCAAATTTCGGTTAATAATTGTGTCCACCAACACACAAAACATGTGTTAAACATTTAATGCCACAAAAATACTCTTCCTCCTCATATACTCATATATCCCACATTCATTGTAAAAAATATCACCAGTTAATATATTATTAAAATAATATATTTAAATGAATTATTTTATCGAGAAAAAGATAAAATATTAATTTTCAACAATTGTCATTTTAAAAATTTTCTCCATCTATATCCACATAAAATCAATATTTTCCTCATCATATAAATCAATAATTAATTATTCACAAATAATATTACGAATCACAATATTGACAACCAAAGGCGGTTCCCAGAAAGAGGGGCTTTCCAATAAGAATTTCTTCTTCTTGGCCGCTTGATTAGATGACCAAACCTCTCCTTAGACGAAACTTTCTAGACATTGCCAATAATGTTATCTAATAATATTATTCGGATAATATGAATTATTGCTTCGATAATGAAAGATCTTGTGTAATGACAATTATTGAAACAACAACAATATAAAATATCAACACACAATTATTAACTCGATAAAATAATGAGCGATAATTCTTGTAACCATTATTGAGTAGTGCCTTCTTATGTAAGAATCAATAATTGGTGCAATACTGGTGTCTTCTTGTTCAACAACGCGTATTAGTGTGTTTTAACCACCGGGTATTCCAACGAAGATACTTAATGACAACTACTGTGCTTATTTAAAAACAACTTATATTTGTCGTTTTCTTCATCCAATCGCTTTTTCAGTTATGGGGCCCACACATGGTCAAGCTTGCCGTCGTACGAATATTCCCAAGCATGCAATATTCCACGACCAAAACGAATATTCCCCACAACAATGAATATTTTATAACCACTTGTTTATTTTGAAATATTTGCGTATTTAACCCTTAACTATCCACATTAATCAAATCAACCCTTACTATTTCAAAATAAAGGAAATTCCTTTTTATTTAAAAATTTCGGGGTCTTACAACCTCCCCTCCTTATGAAATTTCGTCCTCGAAATTGACGTACGTACCTGGTGTTTTGAAAAGGTGAGGATACCTCGCTTTCATTTTCGTTTCCAATTCCCAGGTCATTTCCTCTATAGCATGGTTTCTCCACAAAACCTTAACTTGTGGTATAACCTCGGTACATAGGACATGCTCCTTCCTATCCAACATCTTGACAATACCTCCTCCTCATACGTTAAGTCTTGACTATCTCGTCCTGGGTTCTAACTCTATAACGTGGTTCGGGTCTTTCACATATTTACGAAGTCTGAGATATGTGAAACACATTATGAACACGAGATATACTCGAGGTAACGCAAGTCTATATAAGCTACATTTCCTACTCGGTCAAGAATTTGAAATGGGCCAGATAAATCGTGGATTGAGCTTTCCTCTCTTCCCAAATCTTGTAACTCCTTCCATGGAAGCAACTCATGACAATACATGATCCCCTACACTAAATTCCACGTCCTTTCGATGAAGATCCGCATAACTCTTTTGTCGATCTTGTGCTGTTTGTATCGTTGTTGAATCATTTGGATATTTTCGGTAGTCATACGTCTTAACTTTCGGGTCCCAACAATGTTGCTTCACCCACCTCATCCCAACATATTGGAGAACGACATTTTTGTCCATATAATGCTTGAATGGAACCATGCCTATATTTGTTTAATAACTATTGTTGTATGAGAATTCCACCAATGGCAAGTACTTATCCCAACTTCCTTTGAAATCTAGGACACGAGTTTTAATATATCTTGAAGAGTTTGAGTAGTCCTTTACGATTGCCCATCCGTTTGAGGATGGTATGCCAAAGCAGATCGTAAATTGCGTGCCCATAGCTTTCTAACCCAAAATCATGAAGTGAATCTTGGGTCACGATCTAAAACTATGGATCTTGGCATGCCATGCAATCTCACAATCGCATTTACGCATACATACGAGAAAGGCGTTCAAGGAATAAGTCTCTCGTGTCGGTGAAAATGAGTAGACTTGGTTAATCTATCAACAATAACCCAAATCGCATCTATGCCTTGAGAAACCTTGGGAAGATTAATAACGAAATCCATAGTAATGCGTTCCCACTTCCATTCCTAATCTCAGTGGTTCAGAATCGGACCCTTAGGTACAAGATGCTCCGCTTTTACATCGTTAGCAAGTTAAACACATCGAGATAAACTTTGCAATCTCTCTCTTCATATTGTTCCACCAAAATGTATGTCAAGATCACGATACATTTAGTACTTCCGAGATGGATTGCAAATGGCGTATTGTGTGCCTCCATCATAATCTTGTACTTCAAATCAGTCGTTAGGAACACAAAGTCTAGAGTGGACTCAAGTATTCCTTCTTCATCAATTCTCGCTTCGAAATAGCTCCTTCTTGTACTTTCTTCTTCATACGCATCAACTCCGGATTGGTGGCTTGAAAGCGACCTTAACTTTTCTATTAAAGTTGGCTCTGTCGTATACTTGACATCATCGCTTTTCGTTCCGCGTATAATCTTCTACTCATCGCGTCGGCTACCGTTCGCTTTTTCGAGATGGCATGATTAGAACATGTCTTTGAAATGAGTCTCCTCTTGAGTTCTTGAAGCTCTTCCCACATTCCTTGCTCCATTCAATTTTGTATCTCTACTGAGTCACCACGTTAATGGAATAGCGATTCGAGAATATCCTTCAACGAATCTCAGATAATAACCAACTAAGCCTTCAAAGCTACGTCTTTCGATAACCCGACTTAGGTTGCTCTCAAGCGTGACTCATATCCCAATCTTGGATAAGCACGTCACAATGACACCTATCGATTTACTATCGCATCGAATATGACGTCCCTACGAGAGTCGGCTTAGGTGAATTCCACAAAGGAAGTCACAAAATAAAGGCTCAGTACCAAATTCTATAGTTGAATTTTTAACTCCACGAAGTTCAATAGGAGCCATTCGATATGAGATTTTAGAAATGAGTTTTTATCTGGGGTTCAAAGTCGATACAAAATTTAATATCGAGCTTTGGGGTAAGCCAAGAATTCTTTGAGAAAATACGTCGGGAAAAATCAATAACAACAAGATTATTATTCAAATCGGCGTGTCTTTATTCAAATCTATAACATGGACTAAGAAAACTTGACATCCGTAATAAGCGAATGACTTCATGGCTTGATATGAAAATGTTTGACTACAATGGTTTGATTGCTTGAATTGAATAACGGGTTTGCTTAGGAATATGAAAACTAACAACCTTACAAAAGCAATCAATTTGGCGTGATGAGTAGTTAACCTTAAAATCACATCAAAAGCAAATATCTCTATAGAAAAAAGGTTAACGAGTAATGTGATAGTGCCAACTTGAATCAAGCAAGATTTTTAAACAACGGATGTAATGAAAGTTTCTCTAAATGGAGTCTCCACAGATAGGTCAAAGTTTAATTTCTCGTAGTCAAGTTCAAACGTTGAGCGCAAGTGATAAGAGAGATAAAAGAATGGGTAGAACCCAGATATCTAGTAAGGTATATACTTAGCAAGAATTTATAATTAACTAACTTGTGCTAACTTCGTTCGGGTTCCTCGCATTTTAATGGAAGTCACGACAAACGCTCTTCGAAGAACCGTTGACTTTGACTTTTACGGGACATCCTTTTGAGTCACCATCCCATTGAACTAGGTTTATTTCTTTATCTGATCTCGGCGATATGTCCTTCCTTTCCACAATTATAGCATACCTTGAACTGTTGTGGGCGGTTTGACCGATATGTCCCTCTTTTCCGCATTTGTAGCATATAATGGGGTGGTCGTTCTCCTCCCTTAAAACTAGTTTCTTCTTGTACCGCGTCTTCACATGGTCGTTGTTGAATGACCCTTTTGTCAGAAAAATTCGAACCTTATGTCTTTTTTATAGGAAATTCCATTATCTACAACTTTGCAAAAGAAAATTTTTCCAAATTCCAAACAGAAATTGACCGAAATCCACAAACGGGGGATTCTACAGGCTATAATCAAATTTCAGTCAAGAAATGGGCCCACAGACATGTTTAACATGTTTTAAACAACTTTTGCAATAAAAATACTCTTCCTCCTCATATACTCATATATCACACATTCATTGTAAAAAATATCATCATTATTATATTATAATAATATAATAAAATATTATCAGAAAAGATAAAATATTGATTTTCAACAATTGTTACTTTATAAATTTTCTCCATCTATATCCACATAAAATGAATATTTTCCTCATCATATAAATCAATAATTAATTATTCACAAATAATATTACGTAATTACAATCTTGTGACCAAAGCGGTTCCCGAGGAAAGAGGGGGCTTTCGATAAAGATTTCTCTCTTCTTGGCCTTGATTAGGTGACCAAACCTCTCCTTGACGTAACTTTCTAGACATTGCCAATAATGTTATCTAATAATATTATTCAGGATAATATGAATTATTGCTCTAGATAATAGAAAATCTTTGTGTAGTGACAATTATTGAAACAACGATAATATAAAATATCAACGCAACAATTATTGAATCAATAAAATAAAATCTTTGAGCGATAATTCTTCGTAACAATTATTGAGTAGTGCCTTCACGTAAGAATCAATAATTGGTGCAATCACAGTAATCTTCTTGTAACAACAACGCCAGTATTCACGTGTTTTAACCACCGATATTCCAACAAGATAATAGCAGTAATAACTACGTCGTTATTTATAAACAACTTATACTTGTCGCTTTCTTCATCCAATCGCTTTTCAGTTATGGGGCCCACACATAAATTGCTTGGCCAATCGTCATTTATATTCTCGAAGCGGTAAGAATATTCCACGACCAAACGAATATTCTCCGATAAAAATGAATATTTTATAACCACTTGCTTATTTGGAATATTTGTGTATTTTACCCATAACTAACCACATTAATCAAATCAACCCTTACTATTTCAAAATAATGAATAGAGAAAATTTAATTTTATTTATAATAAGTTGGGGTCTTAGAATTACTTCCGTAATGGGTTAATAATACATAAAATACATGAACCAAACATAATACACGTCACATCAATGTAATAGCTTATTGCATTACGAGTTACTGCATTGATTTGACGCGAAACAAACGCCAATTAATTAATAATTTTAGAGTTGAGCTCAAAAATATTACAAAAATTTATAAATTTTGCAAATTAAACTCTATGGAATAGAGAGAATAAAGTAAATGATATATATGTGACGAAATTGAATTACAGCTAACATGAAAATCTAAGCGATAAGATAAAATAAATTAGGAAGTGATCATTATTAAGTCTTTCATATCTCATGTATGCATATACGTTGCATTAATTATACTTGGATTGAAAATTTCCACAATACATAATAGGAATAATAAGTTAACGAGAAGTTAATATTAGGTGTCTCAATTTTTTATGCAACTATATAGTGAAAGTGAAAAAGATAAATGTTAGATATTAGTAATTAAAAATAAATAATAAAGAAATTTGAAATAATAAAAAGAGAAATATATGGGAGAGAGGGAGATGTAGGTAGGTGAGAGTAGTAGGTAGGTGAGTGGGTAAGTGAGAGTCAATGTGAAAATAGTGGAGAGACTAATGTAAATAGATAGAAAGAAAGAAAAGGAATAATTGTGGTCCAGTTTTTAAAAAATTGTCAAACAAATTTAGTCAAGTATTTGAATTCAGCACAAAGACAAAGAGGGTGAGAAGTAGATAGAGGGGAAGAAAATGGAAAAAGAAAAGAAGCCTGCTTGCTTATACCACTTGTGATTTGTTTGTTACCGTCCCCTGCCCGGCCCCTGGTATGGTTGATTTTTACCGTCCAATGTGGGGAGAAAGCTTGAGTAGACTGCTTTGATGAGATGAGATGGGATGGGATGGCACCCAACAATACATTACTATTCAAAGTGCGGTTGTATGGATGATGCATATTTTCTATTCGACGAAATGTCTACCAAGGATTTGTGATTTGAGATGGTGGAG
Organism: Panax quinquefolius; assembly: GCA_020205615.1. Taxonomy (NCBI): domain Eukaryota; kingdom Viridiplantae; phylum Streptophyta; class Magnoliopsida; order Apiales; family Araliaceae; genus Panax; species Panax quinquefolius. Next base: position 41,679,671 of record CM035172.1, on the reverse strand, counting down.
ATATTGGCGATGGTGGTGGTGCTGGTCCTGATGGCCGGGGAACAGTAATTAGGAGGGGTTGGGGATAAAGATTAGAGTTTGAATTTAGAATTAGGAACATAGTTTCTTTTTTTTCTTGCTATATTTGACTGAAATTTAAAATTTGTCTCGAACAAGAATTGATATCAACACCTCATGCACTCGAGCTTTTGAGTGTGTAATTTTATTTTTTATGTTTGTAGAGATGGTAATTTTATAACTCATATGTAACACCCCAGTCCCACATTGAAAGATAGGAGAAAAATTTGTTTGTATATGAAGAATTAAGTAACTACCAATTGTACTTTCAAGTCATGATCTTTTGGGAGTCCACAATGGAGAGATGGACACGAAGCCAGCCGATAGTACATTCAAGTGACCTTTTGGGAGCATGCGGTGGGCTAAGTACATCTTTTGATTTATAAGTTGGAAGATATTCATAATAATATCCTTCTAATTATTATAAGACAAGCCTAAACTTAATAAATTGTTCAGATTTAGTTCACTTTTGGGTTTGATTGAGGTTTCATAATAACATCCTTCTAATTATTATAAGACAAGCCTAAACTTAATAACTTTTACAGTATATCAATCTCAAACAAATCTATAAAAGTAATTACAGATCAATTTTTTTAAGTAAAGAACCAGACAACCCGTGACTGAGTTTTATAACTTTTTTTTACAGACATTTGTATTATTAATAGAAACCAACTCTTCACGGATCACGGGGTCTTTAACAGCTTGATAATTTAAGTTTAGTAATCCATTAATCTATGGAGTGGTTTGTATAAGTCAATTTTCTTATGCTAATTGGCTTTAAAATAACTTATTTTTCTTCTCCTCCTTTTTTGTGTGTGCTATACTAGTAGTTTTCTGGTCTAGCAACCAAATTATATCTCTCCACCCCTAAACAAAGTTTCCGAAACAAACCGAAACTTGTGATCCGTGGCTCTTATGTTTTTTTTGGGGAGAGTTGAACTCAGGACCTCTGAATTAACGGCTGATCTCATGTTTTTCCTTAAACTATTCAGCCAAGCGACGGAGGTTTTTAACTTTAAAATATCAAAATGTTAACCAAGCTGATCTTGACTCATTTGGTATCTCAGACTTCTTGCCAAATAAAAAGTCCTGGATTCAACTCCCACCCCCGAATTAACAAAAAATATATATATAAAAAAATTGTACATATCACCATGCCTTCTTATAAGAATGTTAGATTGCAGTTACATGTATATTTTATATAATTATGACTAATAAAATCATTTTGAAGTGTCAAAACTTATGATATTATTTTAGTTAGTTAATTAAGTGGTCCAACTATAGCTACCAATCTTAATTAACTCTTACAAACAAGTTACCCAAACTTTTTTAACCAAAATCAGCAACAAGCTAGTACAATATTAAATTAAATGCCAAAACTTTCTAAGTTAATTATTTGATTAAAATAAACAATATTATCTATATTATCAAGGGAGGCAACATTGGTAATTATAACACAATATTATCTATTTATATCTATATCTATATTATAAAACGGAGGAATAAATAACATATTTTTTTTGTGTAAACAAAAAAGTGAACCTGTTTTGACTTTCCTATTTTACTCTTTAAAGTTTCTTTATTCACTTTTTCCCTTTTCTCTCTCCCATTATATATTTATCATATTCTATTTTTTAGTATTCTATTTTTTCTTTTGAGTAATGCTACAGACACAAACTATTTTATAAATATTTTACAAAATACTGATGTGACATACTCCACCTTAGCATATTAATCAACAAATTATTTCAATATAGTCTTCGACTCCACATAATATGTTGAGGTGGAGTATGCCACATCAACGATTTGTAGAATAAATTGTGTCTGTAGCATTATTTTTTTTTTTTTTTAATACACACGTAGTGTATGACATGTAAACTAGTTTGTATTATAAGTTGTAAACACAAAAGTGAATCTTTTTTGGCTTTCCTATTCTACCCTTCAAACTTTCTAATTTATTTATTTTTACCCTTTTTTCTCTTTCATTATCTCTCATCTCCAATTTTGTAGCATTTCATTTTCCCTCTTTTAACACACATAGTGTGTGCCATGTAAACTAGTATTAATAAATCGAGAGGAAATTTGACAGTTTTTTTTTGTGCACCCAAAATTTTTAAGCCTTTTTATGTTTCCATCAATGTCCTTAATTAATATTATGTACAAATACCAACATTAACACTTTGGTTGTGATATATTTGGGGATAAAATAGTAAAATAATGACAAAACAAGCCATTTAGTCCCTCTACTCTGCTCCAATAATACAATAAACCATACAAAAATATTCCACCAAATTGGTTGTTAGATCCGAATTCAATCCCTAGTCGCGGCTTCGCATTGAAAATGAAAGACGAACACATAAAATCAAAGGGTGTACGGAACCTTTTCACATTCATTTCTTCAAAATCTTTGTGCATGGGAATCTATTCTTTTAAAAATAAAAAAAAAAAGGTATTGCTTGGGGAGTTTTGATATTGGAGAAGAAAATTAAAATCATCACTTATCCATGGACGGTCCACACTCATCTCTCTCACATAAATTTATAATTTAATTAGTGTCTATAAATTAATATTTATTTATCTCATGTCCAATTTTTCATGTCCACGTAGAGTTTTTGAATTTATTGTTATTGTGAGACCGAATTTAATGGGCTTTTCAAGCTTACAATTGTAAAATCTCGGTTAGTAGATATTATTGAAAATTTAGGGGGTGTTTGATAAAACTCAATAAAATAGTTCTGAATGTTTAATGAAGCAGGATTCTGAATGGAAAAAGTTGTTTGATAATTGACATGTCTGAAATATCTGAATAACAAAATTTTATTATTTTACTCCTCTGAAAAATTCAGAATTATTATAAATTTATTTAATATTACTTAATATAATAATTAATATTTTAAAATATATATATAATACTTCATTTAACAGTTTCATTCAGCTCTAAATAAACACCCCCTTATTCCTAACTTTACGGCCGAAATCTTATTTATCAGATTCCATTAACGACTAATCCCTAACTTTATAGTTAAGAGGATTGTTCGTAAACATTTGTTTATATGAAATCGAATTTAAAAAGTAGTTTTTAGTGAGTGATGGAGCTCAATTTCATGATCATGATGATATTTTCTTTAATTATGTATGCAAAGCTTGATTAATATGCAATTGTTGTGCCTACCCTCCAAGATAAAGAATTAATAAGAGTCAAATATCTCAACCTATGCCTAAAAGAGCTTTTGAGTGATGGATGGTATTGGGTTGGTTTGATATTCTTTCTTTGTTGATAGAACATATCTTCTAAAAAGGACATTCATGTACTAGTCCTACTTGTGTTGCACTCGGAGATAAAAGGGAAAATCAAATGAATGAAAAAGAGTCCATGGATATTTGTGTTCCAAATCCTTTTAATAATTGTATGGGGACCAATATTCTTATAGTCCTTTTGTTTGTGTAGTATTTGCTTGGTTTCAAAATTAGAGATATAATTTAATTTCTGAGATCAAATAACTGCATATTAAATTTTAAAATTGGTATAATTTATAAAAATTTAAAATAAAATAAATTTCGTAATTAATTGTTTTTGTTATGTACTAAACAATTTATTATAATTATATCAACTAAAATTAAATAAATACTGATTAATTTGAATTTTAATATATCATCGTTTGATTTTAAAAATCAAATTATATCTCTAATTTTGAAATGAATAGAGTAATTAAGATGATTTCAATCTGATTTTGCAGACTAGTTTGATTGGATGTTATAGTCCTTTTGCTTGACTAACAAACAATTATACTGATCACAATCATGTTTTGCATATTGGTTTGATTGGATGTAGAATGAAGTGCATAACTCAAAATTAAGTGTGGTTCTAAATAAATAAAATGAACTTCAACTATGTTAAATTCTTAAATGTAAATATTTTGTAGTTCCCATTTAATGTAACTTATAATTTGGTCATACTGATATTCTCCTTATTTGAGAACACCTAAATTATAATTCCACAATCAGAAATTTTCCTAAAAAATCTTTCAAGAAAACAAGTTTTTTTTTTTTTTTTTTTTTTTTTTTTCTGGAGTGTCTTCCCCGAGAAATATCAATTTAATTACATATTGAATGTTTGGTTTATACTTGGCGTTTACAGCGTTTAGTGACTTTAAAGCGTTTGATCAAATTTAAATACATTTGAAAATCTTGCTCGTCTATTAGTAGATTACTTTAAACGCAGTTTAACGCAACACACCAAATTTAGTGCGATGCGTTTTAAGATCCAAACACTGCAAACGCTACCGCTGCAAATATTGTAAACGCTAGTAACCGAACAAATTCATAATTAACAATAAGAATCTCTCAATTAATTATATCCAAGTAAAGAGTAATTAGCACAATTATTAGTCGAGCAAAAGGACTATAACATCCAATCAAACTAGTCTGCAAAATATGATTGCATAGTGATATTATCAAATTTTATTTGTAAAAATGTCAATTACAGAAGGAAAAAAAAAGACTCAAACAATTGTTGAAAATTGAACCATTTTTCAGGGTCTCAGTTGTCTTAACTAGACCTGACAAAAACTAGGTTTGAGTTGGTTTTAGAACTAAAACTATATTACCATATATTTAATATGGGTTATATGGTTTGGAATTTAAATAGTTATGGGTCGAATCCAGGTCAACCTATTTTTCAAATTACAATTTCATTAAAATCTTAATTTCTGTCATATTAAAAGAGTCATAGTATAATTTTTTAGACCCAAGTTTGAAACTAAAATTTTTAATTGATGTGACTAATTTGAAACTAAAAATAATGCATACATGTTGATGTATTAGCTCTACAAAGTACAAAAAATTATTATAGACTAATATGGGTCAAAACTAGTTAAACTAGATCCAACCCATATTTGTAATAATAATATGGGTCCAAAACCAAACTAATCTATTACCTAAAAATTAGTTAACCAAACCAATAAATTTAAATAATTTTCGTTAACTATATGATTTTCAACTTAAATTATCAGAAGTAGTATTAACCAAGTTTGTCACCCATATTAATTTCATTAATTTTCAATAGCATAACTTTTTTGATCAAGAAGCATGAGAATTCTACTCGTTTAATTGGTAACCGTTTTACTTTATTTTTATTTTGCTTTTTTGATAACCGTTAAAAAAACGTCCTTTGGTAATTATTTTTTTATATCTCTTAAATAACATACTTTTATTAAAATTACGTGATTTTGAAAATTCTTTTAAAAAACAAAATAATATTAAAAGAAATTGGTCCCACTTGATTTCTTTTTATTTACAAAAATATCACTCATGACCTCACTTGTTTTTTAAGAGGTATGCTTTAGATCCGTTCTCAACTTTTGTGTGCCCAAAACACAAAACAAATGAAAACATTCTATTAATGAGATTTAGACATCAAATTTTGTTAGACCTAAAAAATCAACCAAATTATCAAAAATATTTAAAGATCAAAATCTAGTTTGTATGCAACACACAATATCAATATCCTAGCAGTATGAATAATTTTTTTTCTCTTACCTTTCTTTGTTTCATAAAAACCCATCATCATAGCAAAAGCAAACCCTAGAATTGAAATCTAAATTCTGTCTATGTAGGGGAGATTTATATATAGAGAAAACATGTGTGTGAGACGTTAGAATTGATTAACTTTATATGTGGACGTTATACAAAAAAAATTATGAAATTTGAAACTATTGAACTTTATATATATATATATATATATATATATATATATATTTTCATTATTTTATTTGTTTAGAAGTATATATTTATTTTGTGGTTGGGTAAGGGTTTAGACAGGTTGCTATGTTCTAGCAACAGGTCGTAGATGATAATGTTAATTATTTTGTTTTATATTTTTTTTGGTTCTGTTTGGCATCTGGCAGAAGAATTTGTGTTTTTTTCTTATGCCTACATAGGTTTTTTTTTTTTTTTTTTACAATAGAGAGTATATATAATTGTTACTTCTATTCTAATCGTAATTCATATTATAACTTGAATACACATAATGCCCTTGTAATATTATGTATCAGACGGAAACTTCATTACACTTTCCAAAGATCGCTTTAAAAGCTAAAGCGTAGCTTCCAGAGCTTTTGTACCACAAATTTTTAGGGCCACTTTTTAAATATTCTTTTTTCCTTTCATTCTTAAATAAAATATTTAAATCGGAAGGCTCAGGCTTCAGTGTTAAATACTATTCCAAATTTCTTCTCATAAATTTCAAGCTAATTTCGTTATTAATTCTATTTTTTAGGGTTTTGAAATTAATTGTTTTGTTTATGAGATTTAGAAGCATTGTTTAATTTAATTGGGCTTGATGACTGATTGAGTAGATTTGTTTATGCTATTATGAATCAAGTGAAAAATTTAATCTCTTTTGAGTTTTTTTAATTATTTGGGAGTAGTGTTAGACTCTTAATAATTATAAAGGAGCCTCTATTTGATAATTAATTTATAGATAATCACGAGGTTATGCTGGAATTTTGCAGATTTTTAAATTTTAATTCACCATGACTCCTAAAAAGTATATGTCTGGATCAGAAAAAAGAAAAAGAAAGAGAATATTGAAATAGTCGGTTATTATATTTGGTATTCTTTCGTATTGATGCTCTTTTGTTCAGGAAAAGTTCTTAATTTTTTTATGCATATCTTAATAGCAATTCGTAAAAGGTCTCTTTTTTTTTGTCGCTTTAGGCCCTGAAAAACTCAGGGCCGGTCCTGCCCACACCTTCGATCCAAATCCAATGGGTCAGTGCCTCGCTCCGCTCTGTTCCGTTCAGTCGCTTTGCTTCTTTTAGTACGTTTCGTTTCACATTAATTTTTTCAAAAAACTTTTGATGTAAAATCCCAACTTTTTGAATAAAGATGAATTTTCTATAAATATTATTTTTGAATATTATGGAGTGAAATTGATATAATGTTATAGTTGTGGGTAATATTTATAAATTTTTCAAAATACATGAAGTTGTTATATAATATTATTTGATTGGTGAGAATATTCGTTTTAACAGGAATATTTGTACAACTAAGACAATCATTGGTGGACCCCACAATGGAATTATTATCGATTGAGAAAACGACAAAAATACTTTATGAAAATAACGGCGGAAATTTCTACCGTTAACTCGTTGAAACACCCAGTGTTAAAAATGCGATGTCGTGTGGTTGCATAAGTAGCACACGGTATTAATTATTGATCTTACGTGATAAGTCACTCGGTTTTGTTGGTATTATTAATGTAATAATCTGAGTAAAATCTTTTTATATATAAACAAAATACTTTTATAAAGTTATTCTATAAATAGAATATATTATATTCTATTATGCGTAAGTGTTGCATAATGTCTGCATAGTATTTTGCATAGTAAAATCTTTTATAAAGTTATTCGTTTTATTAGGTTATAAATAGAATATATTATATTTTATTTAAAAGATTTTACTTTAAATATGGACCGTCAAATTAAAGTAAATCAATCTGGATAGCTTAAATGAGTTTAGTTCTTATCTGAATTCTATTTTTCTATAAATAGAAGCTCATTCTTTAATTATTTTCTTACGAATTCACTTTGAAACTCTGAAAGATAAACTATAGAGAGAAAGAAGAAAGTATTATGCTACTTCACTACTTATATATCCAAGATCTTTTTCTTAAGGTAGGAAATATTATTTGTTGTACTTTCGTAGGGAGTATTATTTCTTTTGTATTTATGAAGAGAACTTCATTATTCCATTCTTTATTATTACGTTGGAATAACTTTTGATACGCTGCTACCTATATTTGGTGACATTCTTCTATTATTTCGCCTTTTTATATTACATTTGGAATATCATATACATATGCGTTTCTGTGGGACTGATTAAAATCTTTATTATTCTGTTGGAATATCCTCGTTACATGCGTTATCGTGGGACTGATTCCGCCTTTATTATTATTCTGCTGGAATATCACATACATGCGTTTCACTGGGACTGATTAAAATCCTATTAGTATTCCGTTGAATAACTTTATCATGTAAAGCAAGAATGCATGGTGATTTACATTGTTATTCCATTCCTTATTATTCGGTTGGAACATCCCGCTTGGTGCAATTTCGCTTTGACACGGTTACATATTTAGTATTCGTTGGAATAACTTTGTCTATCAATCACCGCATGTATGGTGATTTTTTTTGTTATTCCATTCTTTATTATACTCAGTTGGTTAAAGTTTTGACTTCTATACTCCATGAAATTAGTGGAATATCCTTGATATTTAAGCTTCATCCAATATCTTTCATGGAAATATTCTTCCGAGCATTCTTGAATTTTACTCTATAAAGCGAAGTACCATGTTGACAATTTGGGCGTTATTAGTTCCCGGATAAAATAATTCTTGAACTTCTTTTTATTGAATTCTTATATCATTGTCATCATCCTCATGTTTATATTTTGTTGAAAGTTATTTGTGGCCTATAAGGCATAGATGGACTTGGTATGATTATGACGAGGGATTATTCGATGTAATCATGGTAGTAATATTACAAATGATGGGGAAAAAGTCCTCATTGGCCCGTAGAGCATTGATGGACGATTGTTGGCATGATCATGACCATTAATGAATACACAAATATTCTTGGCCCGTAGTGCGTATATAATTGTGGTTAATACTAAAGAATATCCTCGGCCGTAGTAGTGATGCGGGGGGTGATTCGATGATGTGGATTATTTATTAAAATGAGTCCCAAATGATAAAAGTGATGAAAAACCTTTTAAATCATAAAAGATAGTAGATTTTATTCTCTACTGACTCTTTTAATGGATTGCTTGTTCCAATCGCAGATTAAACTTGATGTTTGTTATATTGTATCGGTTTAATCTTTGTTTAAGGCTAATGATAATTTATTCTGCATTATCTTAGTCATAATATTTCTTCTTTGGGCTAGTTGAGCTCACCCTTTCTTTCACCGTTCTCTTTAGGAAATGAGAATATAGGCGGAAGCAGCCTCGGGGAGCGGAGTGATGGTCCTAGATGGTGCATTAGTAGTCCTCACTATTCTGTGAAATAGTGTGATAATAATTGTAATGAGGACTCCTTTTGAGTTTGTATACTCTCTAGTAGACAATATTTGTATTCAAACTCACAATTTATGTTTTGTCGTATTGTACACGACAATTGTATTATTAAGTTGTATTTGAATTATGTACTATGTATCTGGCAACTCAGAATAGGTGATGTATACCTATTTTGAGGGCGTCACAGTTGGTATCAAAGCTTAGGGATATGATCCCTGGCTAAGATGTGAGACTAGAACTAGGAGGGGAGAGACGGAAAATTCCTTCGCTAATATGACCTACTTAAATTTATTTTGTATTTAAATTGGTTGGTCAGAGTTTAGAAATAATATGTTACATGTCAACTAACCCTTGTTTTGTGGCAGTATCTGAAAATGACATCCGAGAATGTTGAGAATAGCAATGGAGCACAAGAGACCTTTGAGTCTCCACATATCAATAATCGTGATAATGTGCATCGTGAAGCGACAATCCTCATCACAAACAACAACACGGACCAAATGATGAATGATGGATTGTTCGGAGGCTTTATGCAATTAAATGCGACATCGGTGAGAAGCGACTCCTATCCAAAATGTAGGTGGAAACACTTGGAAACTTTCGACGGTCCACCGCTAAATGATTCGAGGGAGGGACCACTGGAGTTTATTGGAGAGCCAAAACCACTTAAGGCGGAAGCATGGATAAAGCGAGATCACCAAGATATTTGATGTCTTGGGATGCTCCGAGAAGCAAAAGGTTCCCTTCGCCACCTTCATGTTGCGTGAAGAGCGACTTGGTGGGAATCAGAAAATGTACCCAACTGGCGACTCAAGATGTCTTGGGAGAAGTTCCAAGAGCTATTCAACGACAAATACTTTCTCGAGAGTATTTGTCACATGAAAGAAGTGGAGTTTATCAAATTGGAACAAAATAATATGACCGTGTCGTAATACGAGGCTTAATTTGCGGAGTTATCCCGATTTGTATCCCATTTGGTCGATAATGAGTGACGCGAATGTTTTTAAGAGGTTTGAAACCGGAGATACGTCAATATCTTTATTTCACATAAATTGTGTTTGTATTCAGATGTTGTAAATAGGGCTCAATTATTGGAGCGCGGTAATGAGTCAACGCAACCAAGAGAAAACAGCCGGCAACATGAAAATACCAGTGGTATCAGTCATCGAAACGGTGACAACAAACGTGGAGGGAATCAACATGCCAGAAATGGTAACCACTTCGGTGGTAATCATGGCCAAGACAGTAAAAATGGACATTTCAAGAAAAGGAGATTCAACAATGATGGAAGGACGTCATCACCAGCTCCCATTGTTAAGGAAGGAGAACGACCACCTATCATATGCTTCAAATGCGGAGGGGAGGGACATATTAGTCCAAACTGCGCGATGCCATCCAAAGCGTGTTATAATTGTGGAAGAGAAGGTCACCTAGCCCGATTTTGTCATTCACCGAAGACAAGTTCAGCTAGGATGGAGGCACCAAAGGCCGTCCTAGAAAAGTCAAAGCCGGTGGTGCAAGGGAGAGCATTTGTTGTGACCTCCCAGAAAACAAGGAAGCCGAACGAGGTCATCACGGGTAGGCTTATCATAAACTCTAGCGAAGTCTATACCTTATTTGATACCGGTTCTACCCATTCTTTTATTTCTCCTACTTGCGCTCAACGATTAAATTTGACTCCGGAGAAATTAGACTTTGACTTATCTGTAGAAACTTCTTTGGGAGAAACCTTCATTACATCCACTGTTTATAAGTCTTGTTTGGTTCAAATCGGTACCCTCACATTACATGTAGATCTTATTTCATTGAAAATACTTGCATTTGATGTGATTCTAGGGATTGATTGGTTAACTACTCATCATGCTAAAATTAATTGTTTTCGTAAGGTTGTTAGCTTTCATATTCCTAATCAACCTATTATGCGAATTCAAGTGACCAAACCATTAAAATCAATCACGGTCATCTCAAGCCATAAAGCTATTCGTTTATTGAAAAATGGATGTCAAGCTTTCTTAGCCCACATCACAGATCTAAACAAAAATACGTCAGTTTAGAAAGATATTTCTATTGTTAATGAGTTTTCTGACGTATTCCCTGAAGAACTTCCTAGCCTACCCCCAAAGAGTGAATTGAATTTTGTATCGACCTTGAACCCGGTACAAAACTCATTTCCAAAGCCCCATATCGAATGACTCCTATTGAACTTTAGGAGTTAAAGACTCAACTGCAGGAATTGTTAGACATTGGCTTTATTCGTCCTAGTACTTCTCCTTGGGGTGTTCCTGTTCTATTCGTGAAAAAGAAAGATGGGAGTATGCGACTTTGTATTGATTATCGGGAGTTGAATCATGTCACCATCAAAAATAGGTACCCATTGCCACGTATTGATGACCTGTTTGACCCGGTTGCAAGGAGCCAAATTCTTTTCAAAGATTGATCTTCGTTCCGGATATCACCAATTGAAGATTAGAACCGATGACATTCCAAAGACAGCTTTCAGAACTCGGTACGGGCATTATGAATTCCTAGTCATGTCCTTTGGATTGACTAATGCTCCTACTGCCTTCATGGATATGATGAACCGAGTATTCAAGGAATATTTGGATCACTTTGTGGTCATCTTTATTGATGACATCCTTATTTATTCCAAAAGCCGTGAAGATCATGAGCAACACTTGAGGCTGATACTCCAAAAGCTTCGTGAATATAAGCTTTATGACAAGTTGAAGAAATGTGAGTTCTGGCTTGAGGAAGTAGCATTCCTTGGGCATATGGTATCAAGTCATGAAATATCTGTTGACCCAGCAAAGATTGAAGCTATTCAAAGCTGGGAGCAATCTAAATCAGTGACCGAAGTACGTAGCTTTCTCGGCTTAGCTGGTTATTATCGAAGATTCGTAGAAGGGTTTTCTCGAATCGCTACTCCACTAACTCAGCTGACTCGGAAAGATACAAAGTTCGGTTAGAGTGAGGAATGTGAGAAGAATTTTTAAGAACTCAAGAGGAGACTCATTTCAGCACCTAATCTGACAACACCATCTGGTTCGGAGGGATTTGTTGTGACGCCCCCAAAATTAGGTATACGTCACCCATCTTGGGTCGCCACTTACATGGTACATAAATTCAAATACAACTTAATAATACAACTGTCGTGTACAATACGACAAAACATAAACTGTGAGTTTGAATACAAATATTGTCTATTAGAGATTATACAAACTCAAAAGGAGTCCTTATTACAATTATTATTACACTATTTCATAGAATAGTGAGGACTACTAATGCTATCATCTGGTCCGTCACTCCGTTCCCCGACTAGTCCCTGCTACGTTCTCATTTCCTGAAGAGAACAATAAAAGTAAAAGGGTGAGCTCAACTAGCCCAGTAGGAAATATTATGACTAAGATAATGCAGAATATATTATCGTTAGCCTTCAACAGTGTTAAATTGATACAATATAACAACCATCAAGTTTAACTGTAGCGGAACAAGCAATCCATTAAAAGAGTCAAATAGAGAATAAAATCTACTATCTTTTATGATTTAGAAGGTTTTTCATCACTTTTATCGCTGGGACTCAGCTTAATAAATAATCCACATTATCGAATCACCCCTGCACTATGGCCAAGGATATTCTTTAGTATCACGACCACAATTATCCATGCACTACGGGCCAAGAATATTTGTGTATTCATTAATGGTCATGATCATGCCAACAACTGTCCATCAATGCTCTACGGGCCAATGAAGACTTTTTCCCCATCATTTGTAACATTACGGTTATGATTACACTGAATAATCCCTGGTCATAATCATACCAAGTCCATCTATGCACTACAGGCCACAGATGACTTTCAACAAAATATAAACATAAGGATGATGACAATGATATAAGAATTCAATAAAACAAGTTCAAGAATTAATTTATCCAGGAACTAATAACGTCCAAATTGTCAACATGATACTGCTTTGTAGAGTAAAATTCAAGAATGCTCAGAAGAATATCAAGGATATTCCACTAATTTCATTAAGTATAGAAGTCAAAACTTTAACCAACTGAGTATAATAAGGAATGGAATAACAAAAGAAATCACCAGGCACGCGGTAGACCGCACAGGCTGGTTATTCCAATAGAATAATAAATAACGGAATCGGTCCCAAAGAAAAGCGCATGCATAAGATATTCCAACGTAATAATAAAGACAAAATCAGTCCGACGTAGAATGCATGACGGGATATTCCAATAGAATAATAAAGACGGAATCAATTCCCAGTAGAAACGCATGCATGTGATATTCCAATGTAATAATAAAGACGGAATCGTCCCATAGAACGCATGCAGAGGATATTCCAACAGAATAATAAAGACGGAATTAGGTCCGGCGTAAAACGCATAGACATGATATTCCAATATAATAATAAAGATTTTAACCAGTCCCAAGTGAGAACGCATGAATGTGATGTTCCAACAGAATGATAAAGAATGAAACAATAGAAGAATTTCACCAAGTATAGGGTAGCCCAGATTATCTGAGTTATTAAAACAGAATAATAAAGAATGGAATAACAGAAGTTCTCTTCATGATAAGAAAGAAATAATACTCCCTACCTTAGAAAAACTGGATACTGAAATAGTGAGATAGCAGACTTCTCTTCTTCTTTCTATAATTTCTCTCTATAATAATCGCTCTAAAGCTTTTGTGAATTGGTGAGAAATGAAGGAAGAATGAGCTTCTATTTATAGAAAAATATAGTTTCGATAATTGCACATTTTGGGAATCGAAAATTATAGTACAATACCTCCAACTTTTTTTTCATTTTTAATTTAGTCATGGAAGTATTATCAAACTTGCACCACCTCCCCTAATAGTAAATAATATGATTCAATAGTAAATTATGTGAATCAATAGTTCTAGACATGTGAAAATATGAATTACAGTATAGTACCTCCATCTATACCTCCATTTTTAACTTAGTCATGGAAGTATTATCAATCTTGCACCAACTAGTTATGTGAACACATATGTGAACAAATAGTTATATAATCATGTGAATTAGTAGCAATTAATTGCTCGTTTATCCGATAAATTACCCGATTTATCAATATAACCCTAGACATCAATTATCATCTAATAAATGTGATTTTCACTAACACAAACAATTCCAACATAATGAAACTATTTTTATCAAAATATAAATTTTAAAATTTCAAGTTTGACTTTTCCTAAAAAAGTCAATCTGTTGACTTTGACCAAATAGTGAATCCCGAAAATTTTTGTGTTTATAGACTATTTTTACTAATTTCATCGTTCCGGACTCAAATATCACGTCCGCGTCTCCAAATTCAACTCCGAACACAACTTCAATTTTAATAACATTCATCATTAATATTATAACTCACAATATTTATCAACCAGGTCGTTCCCAGGAAAGAGGGGGCTTTCCAATAAGGATTTCTCCCTAATCTCTTGACAGAACTTCTAGACATTGTAAATATTACAATTTAATAATATGAATAACTTTGTCGTCTCAATTATTGATTTAATAAAATAACATATTATGCGGATGATACTACGATGATAATCGAATCAATAATATAAGAGATATGATCGCAAAGATTCTTTCGTAATAATAATTGAGTATAACTGGTGACTTCTCTCGTAAGCATCAATAATCAATCTTGTGTGCTACTTATGCAACCACGCCAGACATCGTACTTTTTACTACCGACTAGTTCAACAGGTTTTATTGAAACACTTCCGCCGTTATTTTTATAAAAGATAATTACATTGTTTTCTAACTACGACAATACTTCCGCTAGGGGTCCACCAATGATTATGTCGTCGCATTTAATATTCCCCAACAAAATGTAATATTCCCCACCAATCGAATATTTTATAACAACTTGCATACTTTGAAAAATTTATAAATACTACCCACAACTATAACATTATATCAAATCCACACCATAATATTCAAAAAAAAATATTTCGATAAATTTAAATCTTTATTCATAAAATCGAGGTTTTCACAATCTCCCTCCTTATGAAATTTACGCCTCTCGAAATTTACGTGCGACGCACTTGGTATGCCAAAGAGGTGAGGATTCCTTGACTTCATTTCGATTCTAACTCTTGAGGTATAACCTTTGAGTGTTGAATACGATCCTTCTTATCCAAGATTTTAACACGTATCTCCTCATCGTTAAATCTTCCGCTATATCGTCTAGTTCTAATTTAATAATATGGTTCGAATCGTCCACATATTTACGTAACATCGATCGTGAAAAACGTTATGAACACGCCGACATACTTGGCGGTAAAAGCGAGTATCTAGGCCACGCCCTACTCGATCGAGGATTTCAAATGGGCCAATTAAATCGAGGGTTGAGATTTCCTCTCTTCGTCGATTCTTGCTTCTAGAATAACGCCTCTTGAACCTTCTTCATTCATCATTTCCGGGTGTAGCTGAGCGGATTTAACTTTATCGATTAAAGTCAATTCTAATCGTATATTCGTTATCTTCACGTGGGTTCCTAGAGTCTTTAACTCTATCTTCATCATTTATAAGTCGTAAGAAATGGGTCTTTATGTTAACAACATCGCACTCATAAACGCATACAATCTTCTACTCAACGCGTCAGCTACCACGTTCGCTTTCCCACGATGGTATTGAATGGTACGATCGTAATCTTCAACAGCTCGAGCCAACGTCTTTGGCGCATGTTACGTTCATTTTAGTTGAAGAAATATTTGAGGGTTTTAGAAATGGGTTTTTATCGGGTTCAATACAAAATTCGATTTCACGCCTAGGGTAGGCTAAGAAGTCTTCAAGAATACGTAAGGAAATTTATTAACAATGGAAGTATCATTCAAAACTGTGACTCTCATCCAAGACTTGGGTAAAACGTCACATTGATACCTATCAACTTGCCATCGTCATTCACATCGTCGCCTATAGAAAGTCTGGCTTCGGTGCATTCCACACAAGGAAGTCAACGACGAAAGGACCGGGGCTCTTTACTTATGGCTTGATATGACCATGATTGACTTTAGTGATTTGGTTGCTTGAATTCGCATAACAGGTTGGTTAGGAATATGAAAGCTAACAACCTTACGAAAAGCATGATGAGTAGTTAACCAATTGATTCCTAAAATCACATCAAATGCAAGTATTTTCAAAGAGATACGATTGACAGGTAACGTGAAAGTGTTGATTTGAACAAGATTTATAAATAGTGGAGGTAATGAAGGTTTCTCCCAACTGAGTTTCAACAGATAAATCAAAATCTAACTTCTCCGGAGTTAAATTCAAACATTGAACACAACTAGGTGAAATAAAAGAGTGAGTAGAACCGCAGATCTAACACGGTATAGACTTCACAAGAGTTTATGACTAACATACCCGTGATAATTTTATTCAGGTTCCTTGTCACGAAAAAAAAACGTTCTCTCTTAAACTACCGGCTTTGACTTTTCTGGGACGGCCTTTGGTGCCTCTATCCTAGCTAAACTTGTCTTTGGTGAACGACAAAATCGGGCTAAGTGACCTTCTCTTCCACAATTATAACATGCTTTGGACGGCATTGTACAGTTTAGACTGATGTGTCCCTCCCCTCCGCATTTGAAGCATATGATAGGTGGTCGTTCTCCTTCCTTCCTTAACAATGTGTTGGTCTTGGCGCCTTTCCATCATTGTTGAATATCCTCTTCTTGAAATGTCCATTCTTATTATTTTGACCATGATTACCACCGAAGTGGTTACCATTTCTGGTTTGTTGATTCCCTCCATGCTTATTGTCAACGCTTTGATGACTGTTATCACCGGTATTATCATTTTGCCGGCTGCTCTCTTTTGGTTGCGTTGACTCGTTATAGCGCTCCACTAACTGAGCCCTATTTACAAAATCTGAATACAAACACAGTTTATGAGAAATAAGATATTGGCGTATCTCCAGCTTCAAACCTCTTAAAAACGTTCGCGTCATTCGCTCCTCATTATCGACCAAATGGGATGCAAACCGGGATAACTCCGCAAATTTAGCCTCGTATTGCGACACAGTCATATTATTTTGTTCCAACTTGATAAACTCCACCTCCTTCATGTGACGAATACTTTCAGAAAAGTACTTGTCGTTGAATGACTCTTGGAACTTCTCCCAAGACATCTTGAGTCGCCAGTCGGGTATGAGTTTTTCTGATTCCCACCAGTGATCTGCCTCTTCACGCAACATAAAGGTGGCAAAGGGAACCTTTTGCTCTTCGGAGCATCCCAAGACATCAAATATCTTGGTGATCTATTTTAACCACGTCTCTGCCTTAAGTAGTTCTGGCTTTCCAAAAAACTCCGATGGTCCCAGCTCCTTGAATTGCTTAGCGGTGACCAACCGTGGGTTTCCATTGTTTCCTCCTGTATTATGAACAGGAGTGGCCTCCGCCTGATGTTGCATGAATTCTAAAAAGCTCCTAAACGTACCGTCGTTCATCAATTGATCAGTGTTGGTGTTTACAAGAGGATTATCGCCATCCTGTTGCACATTGTCCTGATTATTGATCTGTGGAGACTCAACGGTCTCCTGTGCTCCATTGTTATTCTCAACATTCTCGGATGTCATTTTCAAATACTGCCACAAAACAAGGGTTAATTAATATCACATATTATCTCTATACTCTGATCGACCAATTAAATACCAAATAAACTTAGGTAGGTCATACTAGCGAAGGAATTCCCCGTCTCTCCCCTCCTAGTTCTAGTCTCACATCTTAGCCAGGGATCATATCCCTAAGCTTTGATACCAACTTTGACGCCCCCAAAATTAGGTATACGTCACCCATCTTGGGTCGCCACTTACATGGTACATAAATTCAAATACAACTTAATAATACAACTGTCATGCATATGCAATCTGACAAAACATAAACTGTGAGTTTGAATACAAATATTGTCTACTAGAGATTATACAAACTCAAAAGGAGTCCTTATTACAATTATTATTACACTATTTCACAGAATAGTGAGGACTACTAATGCTATCATATGGTCCGTCACTCCGTTCCCCGACTAGTCCCTGCTACGTTCTCATAATACAGTATTTTGGGCGTGATTTGGGTACGTATAACAAAACATGTATGTGCAGACTGTACCACTATTTTTTGATATAGGTATCCAAATCACGCCCAAAACATTGTATTATGGAAAAATTTCAGTTCTATAAAATATTAATATTTTTTTTAGTTGTTTTAAAAAAACAAAAATGGTCTGATTTTAATCGAATCCTCCCACTTCCGGACTGATCCATTCTATATATATATATATATATATATATATATATATATATATATATATATATATATATATGGCCTGTAACCTTTTTGTTTTAATTCTTTTTCTATATATCTATCATCAAAATATATATATATATATATATATATATATATTAAAAGCAGTAATATGATATAAAAGATACAAAATTAAATTCTTTTTGTCCTCAAAAGAATGTCTAAAGTAAAAAAAAATTATTTTAAAAGAATAACAATAAATACATAAAGTAAATGGTAAATATGTTATTTATTAAAATTCACTAATATTTAAAAAAAGATTAATCTTGTGGAGCCACTAAGGATACATTTTTTGAATAAAGATTAAATTTTCTTCGAAATATATTTTTAAATATTATGGTGTGGATTTGATATAATGTTATAGTTGTGGGTAATATTTATAAATTTTGCAAAATCATGAGTTGTTATATAATATTATTCGATTGGTGGGGAATATTCGTTTTAGCGAGAATATTAAATATAACATGACACATCATTGGTGGACCCCACAAGCGGAATATTGTCGGATTGAAAAGCGATAAAAATACTTTATGAAAATAACGGCGGAAGTTTTACAGTTAGCTGTTGAAACACCCGGTGTTAAAAGTATGCGATGTCTGGCGTGGTTGCATAGTAGCACGGTATTGATTATTGATGCTTACGTGAGAAGTCACTTTCGATTATACTCGATTATTACTCTGATAATTCTTTGCATCATATCTCTCGTATTATTGATTCAATTATTGTCACGATATCATTTGCATAATATTTTATATTATTAAATCAATAATTGAGGCGACAAAGTTATTCATATTATTATTTGCAATATTGACAATGTCTAGAAGTTACATCGAGGAGAGTTTGGTCACTAATTGCGCGCGCCGATAAGGAGAAATCCTTATCGGAAAGCCCCTCTTTCACAGGAGCGACACAGTTGTTAAATATTGTGAGTTATAATATTAATGATGAATAAGTTGTGTTGATTAAAAATGATTTTTGATAGTTCCATTGTGTTGGGATTATTAGTGTTAGTGAAAATCGACATCTATTAGATGATAATTGATGTGCAGGGGTTATATTGATAAATCGGGTAATTTATCGGATAAATGAGCAATTAATTGCTACTAATTCACATGCTTATATAACTATTTGTTCACATGTGTGTACTATTGAATTACATTATTTACAATTAGGGGAGTTGGTGCAAGATTGATAATACTTGCATGACTAAGTTAAAAATAGAGGTATAGATGGAGAGTCTTATCTTTGTAATTATATTTTTCACATGATTATACTATTGATTCACATGATTGAACTATTGATTCACATTATTTACTATTAGGGGAGGTGGTGCAAGTTTGATAATACTTGCGGGACTAAATTAAAAATGAAAGAAAAGTTGGAGGTATTGTACTGTAATTTTTTGAGCCCCAAAACGTGCAATTATCGAAACTATATTTTTCTATAAATAGAAGCTCATTCTTCCTTCATTTCTCACCAATTCACAAAAAAGCTTTAGAGCGATTATTATAGAGAGAAATTATAGAAAAGAAGAAGAAGAAGTTTTACTACCTCCTTATTCGATTATCCGGTTTTTCTAAGGTAGGGAGTATTATTTCTTTCTTATCCATGAAGAGAACTTACATTATTCCATTCTTTATTATTACATTTGGAATAACTTTTGTATCTGTGAGCTACCCTATACTTGGTGAAATTCTTACATTATTCCATTCTTTATCATTACATTGGAACATCACATGCATGCGTTTACGTTGGGACTGGTTTCCATTATTTATCATTACATTGGAACATCACATGCATGCGTTCTCTGTGGGACTGGTTCCATCTTTATTATTACATTGGAATATCACATGCATGCGTTTTCTGTGGGACTGATTAAATCTTTATTATTTTGTTGGAATATCACATGCATGCGTTTTCTTTCTGGGGACTGATTCCGTTATTTATTATTACATTGGAATAACTTTTATGCATGCGATTATCATCGCATGCTGGTGATTTCTTTTGTTATTCCATTCCTTATTATACTCGGTTGGTTAAAGTTTTGACTTCTATACTCCATGAAATTAGTGGAATATCCTTGATATTTAAGCTTCATCCGATATCTTTTCATGGAAATATTCTTACGAGCATTCTTGAATTTTACTCTACAAAGCGATATCATGTTGACAATTTGGGCGTTATTAGTTCTGGATAAATTAATTCTTGAACTTGTTTTATTGAATTCTTATATCATTGTCATCATCCTCATGTTTATATTTTGTTGAAAGTCAATACATGGCCTATAGTGCATAGATGGACTTGGTATGATTATGACCGAGGATTATTGATTGTAATCATGGCCAGTAATATTACAAATGATGTGGAAAAAGTCCTCATTGGCCCGTAGTGCATTGATGGACGATTGTTGGCATGATCATGACCATTAATGAATACACAAATATTCTTGGCATTGGTAGTGCATGGATAATTGTGGTGCGTGATACTAAAAGAATATCCTTGGCCGTAGTGCGGGGGTGATTCGATGATGTGGATTATTTATTAAAATTTGAGTCCAGTGATAAAAGTGATGAAAAACCTTTTAAATCATAAAAGATAGTAGATTTTATTCTCTACTTGACTCTTTTAATGGATTGCTTGTTCATTGTGATTAAACTTGATGGTTGTTATATTGTATCGGTTTAACTGTTGAAGGCTAACGATAATATATTACGCATTATCTTAGTCGTAATATTTCCTCTTTGGGCTAGTTGAGCTCACCTTTTTACTTTTATTGTTGTTCTCTTGAAAATGAGAGCGTGGCGAGGGACTAGTCGAGGAGCGGAGTGACGGACGGATAATAGCATTAGTAGTCCTCACTATTCCGTGAAATAGTGGAAAATAAATGTAATAATATTGAATTTGAGTTTGTATATTGTCTAGGCGACAATATTTGTATTAAAACTCACGACTTATGTTTTGTCGTACTTTACCCGACGGTTGTATAATTAAGTTGTATTTGTATTACATACCATGTATTTGGCGACTCGAGAATAGGTGATGTATACTATTTTTTGGGGCGTCACGGTTAATATCAAAGCTTAGGGATATGATCCTGGCTAAGATGTGAGACTAGAACTAGGAGGGGAGGCGGGAATTCCTTAGCTAGTATGACCTACTACTAATTTTTTGGTATTTAATTGGTTGGTCGAGTATATAGGATAATATGTTGCATGTCAATTAACCCTTGTTTTGTGGCGGTGTTTGAAAATGGCATCAGGAATATTGAGAATAGCAATGGAGCACAAGAGGCCGTTGAGTCTCCACGGATCAACAATCGAGAATAATGTGCATCGAGGAAGCGACAATCCTCATGCAAACAACAACAACGACGAATGATGAGCGATGGAATGTTCGGAGGCTTTATCGATTCATGCGACATCGGTGAGAAGCGGCTCTGTCCAAAATGTAGGTGGAAACACTTGGAAACTCTCGGACGATCACCGTAAAGCAGTTCGAGGCTGGGACCACCGGAGTTTATTGGAGAGCAAAACCACTTAAAAGTGAGCGTGGATAAAGCGGATCACCAAGATATTTGATGTCTTGGGATGCTCAGAGAGCAAAAGGTTCCTTACATACCTTCATGTTGCGTGAAGAAGCGATTCTTGGTGGGAATCGTAAAAGCGTACCCGACTGGCCTTTTCAAGATGTCTTGGGAGAAGTTCGAAGAGCTATTCAACGACAAGTACTTTCCGAAAGTATTAAATCACATGAAAGAGGTGGAGTTTATCAAGTTGGAGCAAAACAATATGGCCAGTGTCCGTGTCTGAGGCTAAATTTGCGGAGTTATCCGGTTTGCATCCCATTTGGTCGATAATGAGAGGAGCGAATGACGCGAATGTTTTAAGAGGTTTGAAATTGGAGATACGTCGATATCTTATTTCTCGTAAAGCGTGTTTGTATTCGGATGTTGTAAATAGGGCTCGATTATTGGAGCGCGATAACGAGTCAACCTGACCAAGAGAAAGCGGCGGCGTGAATGAAAATACAAGTGGTAACGATCGTCGAAGCGGTGACAACAAGCGTGGAGGAATCAACATGCGAAATGGTAACCACTTGGTGGTAATCATAGCGAAGCAATAAAATGGACATTTCAAGAAAGGAGATTCAACAATGATGGAAAGGCGTCGGCACCACACCGCGTTGTTAAGGAAGGAGAACGACCACCTATCGTATGCTTTCAAATGCGGAGGGAGGGACACATCGGTCAAAGCTGCGCGATGCCATCAAAAGCGTGTTATAATTGTGGAAGGAAGGTCACTTAGCTCGATTTTGTCGTTCACCAAAAACAAGTTCAACTAGGATGGAGGCACCAAAGTAGTCGAGAAAAAGTCAAAGCCCGGTGGTGCAAGGAGGCGTTTGTTGTGACCTCCCGAAAGCGAAGGAACGACGAGGTTATCACGGGTAAGCTTATCATAAACTCTAGTGAAGTCATACCTTATTTGATCTGGGTTCTACCCATTCTTTTATTTCTCTACTTGCGCTCAACGTTTAAATTTGACTCAGGAGAAATTAGACTTTGACTTATCTGTTGAAACTCCATTAGGAGAAACCTTCATTACATCCATTTGTTTATAAGTCTTGTTTGATTCAAATCGGTAACCTTGCGTTACTGTCGATCTTATCTCCTTAAAAATACTTGCATTTGGCGTGATTCTAAGGATTGATTGGTTAACTACTCATCATGCTAAAATTGATTGTTTTAAATAAGGTTGTTAGCTTTCATATTCCTAATAAACCTATTATCACGAATTCAAGCGACCAAACCCATTAAAATCAATCACGGTCATCTCGAAGCCATAAAGCTATTAGTTTATTGAAAAAATGGATGTCGAGCTTTCTTAGCTCATATCACAGATTTAAACAAAAATACGTCGATTTGAAGGATATTTCTATTGTTAATAAATTTCTGGCGTATTCCTGAAGAACTTCTGGCCTACCCCGGGCGTGAAGTTGAATTTTGTATCGACCTTGAACCCGGTACAAAACCCATTTCAAAAGCCCATATCGAATGGCTCTATTGAACTTGAGGAGTTAAAGACCCGATTCACGAGGAATTGTTAGACATTGGTTTCATTCATCCTAAATCGTCTCCTTGGGGTGCTCTGTTACATTACATGAAAAAGAAAGATGGGAGTATCGACTTTGTATTGATTATCGGGAGTTGAATCATGTCACCATCAAAAATAAGTACCCATTGCCCGCGTATTGATGACTGTTTTGATCGATTACAAGGAGCACAATTTTTTTCAAAGATCGATCTTCGTTACGGATATCATCGGTTGAAGGTTAAAAGCGAGGATATTCAAAAGGCGCCTTGAAACTTCGATGCGGGCATTATGAATTCTTAGTCATGTCTTTTTTGGATTGACTAATGCTCCTGCTTGCCTTCATGGATATGATGAGCCAGTATTCAAGGAATATTTGGATCATTTTGTGGTCGTCTTTATTGATGACATCCTCATATATTCAAAAGCCGTGAAGATCATGAGCAACACTTGAAATTTGATACTCCAAAAGCTTCGTGAAAACAAGCTATATGCGAGTTGAAGAAATCGAGAGTTACGGCTTGAGGAAGTTGCATTCCTTGGGCACGTGATATCAAGTCATGGAATATCTGTTGACCCGATGAAGATTGAAGCTATTCAAAGTTGGGAGCAACCTAAATCGATGGCCAAAATCGTAGCTTTCTCGGATTAGTTTGGTTATTATCGGAGATTAAGTGGAAGGATTTTCTCGAATCGCTACTCCATTAACTTTCGGTGACTCGAAAAGATACAAAGTTTGGTTGGAGCGAGGAATGTGAAGAGAGTTTTCAAGAACTTCGAGAGAGACTCATTTATTTTGTTACGACAATACCATCGGGCTCGGAGGGATTTGTCATCTCTGATGATGCTTGAGCAAAGGGTTAGGATGTGTTCTCATGCAACATGGGAAAGTCATAGCCTATGCCTCACGACAACTCAAAAGAATATGAGAGGAATTACCTACTCATGATCTAGAGTTGGCGGTTTGTCGTTTTTTAGCTTAAGATTTGGAGGCATTACACATGGAGAGAAGGTGGAGATCTACGGATCATAAAAGCCTCGAAATATTTCTTCACCCAAAGGAACTCGACATGCGACAACAACGTTGGCTTGAACTATTGAAAGATTATGATCATACCATCCATACCATCTGGAAAAGCGAGCGTGGTAGGTGGCCTTGCTTGAGTAGAAGATCATATCTGGATGCAGTGCAATATTGTTAATATGAGCCCATTTTGTATGACTTGCAAAGGATGGAGTTAGAGATAAAGACTCCGGGGACCCACATGATGATGGCAAACATCTGAGTAGAACAGACTTTAATCGATAAAGTTAAAAATTTGCTCAAGCTACTGGACACGAGCTAATCGTATGAAGAAGAAAAAGCAAGAAGGTGCTATCTTGGGAAGCAAAGAATCGATGAGGAAGGAATACTTGAGTCGACTCAGGACTTTGTGTTCTAACACCACGATTTAAAGTATAAAATCATGATGGAGCGCACAACACACCATTTGCAATCCATCACAGGAGTACCAAAATGTATCGTGATCTTGACATACATTTTGGTGGAAGCAATATGAAGAGAGAGATAGCGAGTTTATCTCGAGGTGTTTAACTTGTCAGCGAGTCGGTAGAGCATCAAGTACCAAAAGGTCCATTGCAACCACTTGAAATTCCGAATGGAAGTGGGAACACATTACTATGGATTTTATTCTTTGGTCTTCCCAAGGTTTCTCAAGGCGTAGATGCAATTTGGGTCATTGTTGATAGATTGACCAAATCTGCTCATTTCTACCTATCTGAGAAACTTATACACTTGAGCGTCTTGCTCGTATGTACATAAACGAGATTATAAGACTTGCATGGTATGCCGGTATCCATAGTTTACGATCGAGACCAAGATTCACTTCAAGATTTTGGGTTAGTTTGCAAAAAAGCTATGAGCGCGGATTTACGATTTAGCTTCGGCATATCATCCTCGAGGATGGACGGGCGTCGGAGAGGACCATTCAAACTCTTGAAGATCTATTAAGACTACTGTGTCCTTGACTTCAAGGAAGTTGGGATAAGTTCTTACCATTGGTGGAGTTTTCCTACTGACAACGATTATCAAATAAGTATTGGCATGGCTCCATTTGAGGCGTTGTATGGAAGAAAGTGTCGTTCTCTCGATTATCTTTGGGATGAGGTGGGTGAAACAACGTTGTTGGGACCAAAAGTTGATGCGTATGACTACGGAAAAAATTCAAACGATCAAACAACGTATAAAAACCTCACAAGATCGACAAAAGAGTTATCTTGATCTTCATCGAAAGGGCGTGGAATTCGATATTGGAGATCATGTGTTATTACGTGTTGCTCCATGGAAGGGAGTTCTGAGATTTGGAAAGAGAGAAAGCTCGACCCTCGATTCATTGGCCCATTTTAATCCTCGATCGAGTAGGAAGCGTAGGCGTATAGACTACGCTTTTTACCGCCAAGTAGTATGTCTCGTGTTCATAACGTTTTTCACATATCTATATTACGTAAATATGTGAAAGACCGAACCACATTATTGAATTAGAACTAGGACGAGATAGAGGAAGATTTAGCGTATGAAGAGTTACTGTTAAAATCTTGGATAAAAAGGATCATATTCTACGCTCGAGGTTATACCTCGAGTCGAAGTTTTGTGGAGAAACCACGATGTGGAAGAAATGACACAGGGAGTTAGAATCGAGATGAAATCAAGATATCCTCACCTCTTGACATACCGGTGCGCACCTAATTTTGAGGGACAAAATTTCATAAGAAGGGGGAGGTTGTAAGACCCCACTTTTGAATAAAGATTAAATTTTCTCGAAATATATTTTTGAATATTATGGTGTGGATTTGATATAATGTTATAGTTGTGGGTAATATTTACAAATTTTGCAAAATCATGAAGTTGTTATATAATATTTCGATTGGTGGGGAATATTCGTTTTAACGAGGGAATATTAAATGCAATGGCACAATCATTGGTGGACCCCATGGCGGAATTATTATCGGATTGAAAAACGACAAAAATACTTTATGAAAATAACGGCGGAAGTTTCTGAGATTAAGCTGTTGAAACACTACGGTGTTAAAAAATACGATGTCTGGCGTGGTTGCATAGTAGCACACGGTATTGATTATTGATGCTTACGTGAAAGTCACTTTCGGTTATACTCGATTATTGCTTCTGATAATTCTTTGCATCATATCTCTCGTATTATTGATTCAATTATTGTCACGATATCATTTGCATAATATTTTATATTATTAAATCAATAATTGAGGCGACAAAGTTATTCATATTATTATTTGCAATATTGACATGTCTAGAAGTTACATCGAGGAGGTTTGGTCACTAATTGCGCGCATGATAAGGAGAAATCCTTATCGGAAAGCCCCTCTTTCACAGGAGCGACACGGTTGTTAAATATTGTGAGTTATAATATTAATGATGAATAAGTTATTTTGATTAAAAATGAATTTTGATAGTTCCATTGTGTTTGGATTATTAGTGTTAGTGGAAATCGACATCTATTAGATGATAATTGATGTGCAGGGGTTATATTGATAAATCGGGTAATTTATCGGATAAATGAGCAATTAATTGCTACTAATTCACATGCTTATATAACTATTTGTTCACATGTGTGTACTATTGAATCACATTATTTACTATTAGGGGAGTTGGTGCAAGATTGATAATACTTGCATGACTAAGTTAAAAATGGAGGTATAGATGGAGGTCTTATCTTTGTAATTCATATTTTTCACATGATTATACTATTGATTCACATGATTGAACTATTGATTCACATTATTATTTACTATTAGGGAGAGTGTGGTGCAAGTTTGATAATACTTGCGGGACTAAATTAAAAATGAAAGAAAAGTTGGAGGTATTGTCTTGTAATTTTTGAGCCCCAAAGCGTGCGATTATCGAAACTATATTTTCCTATAAATAGAAGCTCATTCTTCCTTCATTTCTCACCAATTCACAAAAGCTTTAGGCGATTATTATAGAGAGAAATTATAGAGAAAGAAGAAGAAGTACTCTACCTCCTCACTATTCCGATATCAAGTTTTTCTAAGGTAGGGAGTATTATTTCTTTCTTATCCATGTGAAGAGAACTTATTCCATTATTCCATTCTTTATTATTACATTGGAATAACTTTTGTATCTGTGAGCTACCTATACTTGGTGAAATTCTTACATTATTCCATTCTTTATCATTACTATTGGAACATCACATGCGTGCGTTTCTGTGGGACTTGGTTCCATTATTTATCATTACATTGGAACATCACATGCATGCGTTCTGGACTGGGACTGGTTAAAATCTTTATTATTACATTTGGAATATCACATGCATGCGTTTTCTGTGGGGACTGATTAAAATCTTTATTATTTTGTTGGAATATCTTTATGCATGCGTTTCTGTGGGACTGATTCCGTTATTTATTATTACATTGGAATAACTTTTGTCATGCGATCTATCGCGTGCACAGGTGATTTCTTTTGTTATTCCATTCCTTATTATACTCGGTTGGTTAAAGTTTTGACTTATATACTCCATGAAATTAGTGGAATATCCTTGATATTTAAGCTTCATCCGTATCTTTTCATGAAAATATTCTTGAGCATTCTTGAATTTTACTCTCTACAAAGCGATATCATGTTGACAATTTGGGCGTTATTAGTTCTGGATAAATTAATTCTTGAACTTGTTTTATTGAATTCTTATATCATTGTCATCATCCTCATGTTTATATTTTGTTGAAAGTCATACATGGCCTATAGTGCATAGATGGACTTGGTATGATTATGACCGAGGATTATTGGTTGTAATCATGTAGTAATGTTACAAATGATGTGGAAAAAGTCCTCATTGGCCGTAGTGCATTGATGGATAGTTGTTGGCATGATCATGACCATTAATGAATACCACAAATATTCTTGGCCCGTAGTGCGTGGATAATTGTGGTGCGTGATACTAAAAGAATATCCTTGGCCGTAGTGCGGGGGTGATTCGATGATGTGGATTATTTATTAAAATTTGAGTCCCAATGATAAAAGTGATGAAAAACCTTTTAAATCATAAAAGATAGTAGATTTTATTCTCTACTTGACTCTTTTAATGGATTGCTTGTTCATTGCTAGCGATTAAACTTGATGGTTGTTATATTGTATCGGTTTAACAACTTGTTGAAGGCTAACGATAATATATATACATTATCTTAGTCATAATATTTCTCTCTTGGGGCTAGTTGAGCTCACCCTTTTACTTTTATTGTTCTTGAAATGATGAGGCGTGAGAGGACTAGTCGAGGCGGAGTGTGGACGAGATATTAACATTAGTAAAACTCACGACATGTTTTGTAGTTTACACTCATAATTAAGTTGTATTTGTATTAATATGTATTGTGATTCAAAATAGGTGAATTTTTGAGGCGCCACATAGATACTGAGTTGATATTGATCTAAGTTTCCTTGACCTTATATACGATATTTTAGCGTATATTGTTATTTTGATGTAAGGGATGTTATTTTCTTCGTAAATGATATTATTTTTTTCAATATCATTATGTCGAAATATTAATATTAATTTTCTTTGTGGAATTTCTACCTTTTTTGTGTCGGGATTACTATTCACGCGTATATCGCCATATTCACGAATCGACCTTATTCATTCAAAAAAACAAATTTTCTCTTCTTTGTCCAGATGTCTATTATGGTTACTATCTTTGATTGTATTCATGTTTTGATCTTTATTCTTGAATTTTACTCACTATGGTTTATTTTGGAGTATTTTGAACTTGGATAAACCAAAGTACGAATCCCTAATCTTTGATCTTTTATCTAATCGGATTCGTTTCTTAAAATATTTTCATCATCCTCGGTCCTAAATGATGATATTCTTTGAATATCTTTGGCACGTAGTGCAAAAGATGAATGAATAATGATGAATATCTTTGGCCGTAGTGCAAAGATGAGCAGTGTTGAGATGAACATGGCCAACTAGTGATCTAATGATGAATATCTTCTGGCTGTAGTGCAAAGATGAATATTTTATTCAAGATGTATATTGATTGATATTACAGGGATAAAATATTGATGATGAACTTTTAAATCTTAGAAGATAGTAGAATTCATTTTCTACTTGACTCTTCTAATGGATTATAGTTTCCGCTGCAGTCGTTGATCTAAAACTTGTTGTCTATTATATTTTATTAGATTTTTCCCTGATGAAGACTAATGATAATTTGTTGTATATTATATTAGTCATAATATTCTTTACTGGGCTAGTTGAGCTCACCCTTTTTCCTTTTTGTTCTATTTTCTTCTCAAGAGGTGAGAACATAATAGGAATTAGCCGGGGTATGAAGTGATGGTTCAGGATAGTTTTTTTAGTAGTCCTCACTATTTTATAAAATAGTGTATCAATAATTGTAATGAGGACTCCTTTTGAGTTTGTATACTGTCTATTAGACAATATTTATATTTAAACTCACAGTATATGTGTTGTCATATTTTGCATGACAATTGTATTACTGAAGTTATATTTGTTTCTGTACCATGTATTTGGCGACTCAAAAATGGGTGATGTATACCTATTTTGGGGGCGTCACGATAACACTCATATCTCCTGTAATTTTTTAAGTAAGAGTTAGTATCCCTGCAAGTTTTTAGGACTGACTAAATAGATAAAATGTGTAAGACCTTAACTTTTATGAATAAAGATTAATTTTTCTCGAAATATATTTTTGAATATTATGGTGTGGATTTGATATAATGTTATAGTTGTGGGTAATACTTACAAATTTTGCAAAGTAAGCAAGTTGTTATAAAATATTCGATTGGTCGGGGAATATTACGTTTTAACGGGGAATATTAAATGCGATGGCACGATCATTAGTGGACCCCACAACGAAAGTATTATCATTTGAGTTAGAAAATGTCGAAAATGTCTTTTTATAAAAATAACAATGAAAGTTTTACCGTTAAACCGTTGAACTACACAGTGGTAAAAAATACGATGTCTGGCATGATTACATAATAGCACACTTACGGTATTGATTATTGATGCTTTACGTGAGAAGTCACTCAGCTTATACTCAATTATTACTACGATAATTAATGCATAATATCTCTCATATTATTGATTCAATTATTGTCATAGTGTAATCCGCATAATATTTTATATTTTAAATCAATAATTGAGACGACAAAGTTATTCATATTATTATTTGCAATATTGACGATGTCTAGAAAGTTACATCGAGGAAAGGGGTTTGGTCACCTAATTATGCATAGTAGGGAGAAATCCTTATCGGAAAGCCCCTTCTTTCCTGGGAATGATCTGATTGTTAAATATTGTGAGTTTTAATATTAATGATGAATAAGTTCGTGTTGATTAAAGATGAATTTGTTGATAAAAATATTTCCATTGTGTTGGGATTATTTGTGTTAGTGAAAATCGACATTTATTTAGATAATAATTTATTTCTTGATGTTAAATTGATCAATCGGATAATTAATCGGATAAATGAGCAATTAATTGCTATTAGTTCACATACATAAAACTATTTTCTCACATGAATGGAACTATTGGTTTACATGCATTACTATTAGGGGAGGTGATGCAAGATTGATAATACTTGCATGACAAAATTAAAAATAGAGAAAAAGATGAAGGTATTATACTGTAATAATTCGAGCCCCAAAACGTGCAATTATCAACACTATGTTTTCCTATAAATAGAAACTCATTCTTCTTTCATTCTCACCAATTCACTAAGACTCACAAGAACAATTATAGAGAGAGAAGCTATAGAGAGGAAGAAGAAGAGTATTCTGCTATTTCACTATTCCAGTATCCAGTCTTTTTCTAAGGTAAATGATATTATTTTTGATCTGTGTTCGTAAGAAATAATATTTTCTTCCATACTCTGTAGTATGTGAGTAATATTATTTCGTTTCGTATTCATGATTCTACACTCATTCTGTTAAAGTATGACTTCTATAGTCCGTGAAATTAGTAGAATATCCTTGATATTTGCGCTTCATCCAGTATCTTTTCATGAAAATATTATTCTGAGCATTCTTGATAATTATTGATCTTTTCATGCCGGAATAATATTCACGGGGTACTATTCACTGGGTACTATTCACAAAGTAATATTCACGGGTACTATTCACAAAGTACTATTCCCATGTACTATTCATAAGTTACTATTCACAGGTACTATTCATGGGGTACTATTCATTCGGGTACTATTCAACTAGGAACATGTTTATGATAAAAATTGATTTATTTGTTGTCCAAATCATTTTTGATATAATATTATTCTTGAATTTTACTCCACAAAACAGTATCATGTTGATAATTTGGACATTATTGAATTCTGGATAAAATAAATTATAAATCTTTAACAGTTTATCCTTTTTTTTCTTTTAATTGAATTCTTATATCATTGTCATCATCTTCATGCTTATATTATGATGAAAGTCATCTTTGGCTTACGTGCACTGTTAATTGGTATGATTATGACTAGGGATCATTCGGTATAAGCATGACCTGTAATGTTGCAAATGATGTGGTAAAAGTCCTCATTGGCCCGTAGTGCATTGATGGATAGTTGTTGGTATGATCATGACCATTGGTGATTACACGAATATCCTTGGCCCATAGTGCATTGATAATTCGTGGTTGTGATACTAATGAATATCCTTGGCCCGTAGTGCATGGATAATTCAGTGATGTGGATTATTTGTTAAGTTGAGTCTCAGCTATAAAGATTATGATAAACTTTTTAAATCATTGAAAATAATAGATATCATGCTCTACTTGACTCTTCTAATGGATTGTTTGTTCCGCTGCAGTTAAACTTGTTGTTTATTGTTTAACACTGTTGAAGGCTAACGATAATTTATTCTACATTATCTTAGTCATAATATTTCTTACTGGGCTAGTTGAGCTCACCCTTTTGCTTTCATTGTTCTCTTTAGGAAATGAAAACGTAGCCGGGACTAGTCGGGGAATTGAGTGACGATCCGAGATGGTGGCTGTAGTAGTCCTCACTATTTAGTGTGATAATAAATGTACTGAGGACTCCTTTGAGTTTGAATACTGTCTATTAGACAATATTCGTGTAAAAACTCTCAGCTCATGTTGTATAATTAAGTTTGTATTTGTATTCAGTAACATGTATTTGGTGACTCATAATGGGTGATGTATACCTATTTTGGGGGCGTCACAATGTGACACCCCCAAATTCGGGTACTTCAATTCCCACGGGATTTGGGGTTCACTGTCCAAACATCATGTATCTATCTACCCATAATAAATGAAAAACCATAAATATATAGATAGAAATAAATCCTCTACTTATGTAGATACAACATCTGAATGTAAATACATCAATCCCAAGTCATACTAACCTTAAATCTCAAATGCGGAAACATAAACAAATAATAAGTCTTACACAACTTCATCACTTGTTAACTTTGCCCTTGCCTTTGCTAGTAAAAGGCTCGTCGGACCTTTTGTTCTTAACTGCAATGTTATTATTACGTAAGAGTGAGCACGATTGCCTGCAAGTATAATAATATAACAATAAAAATAATAACATGCGAATGAAACAAAGACTTCTGAAATAAGAAAATTTGACTTTTGAATCAAGAATGAATAACAAGAATCAAAAGAACTTCTGAGGGTCATAAGACCTTGAACTACGTCCTAGGTTGTCAAGTGTTTATACTTGAAACCTTTTAACAGTCATAAGACTATGGACTCTTCTTCTCGTACCCTTAGTACCATACTGTGCAGAATATCTTAACACTAAAGCATAAGTAATCCCTTATAACATGGTTGTTCATCTCAGTTTGACATTAGAGTCCGTGTAAGACCCCAAAATTTTTTTAAATAAAAAGGAATTTCCTTTATTTATTATTTTGAAATAGTAAGGGTTGATTTGATTAATGTGGATAGTTAAGGGTTAAATACGCAAATATTTCAAAATAAACAAGTGGTTATAAAATATTCATTTTTGTTTGGAATATTCGTTTGGTCGTGGAATATTAAATCTTTGTCGGGAATATTAAATGCGGATGGTACTGACCGATGTGTGTGAGCCCCATAACGGAAAGCGATTGGATGAAGAAAACGACAAATATAAGTTGGTTAAAAATAACGGCTTAGTTATTCTGAATAAGACCGCTGGAATACCCGGTGGTTAAAATACTGATGTCTGGCGTGGTTCGCACAAAGATGCTTTAGGTATTACATGCGTATTGTTGAATTATTGATCCTTACGTAAGAAGGCACCACTCAATAATTTTCACGATGAATTCTTGCTTCAATATTTTATTTTATTGATTCAATAATTCTTTGCGTTGATATTTTATATTATTGTTGTTCAATAATTGTCAACGCATTATCTCCATTATCGGATCAATAATTCATATTATTTGAATAATATTATTAGATAGCATTATTGGCAATGTCTAGAAAGTTACGTCGAGGAGAGTTTGGTCACCTAATTGCGGCGCCCATGAAGGAGAAATCCTTATCGGAAAGCCCCTCTTTCACGGAACGGCACTGGTTGTCATAATTGTGATTACGTAATATTATTTGTGAATAATTAATTATTGATTCATATGATAAAGAAATATTTATTTTATGTGGATATAAATGATGGATTTATTTATGTGGTTATTAATGAAAGAATTAATGTTGAGGTGTTTTATCGATATTTTATCTGGATTGGAGGTGTTAAAAAATCAAATCGGGGTTTTGAGATATATTGCGGGGTTATAATTTTTAATCAAATAGTTGGATTGTGGTAATTTTTGGGTATGTTATACATACATAAGTTGAGTATATGTCCACAAATTTTGAACCGTTAAAAATGCACGAATGATTTGTTGTGAATTTTAAGAGGTGTCGATTCTAAATTAGGGTTATAATTGATTTTGGTGGAAAATTCTAGAATTGAGTGGGCCCCACTTGTGGTTGGTGAAAAATGTGCTGAATTTTATTTCAAATGTGGTGGGTGGCAATAGTAGCGAGTAAAGCCATCAGTAGCGGTCAAGTCTGCTTGGTAAGGCTAACATTTTCCTATAAATGAGGGCTAAGTTAGAATTGAAAATCACACGAAACAAAGTTTTTCTCTTTCTCTCTCTATATTATTATTGGCGTATTTTGTGAGTATTTAGATACTTTGAGAGTTCTTTATTCAATACAAGTTTCATTCAAAGATCACTTGAGACCTTTCCTTCCAAGAAATCTTGATTCTTTGAGGTAAGGGATATTTTTTTTTTCGTAATGATATTATTTCTTCAATATCATTATCTTTGAAATGTTGATCTGAAGTTTTATCAAATTTGGAACTTTTCATGTATCAGGGGTTACTTATTCATGAGTTACTTATTCACGAGTTACTATTCATGAGTTACTATTCACGAGTACTATTCATGAAAGCGTGAAGATGTTTTTTTTGTGGAATTTCTATCTTTTGGTGTCGGAGTTACTATTCACGTGTACTGGACTATTCACCTATACTGACACTATTCACGTGTATCTGACACTATTCAATCAAAAATAAAATTTCTTCTTTTAGTCCAAAATATCTATTACGGATACTAGCTACGATTGTATCCATGTTTTGATCATTCTTGAATTTTACACCACTATGATTATTTTGAGGTATTGTTGGACATGGATAAAACAAAGTACGAATCCTTAATCCTTAATCCTTAATCCTTGTCATTTTGTTTCACTTTGGATTCGTTCTTTAAAAATATTTTCATCATCCTCGGTCTTAAATGATGATATTATTGAATATCTTTGGCCCAGAGTGCAAAGATGAATGATTTCTGAAGAATATCTTTGGCTGTAGTGCAAAGATGAATGATTTCTGAAGAATATCTTTGGCTTTAGTAGTGCAAAGATGAGCAGTGTTTAAATGAACATGACCGAAGTGATGAATATCTTTGGCCTTTAGTGCAAAGATGAGCAGTGTTGAGATGAACATGGCCGATTGATGAATATCTTTGGCTGTAGTGCAAAGATGAATATTTGATTTGAGATGAATATTGATTGATGTTACGAGGATAAAATATTGATGATGGATCGTTAAATTCATAGATTATAGTAGATTTCATTCTCTACGTAACTCTTACATGAATTATTATTTCCGCTGCGAATATTGATCCGAAACTTGTTGTCTATTGTATTACTATCGAGTTTTTCCCTGTTGGAGACTAACGATAATTTGTTGTATATTATCTTAGTTATAATATTCTTTCTTGGGCTAGTTGAGCTCACCCTTTTCCTTGTTGTTCCATTATTCTTCTCGGGGAGGCGAGAATATAAGCGAAGATCTTAGTCGGGGTATGGAATGAAGGTTTTAGAAAGGATTGTTTAGTAGTCCTCACCATTTTGTAAAATAATGTATCAATAAATGTGATGAGGATTTATTTGAGTATAAATATTGTCTAGAAGATAATATTTGTATTTAAACTCACAGTTTCTTGTTGTAATAAAAAGTTGTAGTTGTTTACATACCATGTATTTGGCGACTTCGAGAATGGGTTGGATGGAATGGACCTATTTTGGGGCGTCATTGTTAGTATCGTCGAGCTATAAGTAAAGAAACCCGAGCCTCTTCTTTGGTGACTTCTGTTGATGGGGATGCACCGGCGGACTCTCCGTGAGGGGCCACGCCTTCTGCGGTGGCAAACCGATAGATATCAATGTGAGGTCTTTGTGGTTGAAGCACCATGAGAGTCACAATTGGTATCGAGCTTAGGATATGATCTCTGGCGGAGATCGGGAAATAGAACTAGGAGGGAGAGCGAGTAAATCCTTAGCTAGTGTGTCTACCTAAGCTTATTTGTTAGTTGGTCGAGATATAGGGATATTATGTGATATATTGATTTCCTTAATTAACCCTTATTTTATGCCGATGTTTGAGAATGTCGATTTGAGAATATTAATAGTGGAGTAAATGAGGCCCAGTGGAGACGCTTTTACTCACCAACGAGGAGGGCGTCTAACAAAGTGCAGGCAATGTACCTCCCATGAACAACACCACCGGCGCGATGATGAACGAGGGAATGTTTAGAAGTTTTTGCGATTCATGCAAAATCGAGATGAGGAGACTTCGTGTTCAAAATATAGGAGAAATGATAGCAATTCACGGGTGGTCACAATGAGCGCTTCAAAGAGTTGGGACCACGAATTTTAAGGAAAGCGATCCGATCATGGGCGGAAACATGGGTCAAACAAATTACCAAGATATTCGATGTCTTGGGATGTACGGAGAAACGAAAGTTCCATTCGCTACTTTTATGTTCCGTGGAAAGGCGGATTCTTGGTGGGAATCATGAAGCGTACCCATCCATTTACTTTTCGGCATGTCATAGGAGACGCGTTTGAAATAGTTCAATGACAAGTACTTCCACGAAAGTATTCGTCGTATGAAGGAAGTGGAGTTTATTAGACTAGAAGCGAATAACATGACGGTGTCCCGAAGACGAGGCGAAGTTCATGGAGTTATCCGAGTTTGCACCTCATTTGGTAGAGAATGAGGAGCGATGATGGCGGATGTTTCGAGAGGTTTGAAACCCGGCATACGTCGATATCTCATTTCTCATAAATTTTCTCTCTATTCGGATGTTGTAAACAGGGCTCAATTATTAGAAGCGAGATAACGAGTAATGCGTTCAACCGAGGGACCATAACCGAGGATCATCCAAAAATAAGGATCATCGAATAACGATAACCAAATGGAGAAAGAAGAATCTGACTGAGACAAAGGCGGTTACCACTTCGGTGGTAATCGTGGCCATGAAAATAGAATAAGCGAATCGGGAGGAGATTTTAAAAGAGGAGATTTAACAACGACCATGTGAAGACGATAAAGATCTGCGGCAACAATTGGTTCTAAGGAGGAGAACGACCACCGGTTATATCTTCTAATCATGCGAAAAGGGACATATCGGTCAAACGCCCACAACAGTTCAAGGTATGCTATAGTTGTGGAAAGGAAGGACATATCGCTTCGAGATCGATAGCGAAACCTAGTTCAATGAGGGACGGTGACTCAAAAGATCGTCCCCGAAAAGTCAAAGTCAACGATTCCGGAAGAAGCGTTTGTTGTGGTGGTCATAATGCGAGGAACCCAAACGAGGTGATCACGGGTAAGCTATTTATAAATTCTTGCGAAGTTTATACCTTACTTGATACTGGGTCTTACCCATTCATTTATCTCTCCTGCATGTGCTCAACGTTTAAACTTGACTCGGAGAAATTAGACTTTGACCTATCTGTGGAAACTCCGTTAGGAGAAACTTTCATCACATCCAATTGTTTATAAATCTTGTTTGATTCGGGTTGGCACTATCACATTACCCATTGACCTTATCTCTTTAAAGATACTTGCTTTTGATGTGATTTTAGGGATTGATTGGTTAACTACTCATCATGCCAAAATTGATTGTTTTACGTAAGGTTGTTAGTTTTCATATTCCTAAGCAACTTTGTTATTCAATTCAAGCAATCAAACCATTGTAGTCAAACATTTTCATATCAAGCCATGAAGTCATTCGTTTATTACGGATGTCAAATTTTCTTAGTCCATGTTATGGATTTGAATAAAGACACGTCGATTTGAATAATATTCTTGTTGTTATTGATTTTTCTCGGCGTATTTTCTGAAGAATTTCTTGCTTACTCCCAAAGCTCGATATTAAATTTTGTATCGACTTTGAACCCGTGCAAAACTCATTTCTAAAATCTCATATAGAATGGCTCTATTGAACTTGAGAGTTAAAAATTCAACTATAGAATTTGGTACTGAGCCTTTATCTTGTGACTTCCTTTGTGGAATTCACCTAAGCCGAGACTCTCTATAGGGGCGTCATATTAGATGCGATAAGAAAGCGATAGGTGTCATTGTGACGTCTTTATCCAAGATTGGGATATGAGTCACGATTGAGAGCAACCTAAGTCGATGTCGAAATCGTAGCTTTCTAAGCTTAGTTGGTTATTATCGAGATTAGTTGAAGGATATTCTCGAATCGCTATTCCATTATCGCAATGACTTCGTAGAGATACAAAATTCGAATGGAGCAAAGAATGTGGGAAGAGCTTGAAGAACTCAAGAGGAGACTCATTTCAAAGACATGTTACGACCATGCCATCCTGGAAAAGAGCGTGGTAGTGGTAGGCGGCGTGTTGAGTGGAAGATCGTATACAAGTCACGATGCGATATTGTCAAAGACTAATTTCGTATAATTTACAAATAATAGAGATGGAGATGAAAACTCTAGGTATCCACGTGATGATATCTGAGTATAATCGACTTTAGTTAAAATTTGCTCAAGCCCCGAGGCAGGCAGGCGATCGTATGATGAAGAGGAAAGTCTGAAAGGAGCTATTAGGGCGAGAATTGATAAAGAAGGAATACTTGAGTCCACTCTAGACTTTGTGTTCTAACGACTACGATTTGAGGTACAAGATTATGATGGAGGCACACAATACACCATTTGCAATCCATCCTGGAAGTACTAAAATGTATCGTGATCTTGACATACATTTTGGTGGAATAATATGAAGAGAGAGATTGCAAAGTTTATCTCGATGTGTTTAACTTACCAACGTGTAAAGGCGAACATCTAGTACCTAAGGGTCCGTTGCAACCACTTGAGATTTGGAATGGAAGTGGGAACACATTACCATAGATTTCAAGTTCTTTTGGTCTTCCTACGGTTTCTCAAGGCATCAATGCTATTTGGGTCATTGTTGATAGATTAACCAAGTCTGCTCATTTCTTCCGAATCTGAGAGACTTATTCCTTGAACGTCTTTCTCGTATATGTACGTAAATGCGATTGTGAGATTAAGTGGCATGCCAAGTATCCATAGTTTTAGATCGTGACCCAAGATTCACTTCATGATTTTGGGTTTGAAAAGCTATGGGCGCGAATTCTGATTGATTTGACATACCATCCTCAAAGCGGATGGGCAATCGAAAGGACTACTCAAACTCTTGAAGATATATTAAAACTACGTGTCCTAGATTTCAAAAGAAGTTGGGATAAGTACTTGCCATTGGTGGAATTCTCATACAACAATAGTTATTAAACAAATATAGGCATGGTTCCATTCAAGCATTATATGGACAAAAATGTCGTTCTCCAATATGTTGGGATGAGGTGGGTGAAGCAACATTGTTGGGACCCGGAGTTAGTACGTATATGACTACTAAAAGATCCAAATGATTCGACAACGTGTCTGAGCGGCACAAGATCAACAAAAGAGTTATACGGATCTTCATCGAGACGTGGAATTTAATGTAGGGGATCGTGTATTGTTGCGAGTTGCTCCATGGAAGGGAGTTACAAGATTTGGGAAGAGAGGAAAGTTCGATCCACGATTTATTGGTCCATTTCAAATTCTTGACCGAGTAGGAAATGTAGCCTATAGACTTGCGTTACCTCAAAGTATGTCTACGTGTTCATAATGTGTTTCACATATCATACTTAGTAAATATGTGAAAGACCCGAACCACGTTATTGAGTTAGAACCGGACGAGATAGCCAAGACTTAACGTGTGAGGAAGTACTATCAAGATCTTGGATAGGAAGGAGCATGTCCCTACGCCAAGAAAGGTCATACCACAAGTTAAAGTTTTGTGGAGGAATCATGCTATAGAGAAATGACACGGAATTGGAAAGCGGAAATGAAAGCGAGGTATCCTCACCTTTTGAAACACCAGTGCGTCACGTCAATTTCGAGGACGAAATTTCATAAGTAGGGGAGGTTGTAAGACCCCGAAATTTTTTAAATAAAAAGGAATTTCCTTTATTTATTATTTTGAAATAGTAAGGGTTGATTTGATTAATGTGGATAGTTAAGGGTTAAATCACGCAAATATTTCAAAATAAACAAGTGGTTATAAAATATTCATTTTTGTTAGGGAATATTCGTTTGGTCGTGGAATATTAAATGCTTTGTCGTGAATATTAAATGCATTAACGGCAGTAGCGACCGTGTGTGGGCCCCATAACGAAAAGCGATTGGATGAAGAAAAAGCGACAAATATAAGTTGGTTAAAAATAACGGCTTAGTTATTCTGATTAAGATCATTGGAATACCGGTGGTTAAAATACGATGTC
This sequence comes from Panax quinquefolius, assembly GCA_020205615.1. Classification (NCBI taxonomy): domain Eukaryota; kingdom Viridiplantae; phylum Streptophyta; class Magnoliopsida; order Apiales; family Araliaceae; genus Panax; species Panax quinquefolius. Next base: position 41,638,936 of record CM035172.1, on the reverse strand, counting down.
TGGCGTGGTTGCCGATGGCACCGGTATTGCATTGATTGATTGTTGAATTATTGATCCTTACGTGAGAAAGCTTTACTCAATAATTTTTACGGTGAATTCTTGTTCAATATTTTATTTTATTGATTCAATAATTCTTTGCGTTGATATTTTATATTATTGTTGTTCGATAATTGTCAACGCACATTATCTCCATTATCAAATCAATAATTCATATTATTTGAATAATATTATTAGATAGCATTATTGGCAATGTCTAGAAAGTTACATCGAGGAGAGTTTGGTCACCTAATTGCTTGCATGATGAGGAGAAATCCTTATCGGAAAGCCCCTCTTTCACAGGAGAGCGGCACGGTTGTCATAATTGTGATTACGTAATATTATTTGTGAATAATTAATTATTGATTCATATGATAAAGAAATATTTATTTTATGTGGATATAAATGATGGATTTATTTATGTGGTTATTAATGAAAGAATTAATGTTGAGGTGTTTTATCGATATTTTATCGGATTGGAGGTGTTAAAAAATCAAATCGGGGGTTTTGAGATATATTCATGGGGTTATAATTTTTAATCAAATAGTTGGATTGTGGTAATTTTTGGGTATGTTATACATACATAAGTTGAGTATATGTCCACAAATTTTGAGCAGCTTAAAAATGCACGAATGATTTGTTGTGAATTTTAAGAGGTGTCGGATTCTTAAAATTAGGGTTATAATTGATTTTGGTGGAAAATTCTAGAATTGAGTGGGCCCCACTTGTGGTTGGTGAAGAAATGTGCTGAATTTTATTTCAAATGTGGTGGGTGGCAATAGTAGCGAGTAAAGCCATCGTAGTGGGTCAAGTCTCGCTTGGTAAGCTAACATTTTCCTATAAATAGAGGGCTAAGTTAGAATTGAAAATCACACGAAAACAAAGTTTTTCTTTCTCTCTCTATATTATTGGCGTATTTTGTGAGTATTTAGATACTTTGAGAGTTCTTTATTCAATACAAGTTTCATTCAAAGATCACTTGAGCCTTTCCTTAGGAAATTGATTCTTTGAGGTAAGGGATATTTTTTTTTTTCGTAATGATATTATTTCTTGATATCATTATCTTTGAAATGTTGATCTGATGTTTTATCAAATTTGGAACTTTTCATGTCGGGGTTACTATTCATGAGTTACTATTCACGATTACTATTCATGAGTTACTATTCACGATTCTTATTCACGAGTACTATTAATGAAGCGTGAAGATATTTTTTTTTGTGGAATTTCTATCTTTTGGTGTCTGAGTTACTATTCACGTATCTGGCACTATTCACCTATCTGGCACTATTCACGTTATCACTATTTCACTTAGAAAATAAAATTTCTTCTTTTCGTCCAAAATATCTATTACGGATACTAGCTTTGATTGTATCCATGTTTTGATCATTCTTGAATTTTACACCACTATGATTATTTTTGAGGTATTGTTGGACATGGATAAAACAAAGTATGAATCCTTAATCCTTAATCCTTAATCCTTGTCATTTTGTTTCCTTTGGATTCGTTCTTTAAAAATATTTTCATCATCCTCGGTCTTAAATGATGATATTATTGAATATCTTTGGCTTTAGTAGTGCAAAGATGAATGATTTCTGAAGAATATCTTTGGCACATGAAGCAAAGATGAATGATTTGAAGAATATCTTTGGCCTTGTAAGTGCAAAGATGAAAGGTGTGTTTAAATGAACATGATGGATGATGAATATCTTTGGCCTTTAGTGCAAAGATGAGCAGTGTTGAGATGAACATGACCAATTGATTGATGAATATCTTTTGCACATGTAGTGCAAAGATGAATATTTGATTTGAGATGAATATTGATTGATGTTACGGGGATAAAATATTGATGATGGATTTGTTAAATTCATAGATTATAGTAGATTTCATTCTCTACGTAACTCTTCTATGAATTATTATTTCATTTCTGCGAATATTGATCTCGAAACTTGTTGTCTATTGTATTCTATCGATTTTTCCCCCTGTTGAGACTAACGATAATTTGTTGTATATTATCTTAGTCATAATATTCTTTACTGGGCTAGTTGAGCTCACCCTTTTCCTTGTTGTTCCATTATTCTTCTCAGGAGGCGAGAATATAGCGAGTACGAGTCAGGGTATGGAATGAAGGTTTTAGAAAGGATTGTTTAGTAGTCCTCACCATTTTTGTAAAATAATGTATCAATAAATGTGATGAGGATTTATTTGAGTATAAATATTGTCTAGAAGATAATATTTGTATTTAAACTCACAGTTTTACTGTTGTAATAAAAAGTTATAGTTGTTTCTGTACCATGTATTTGGCGACTCAGAATGGGTTGGATGGAATGGACCTATTTTGGGGGCGTCACAGTCCGCACCAAAGAAAGTTTGGTTTGTATAAGCTCAACAATGGTTCTGAAATTTCGAATGTTCATCAACTATGGACTAGTCGAATCAATAAGGGTTCACTAGTCTTACAAGGTTCAACATTAATTGATATTCAATTTGAATAATAAAATTCAAGATGTATACAATCGAATAAGTATTGTATAACAGGAATCATGCATGCTTTTAAAGAGTGATAACATCTAATATGAAATCTTGAGTTGAACAATAATAAACAAGATATATAGAATAAGGAACTTGCTTTATATAAAGAAACAAGGTTTAGGAACTTGACTCGTGCGTAGAATAAACGATTACTACTCCCGTTCACCACAAGTCCTACACACATACCATATGTATTCACGACATTCATTAGTTACATTAATATTAACCTTATAGGTTTAGTTCTCTCTTTTTATACAACTTGTTAACTTGGTTTAAATTATGTTCATTACCATCATTCACATATACATGACTGAAATCTCAAATCTTAAGTTTAAACAACATCATATGATCATCTCATGGACATCATTTTTTTAAAAAGTGGTTTAACCAGTTTCAAAACATAGCAGTTATAAGGTCACAAGACCTTTTCTAATTTATTTTTTTAATTCTCTTATTATATTGTCCATTAGTCACATTTTACTTAATTATTTAATATAAACTCCACTTTATTTAACAAATCATTACCCTTCTAATTTAATTACTTAATTAAATTAGAATATTTTCATTCCCTTACTATTATTATACTTGAATAATTAAAGAATTTACATCGAATATTTATTTTATTCCATAAATATTTCAACTAAAATATTTATTTTATTTGATAAATATTTTAATAATAATTTCCATCGAATATTTATTTTATTCCATAAATATTTCAACTAAAATATTTATTTTATTTGATAAATATTTTAATAATAATTTCCATCGATATATTTATTTTATTCCATAAATATTTCAACTAAAATATTTATTTTATTTGATAAATATTTTAATAATAATTTCCATCGAATATTTATTTTATTCCATAAATATCTCAATTAAAATATTCATTTTAGTTTATAAATATTTTAATAATATTTTCCATCAAATATTTATTTTATTACATAAATATTTCAACTAAAATATTTATTTTATTTTTAAATATTTTAATTAATTAATTATTTATTTTAATATATTTTTTGCCCACCAGGGCGATGTAATTTAGCTTGATAACGCCCGCTGGGGCGGGGTTACCCAGACTCAATTTCTACAGTTCGCGAAGAATATATAACAAGCCCAATTTAGGCCAAAATCTCACACAAGTTCAACCATATGTTCTAAACTTGCAGTTCGTGAAGAACACAGAACATTGCCAATTTAGGCCAAAACTTCACACAAACAATTAATACAATTTCACCCAACTGTTCTAAAATTAACATAAACACTTAATGACACTTCTAGCATATTTTTAACACTTCAAGTCACATAAACAACATGATTTAAAGCCATAATTTTCATGTTCTTGCTATTTTTTAAAGTTTCGTCAAATTTCATAAAATCACAAATCACAGATTCGCTATAACACCAAATCAGTCAGTTTAAGTTTCGTTCTTTTCGTTTTTATATGTATAAACGTAATTATTCATCAATTTACCGATTAATATGCAATTTAAACATAAATTTTTATACTTACAAGCCATATTCATTTATTTTTCTCTGTAAACTATAAAACTCCAATTTGAACATGATTTCATGGATTAATTACTCTAAAACACATATAGATAATATATAATTGAATTATACGGGGTTAATAAACATGTTATATAGTTTAATTGACCCACTATTATAAATAAAGATGAATTTTCTATAAATATTATTTTTGAATATTATGGAATAAATTTGATATAATGTTATAGTTGTGGGTAATATTTATAAATTTTGCAAAAGTATGCAGTTGTTATAAAATATTAGTTTGGTGGGGGAATATTCTTTTTGTTAGGGAATATTATTAAATACAATGGCTCAATCATTGGTGGACCCCATAGCGAAGAATTATTATCGGATTGAAAAGCGACAAAAATATTTTATAAAAATAACTTGGCGGAGGTGTTACCGTTAAAAGCTGTTGAACTACCCGTTGGTAAAAAATGCGATGTCTGGCGTGGTTGCATAGTAGCACACGGTATTGATTATTGATCTTACGTGAAAGTCACTCATTATGCTCGATTATTACTACGATAATTCTTTGCATCATATCTCTTATATTATTGATTCAATTATTGTCACAAATATCATACATATAATATATTATATTATTAATTGAGGCGACAAGTTATAAATGATTAATAATTGTTGAAAGATTAAAAATGTGTTGATTAAAAATAAAATGATTTGTGGTAATATTTATTCGATCCTTAATGTATATAAAAGTGCATTATGAGGCGTTTGTGGTAAGTTTGATTATTTTATGGGGGCCCATATGTCATCATCTAAGAGTCTCTTAATCGATCGATAGTAATTACCTTTGTGAATAGTAATTACCTTAAATCGATAGTATTTACCTTAAATCGATAGTAATTACCTTAAATCGATAGTAATTACCCTTGTGAATAGTAATTATCTTCGTCGATAGTAATTACCTTTTACCTTTGCAGACGTCGAACCACTTGTATCTTCACATTCTGAGCGTCGAACCACTTGTCGTTTCACATTACGAGCGTCGAACCACTTGTCGTTTCACATTACGATGATCGAACCACTTTTCTTTTCACATCACCGGTTCGTCGAGCCACTTGCCTTTTCACATGGTAGGTCTTAAGCTAGAAATCTTCTATAAATAGAGGCTAGTGCTTCATTATTTTCACGAATTCATTCAAGCTTTAGAGAGAAAGTATAGAGAGAATAAGAGAAAAGAAGAAGAGTATTTTGTTCTTACTGCTTCTTTGCGATATTCAATCTCTACCAAAAGTAAGGGTGTTATTCTTTCTTATTCATGAAGAAGAATTGTTATTCCATTGCTTATTATTACATTGGAATAACTTTGTATACGTGTGCAGTTTACCACATACTTGGTGACATTCTTCTATTATTACATTTGAACATCACATGCATGTGTTTTACAGGACTGGTTAAAATCTCTTTATTATTATTACATTGGAACATCACATGCATGTGTTTTACGGACTGGTTAAAATCTTTATTATTATTACATTGGAACATCACATGCATGTGTTTTACACGGACTGGTTCCGTCTTTATTATTATTACATTTGGAACATCACATGCATGCGTTTCACATGGACTGAGTTCCGTTATTTATTATTATTGTTGGAATAACTTTGCTTTGTCACGATCTATCGCATGCATGGTGATTTCTTTTGTTATTCCATTCTTTATTATACCCGGTTGGTTAAAACTTTGACTTATATACTCCATGAAATTAGTGGAATATCCTTGATATTTGCGTTTCATCGATATCTTTTCATGGAAATATTCTTGATCATTCTTGAATTTTACTCTACAAAAGCGATGTCGTGTTGATAATTTGGACGTTAATAATTCTGGATAAAATAATTCTTGAACTTGTTTTATTGAATTCTTATATCATTGTCATCATCCTCATGTTTATATTATGTTGAAAGTCATCTACATGGCACATAGTGCGTAGATGGACTTGGTATGATTATGACCGAGAGACTATTGATTGTAATCATGGCCAGTAATGTTACAAATGATGTGATAAAAATCCTCGATGGCCGTAGTGCATTGATGGATAGTTGTTGGCATGATCATGACCATTAATGAATACCTGAACTATTCTTGGCAGTAGTGCATGAATAATTGTGGTCGTGATCTTAAAAGAATATCCTTGGTAGTAGTGCGAGGGGTGATTCGATGATGTGGAATATTTATTAAAGTGAGTCTCGGCTATATAATGATGAAAAACCTTTTAAATCATAAAAGATAGTAGATTTTATTTTCTACTTGACTCTTTTAATGGATTGCTTGTTCATTGCGATTAAACTTGATGTTTATTATATTTTATCGGTTTAACATTTGTTGAAGGCTATTGATAATTTATTACGCATTATCTTAGTCATAATATTTCTTCTTTGGGCTAGTTGAGCTCACCCTTTCTTTCATTTTTGTTCTCTTGAAAATGAGAATATAAATTTGGACGAGTCGGGGAGCGGAGTAATGGTCGAGAGGATAGCATTAGTAGTCCTCACTATTACGTGAAATAGTGTGATAATAATTGTAATGAGGACTCCTTTTGAGTTTGTATAATATCTAGTAGACAATATTTGTATTCAAACTCACGGTTTATGTCGTATTATACCACACAGCAGTTATATTAGTAAGTTGTATTTAAATTACATACCATGTATCGACTACCCAAGATGGGTGATGTATACCTAATTTTGGGGCGTCACGGTTTTGATTATCGAGCTTGGGATATGATCCTAGCTAAGATGTGAGAATAGTACTAGGAGGGAGGCAGGGAATACCTTGCTAGTATGACCTACTAAGTTTATGTGCTATTTTTATTGGTTGGTCGGAAGATAGGGATAATTTGTTACATGTCGATTAACCTTTTGTTTTGTGGCGATGTCTGAAAATGACATCGAGAATGTTGAGAATAGCAATGGAGCCTTGACGATCGTTGATTCACCATGTCAATAATCGGGATAATGTGCATCGAGAAGGCGACAATCCTCATGCAAAACAACAACAACTTGACCAAATGATGAATGATCAAATGTTCGAGGCTTTATGCAATTTATGCAACAATGATGAGAAGCGACTCTGTCCAAAAGCGTGGGTGGAAACACGGAAAACTCTCGGGCGATCCTTGCATTAAACAATTCGAGAGATGGGACCACCGGGAGTTTAAGGAGAGCGAAAACCACTTACGGCGGAAGCATGGATAAAGCAGTTACCAAGATATTTGATGTCTTGGGATGCTCAGAGAGCAAAGGTTCCCTTTACGCCTTTATGTTGCGGCGGAGGCGCGATTCTTGGTGGGAATCGGTAAAAGCGTACTCGACTTCTTTGTCTTGAAGATATCTTGGGAGAAGTTCGAGGGAGGCATTTCAACGACAAATACTTTCACGAAAGTATTACCCACATGAAGAGGTGGAGTTTATCAAGTTGGAACAAAACAATATGGCCAGGTAATAGCGATCGAGGCAAAATTTGCGGAGTTATCACGGTTTCGTCCCATTTGGTGGATAATGAAGAGAAATGGCGAATGTTTTTAAGAGGTTTGAAGCGGGAATCGTCGACATCTTATTTCTCATAAAGCGTGTTTGTATTCGGATGTTGTAAATAGGGCTCGATTAGTGGAAGCGCGATAATGAGTCAACCTTGACTAAAAAGCGGTAAGCAAAATTATAATACCGGCGAGTAGTCGTGAGCGGTGACAACAAGCGTGGAGGAATCAACGGGCGGATATGGTAACCACTTGGTGGTAATCGGGGCCAAAATAATAAGAATGGACATTTCAAGAAAAGGAGATTCAACAATGATGGAAAGGCGTCGGCACCGAAGACCGTTGTTAAGGAAGGAAAAGACCACTGTCGTATGCTTCAAAATGCGGAGGAGGGGACACATCGATCAAAGCTGCGCCATGCGAGTCCAAAGCGTGTTATAATTGTGGAAGAAGGGTCACTTAGCTCGATTTTGTCGTTTATAGAAGACAAATTCAATAGGATGGAGCACCAAAGTAGTCCCGAAAAAAGTCAAAACGTGGTCTGAGGAGAGCGTTTGTTGTGACCTCCCAAAAGAGCGAGAATCGAATGAGGTCATCACGGGTAAGCTTATCATAAACTCTAATGAAGTCTATACTTTATTTGATCTGGGTTCTACCCATTCTTTTATTTCTCTACTTGCGCTCATCGATTAAATTTGACTCGGGAGAAATTAGACTTTGACTTATCTCATGGAAACTCAGTTGGGAGAAACCTTCATTACATCCACTTTGTTTATAAGTCTTGTTTGGTTCAAATCGGTACCCTCACATTACACATCGATCTTATTTCATTAAAAATACTTGCATTTGGCGTGATTACTAGGATTGATTGGTTAACTACTTATCATGCAAAAATTGATTGTTTTAAATAAGGTTGTTAGCTTTCATATTCCTAATCAACCTATTATGCGAATTCAAACGACCAAACCATTAAAATCAATCACGGTCATCTCTCGAGCCCGTAAAAATATTAGTTTATTGAAAAAGCGGATGTCGAAGCTTTCTTAGCTCATATCATGATTTAAACAAAAATCGTCGGTTTTGAGCGATATTTCTATTGTTAATAAATTTCTGACGTATTCCTCGAAGAACTTCTGGCCTACCCCGGGCGTGAAATTGAATTTTGTATCGACCTTGAACCGTCTGAAACCCTATTTCCAAAGCCCATGTCGAATGGCTCTATTGAACTTGAGGAGTTAAAGACCCAATGCGAGAATTGTTAGACATTGGCTTTATTAGATCCTAGTACTTCTCCTTGGGGTGCTCTGTTCTATTCGTGAAGAAGAAAGATGGGAGTATCGACTTTGTATTGATTATCGGGAGTTGAATCATGTCACCATCAAAAATAGGTATCCATTGCCCGCGTATTGATGACTTGTTTGACCCGATTGCAAGGAGCAAATTCTTTTCAAAGATTGATCTTAGTTAGGATATCACCAATTGAAGATTAGAACATTGACATTCGAAAGGCGACTTTCGAACTTCGATGCGGGCATTATGAATTCCTAGTCATGTCCTTTGGATTGACTAATGCTCTAACGCCTTCATGGATATGATGAGCCAGTATTCAGGAATATTTAGATCACTTTGTGGTCGTCTTTATTGATGACATCCTTATTTATTCAAAAGCGTGAAGATCATGAAAGCGCACTTGAGGTGACACTCCAAAAGCTTCGTGAATATAAGCTTTATGCGAGTTGAAGAAATGTGAGTTACGGCTTGAAGAAGTAGCATTCCTTGGGCACGTGGTATCAAGTCATGGAATATCTGTTGACCAACCAAAGATTGAAGCTATTCAAAGTTGAGAACAACCTAAATCGATGGCCAAAAATCGTAGCTTTCTCGGTTTAGTTGGTTATTATCGGAGATTAGTGGAAGGATTTTCTCGAATCGCTACTCCATTAACTCGGTGACTCGGAAAGATCTGAAGTTCGGTTGGAGCCGAAGAATGTGAGAGGAGTTTTCAAGAACTTCGAGGAGACTTATTTATTTTGTTACGACAATACCATCGGCTCGGAGGGATTTGTCATCTCTGATGATGCTTGAGGCAAAGGGTTGGGATGTGTTCTCATGCAACATGGAAAAGTTATAGCCTATGCCTCGCGACAACTCAAAGAATATGAGAGGAATTATCCTACTCGTGATCTAGAGTTAGCGGTTGTTATCTTCACACTTAAAATTTGGAGGCATTACTTGTATGGGGAGAAAGTGGAGATCTTCTGGGATCATAAAAAGCCTCAAATATTTCTTCACTCAAAAGGAACTCAACATGCGACAACGACGTTGGCTTGAAGCTGTTGAAAGATTATGATCGTACCATCGATACCATCTGGAAAAGCGAGCGTGGTAGGCGGCGCGTTGAGTAGAAAGATCGTATGCAATCTGAGTGCGTTATTGTCAACCTGAAAGGCCCATTTGTGTGACTTGCAAAGGATGGAGATAGAGTTAAAGACTCGAGGGAGCATGTGATGATAAGCGAGTATCTGAGTAGAGCAGAACTTTAATCGATAAAGTTAAAAATTGCTCGAGCTACGGACACAGGCGATGATGTATGAGGAAGAAAGTGCAAGAAGGTGCTATCTTAGGAAGCAAGAATCGATGAAGAAGGAATACTTGAGTCGACTCCGGACTTTGTGTTCTAACGACCACGATTTAAAGTATAATATCATGATGGAGCGCCTGACACACCATTTGCAATCCATCTTGGGAGTACCAAAATGTATCGTGATATTAAATAAATACATTTTGGTGGAAGCAATATGAAGAGAGAGATAGCGTTTGTTTATCTCAAGGTGTCTAACTTGTCAGCGAGTTAAGCGGAGCATCAAGTACCAAAAGGTCCATTGCAACCACTTGAAATTCGAGAATGGAAGTGGGAGCACATTACCATGGATTTAGTTCTGGGGTCTTCTAAGGTTTCTCGGCGTTGATGCGATTTGGGTCATTGTTGATAGATTGACCAAGTCGCTCATTTCTTCTGAAATCTGAGAAACTTATACACTTGAACGTCTTGCTCGTATGTACATAAGCGAGATTGTAAAGGCGCATGGTATCTTGCGGTATCCATAGTTTACGATCGAGACCCAAGATTCACTTCCGCGATTTTGGGTTAGTTTGCAAAAAGCTATGAGCGCAGACTTACGATTTAGCTTCGGCATATCATCCTCGAGACGGACGACGGATCGGAGGGACTATTCAAACTCTTGAAGATCTATTAAGACTACGTGTCCTTGATTTCAGGGAGTTGGGACAAGTTCTTACCATTGGTGGAGTTTTCCTCTGACAACGATTATCAAACAAGTATTGGCATGGCTCCATTCGAGCGTTGTATGGAAGAAAAGTGTCGTTCTCGGTATCTTTGGGATGAGGTGGGTGAAACAGCGTTGTTGGGGCCGGAGTTGATACGTATGACTACGGAAAAAGATTGAAACGATCAAAACGTATAAAAACCTCACAAAATCGACAAAAGAGTTATCTTGATCTTCATCGAAAGGGCGTGGAATTCGATATAGGAGATCATGTGTTGTTAAGTTGCTCCATGGAAAGGAGTTACAAGATTTGGAAAGAGAGAAAACTTAATCCTCGATTCATCGGTCCATTTTAATCCTCGATCGGTAGGAGCGTGGCCTATAGACTACGCTTTCTACTTGAAATATGTCTACGTGTTCATAACGTTTTCACATATCCATGTTACGTAAATATGTGAAAGACCGAACCATATTATTGAGTTAGAACCGGACGAAATAGCGGAAGATTTGGCGTATGAAGAGGTTCTGTTCAAATTTTGGATAAGAAGGAACATATTCTACGCTCGAGTTATACCTCAAGTCGAAAGTTTGTGGAGAGAACCACGATGTTGAGGAAATGACTTGGGAGTTAGAATCGAAATGAAATCAAGGTATCCTTACCTCTTGACATACCAGTGCGTACCCTAATTTGAGGCGAAATTTCATAAGAAGGGAGGTTGTAAGACCCCGACTTTTATAAATAAAGATGAATTTTCTATAAATATTATTTTGAATATTATGGAATAAATTTGATATAATGTTATAGTTGTGGGTAATATTTATAAATTTTGCAAAGTATGCAAGTTGTTATAAAATATTAGTTTGGTGGGGAATATTCTTTTTGTTAGGGAATATTAAATGCAATGGCTCAATCATTGGTGGACCCCACAATGAAATTATTATCGGATTGAAAAAGCGACAAAAATATTTTATAAAAATAACGGCGGGAGGTGTTCTGTTAAAAAAGCTGTTGAACTACCCGGTTGGTAAAAATGCGATGTCTGGCGTGGTTGCGTAGTAGCACACGGTATTGATTATTGATCTTTACGTGAAAGTCACTTTCGGTATACTCGATTATTACTACGATAATTCTTTGCATCATATCTCTTATATTATTGATTCAATTATTGTCACGATATCATCTATATAATATATTATATTATTAATTGAGGCGACAAGTTATAAATGATTAATAATTGTTGAAAGATTAAATATGTGTTGATTAAAAATAAAATGATTTGTGGTAATATTTATTCGATCCTTAATGTATATAAAAGAATGCATTATGAGGCGTTTGTGGTAAGTTTGATTATTTTATGGGGGCCCATATATGTCATCATCTAAGAGTCTCTTCGTCGATAGTAATTACCTTTGTGAATAGTAATTACCTTACGTCGATATAGTATTTACCTTCGTCGATAGTAATTACCTTCGTCGATAGTAATTACCCTTGTGAATAATTACCTTAATTACCTTCGTCGATAGTAATTACCTTTACCGACGTCGAACCACTTGCCGTTTCACATTCTGAGCGTCGAACCACTTGTCGTTTCACATTACGAGTGTCGAACCACTTGTCGTTTCACATTCTGATGCGTCGAACCACTTTTCTTTTCACATCACGATTCGTCGAGCCCACTTGCCTTTTCACATGGTAGGTCTTTAAGCTAGAAATCTTCTATAAATAGAGGCTAGTGCTTCATTATTTTTCACGAATTCATTCAAACTTTAGAGAGAGAAAGTATAGAGAGAATAAGAGAAAAAAGAAGAGTATTTTGTTTCTTACTACTTCTTTGCGGTATTCAATCTCCTACCAAAAGTAAGGGGTTATTATTCTTTCTTATTAATGAAGAAAGCTGTTGTTATTCCATTGCTTATTATTACATTGGAATAACTTTGTATCTGTGGTTACCTATACTTGGTGACATTCTTCTATTATTACATTGGAACATCACATGCATGTGTTTTACACGGGACTGTTTTAAAATCTTATTATTATTACATTGGAACATCACATGCATGTGTTTTTACAGGACTGGTTAAAATCTTTATTATTATTAATCTTTATTATTATTACATTTGGAACATCACATGCATGTGTTTTATGGAATATCACATGACTGGTTTTTAATTCTTTATTATTATTACATTGGAACATCACATGCACATGCATGCGTTTCTGGGGACTGGTTCCGTTATTTATTATTACATTGGAATAACTTTGCACATCTTGATCTATCGCATGCATGGTGATTTCTTTTGTTATTCCATTCTTTATTATACCCGGTTGGTTAAAACTTTGACTTCATACTCCATGAAATTAGTGGAATATCCTTGATATTTGCGTTTCATCGATATCTTTTCATGGAAATATTCTTACGATCATTCTTGAATTTTACTCTCTAAAAGCGATGTCGTGTTGATAATTTGGGCGTTAATAATTCTGGATAAAATAATTCTTGAACTTGTTTTATTGAATTCTTATATCATTGTCATCATCTCATGTTTATATTATGTTGAAAGTCATCATACGTGGCACATGTAGTGCATAGATGGACTTGGTATGATTATGACCGAGAGACTATTGATTTGTAATCATGGCCAAGTAATGTTACAAATGATGTGATAAAAATCCTCGATGGTAGTAGTGCATTGATGGACGATTGTTGGCATGATCATGACCATTAATGAATACACAACTATTCTTGGCGTGAGTAGCGTGAATAATTGTGGTCGTGATCTTAAAGAATATCCTTGGCCGTAGTGCGGGGGGTGATCGATGATGTGGAATATTTATTAAAATTTGAGTCTCGGCTATAACGATGATGAAAAACCTTTTAAATCATAAAAGATAGTAGATTTTATTTTCTACTTGACTCTTTTAATGGATTGCTTGTTCATTGCTGATTAAACTTGATGTTTATTATATTTTATCGGTTTAACATTTGTTGAAGGCTATTGATAATTTATTACGCATTATCTTGAGTCGTAATATTTCTTCTTGGGCTAGTTAGTCAGAGCTTTCTCACCTCTTTCTTTCATTTCGGAAGCGGAGTAATTCTCTTGAGAATATGAAATATAATAATTGTAATGAGGACGAGTCGGGGAGCGGAGTAATGGTCGAGAGGATAGCATTAGTAGTCCTCACTTATTACATGTGAAATAGTGTGATAATAATTGTAATGAGGACTCCTTTTGAGTTTGTATAATATCTAGTAGACAATATTTGTATTCAAACTCAAATATATTAAATTGTTTATTATGAAATATTATAATAAAAGGAGTGTTACATTATATTAGTAAGTTGTATTTAAATTAGTTACCATGTATCGACCTTACGACTACAATACTTAAATGATGGGTGATGTATACCATAAAAATTTTGATATAAAATAAATAAATAAGATCGCCTAAAAAACGCCGGTCATTGGTCAAAGATTAAAACCTCACTTGTAGTGGCCGTTATCAATTGAAATTAATTATTCTACACGATTGGTGTAAAATGTTCTTCGGAATAATCAAGGTTACATCACAGTAACTACGTGTCAAATTAATACTTTTTGGAGGAAAGTTAAAAAGAATCACATAAAGCTAATCATGTACTTTGGGTATATAGTGTGGTCCATAACAATTAGGCTAAATGTTTGTTGCTTGAGTGGACACGTGTACCCTCTTACACAAGATATTATTAACGTATCCGGTTATTATGAAGTTAACTTCACGATAAGTTGATCGATTAATATCGTCTGATATTACACGAGAGAAAGAGATCATACAAAGATATTGACGCAGAAAAGAGATCCTCCTCGCGTATTATGAGAGGCGATTGATCAATTGACCAATAGTATTGATGTTTAGAAAGAGATCACTTACCGCACGTGTATTAATAAATCTTGTATTGATCAATCGAATAAAAATTAATTTCATGTTAACCACTCCCATTATTAACATATATAATACTCCTTTTCTTTTTCTTTTTTTTTTCTTTTGAGAGAAAGGCAAAGGCTTAGAATTCATTAATTATCAAGTGAGTTGTACTCTGGTAAATTTGTGTCGATTTACGATTGTAAAACCTAATAATACAGAAGATTTGATATAATTATATATAAAAGAGTACTATTTATTACCACTAATATTTATTCACGTAACTGAAAATAAAAAAATCGACCTAAATATTCGTAATATATATCATTTTTTTATCAATAATATGATCCAGGAATTTCCTCAACCCAATAACAAAGAAAATTAAACAAAAATATATGAGCTAACTTGACTAAACTATGAGCAAATCAAATATATAATCAATATTATAATATCTCAACCAAAGGAGAAGACAAAAAAATCAAATCAAACCTCAAATAAAGAAAAAAAAATTACACTGCACATAAATAAAAAAACAAACTCACACATAGCAGTGAGCAAAAAACGGATAAAATTGAATTACTGAGCCAAACTGAATTTTTTTAATCAATTTTTTTCAATTATTCAGATATTTTTTATAATTCGGTTATATCCGATTTTATTTTCAATTTTGGGTTGTTCGATTAACCGAATACCCGAATTACAAATAAAGAAATAAGCGATTAAAAATTAAAAGGGACTTATTAATAATTTCAAATCTGACATCTCACTTTCAACTCCCCTAAGTCACTTCCGCTTTGGCCTTTCGATCTCACGCTGGAGAAACCTCTCCGACAGCCCTATCACCGCCGGTCCGCCGCTCATCTTCTTGGTCTTCCTAGTCTCCTCTTCGACAAGTCCAACTCATCTTTCTTTCTTGCGCGACAGCGACGCATGGTGGAGACCACCAGCGAGGTAGCGACTTCAGATCTCACTTATCACACCAGATTACTCCTCCATAATCCTACCAATGCCTTGGGCCTCTGTAGCCTCCTCGTTCTCTCCCAAATCCCAGTCATTCGGGTTTGGTACCTGTGACAAATTTCGTTTGATTTTGTGTTTCTGTCATTCTGTGCACTGTGCATGGCAATATATTTGGCCATTTGGGGAAGACGAATTTCGTATTGCATTTGGGGCCATTTCGTTTGATCTCAGTTTCGTTTGATTTTGTGCATGACGAATTTCGTTTGATTTCGTTTTGATTTGTGTTTTTGTGTTTTGACGTTTTGTCATTTCGTTTGACATTTTGTTTGATTGTGTATTTCGTTTTGACAATTTTGAAGATGATTATACTATACTCAATTTAGCCCCAAGCAGAAGCACACTATATTTCAGAAAATTCTGAATGGATGAGCCTTTTTCATTTTTGTTTTCTAATCTTGACAGGTAAATGAAATCAACTTGTAAATATATTTCTTAATTACGGTTATTACCCGAACAACCGAATTGTAAATTCGGTAATTCGGTTAATGGGTAATTCGGTTACTTGTTCGGATATCAAAAATGAACAAATTTCAATTTTTGATTATAACCGAATAATCTATTCAATTCGGTCATAACCAAATGATCAGTCCTACTCACACATGTAATTAAGTAGTAACGGAGTTATTGTCGTCTTTAAGTTTTTTAAGTTTCAGATTTAATTATCACCTTATTAAAGAGTTTGGTATATTTTATTAACATATACTCCTCCCGTTTTAAAATTAGAGATATACATTAATTTTTGAGGTCAAACGACGATATATTAAACTTTAAAAGTGGTATAACTCATAAAAGTTTAGAATGAAATAAATTTTATGATTAATAATTTTTTTATATTATATAATTATAATAATTGTATCAACTAAAACTAAATAAATTCATATCAATTTAAAATTTAATATACATTTAATTTTAAAAGTCAAATTTTATATCTAATTTTAGAACGAGTATAAGATATTATTCTTTGAGTAGCAACCAGCCAACACAAAACTAGGAACTTCTTTTTCATGTATAATATTTTACTAAAAAAATATTAAAAGTCTAAACATCAGAAGATCATAAAAGCACTAAGATAATTTAAATATGCCCAATTTAATAAAGATAAACATAACTACTATTGCCAAGCGACAGCATCTCATATGGTTGCCATCCAGCATTAAATTGAAAAGAAAATTTATGTAATATTCTGGCAGAAAAAAATTCAATTATTAATTAAAAATAATTATTATGCATAATAAATTCAATTATTAATGAATTAAAACTAGAAAGCCTTGAGTTTCCTTTCATAGAATAAAATTTTCGATCTATGGAAAATTGCATCAATATTATGTACACACCTGCTTCAAAATGAGAGTTTCATTTTTCCTTTTGTTCTTCTTCTCATATTTATAGTTTTATTTTAAAAAAATAAATTAAAAGGCGACGTGATGTTTCAAAACACGTTATTAATTTCTCCTGTTCTGCTTCACATATTTAGAGTTTTATTTTTAAAAAATAAATTAAAAAGCAATATGATGTTTCAAACCCCGATTGACTTATAGTTTTAAATAGGATATAGATAATTTTTTTCAAAATGCATGCTTTTACTAAAATAGAACTCTGGTTTTGGGACAGTTGGTGGTGTATAATTTAACATGAAAGACAAAGTAAAGGCTTCTTTTATATATATATATATATATATATATATATATATATATCTGTAATCCGATCAGTGAGAACAAATACTTTATTAAAATGCGGACCTTTTTTAATTTTTTTTTTTTTTAAAACAACTAAAAATATTTAATATTTTATGGGCTGAAATTTTTTATATCTGATGTTTTGGGGTGATTTGGATACCTATACCAAAAAATGGTGAATACAGTATGCATGACTTGTTTTGTTATACGTGTCCAAATCACATCCAAAACACTGTAATATGAAAAATTTCGATTCCATAAAATATTAAATTTTTTTTTTAGTTATTTAAAAAAAAAAAAGCAAAAAAAAAGCCAAAAAAAAAATCCGCATTTTAACAAAGTAAGGAAGCCTTTACAGGAACCGGACCCTATATATATATATATATATATATATAGTCCGCTTCTCCAGTTAGAACTAAGAACGAACCGGCTATAGCGACGGTTTTTTCCGTCGCTATAGCATAAAAGTCGATTTTTATCTATAGTGACGGAAAAAACCGTCGCTATAAATTTTCTTAGTTAGCCGCATTCCTTTCAATTCATTTGGAGAGAAATTATATATATATATATATATATATATATATATATATATATAAAAAAAAAAAACTGGGGGATAATAGAAAGAATGGCCAAATAAGCAGTGGTGGAAAGAAAGAATTCAAACTTGAAGGATACTCTTCACTCTTTGAGTAATAACCTTCCCTTTCCTCAGACTTTGGGAACTAATTAAAGATAAGTAGAAAAGGGAATATGATACTCTTATTGCATACCAATCTAATATATATCTAAGCATGCATGAATAGATTATAATTATGAAAACCCTAAGTGGTAACACCATTTTGGGATTATTCTAAAAACCATAATGACATGTTTGACTGAAAAATAACTCAGTTATATGTGTATATGCCTCCCAGCAATTATATACGGGAACTGAATGATCAAATACCAAAAGAACTTATTCTCCTTCAGCTAAGGGTGGATGAGAATTTTTCATATTGATAGGTATTGATTTTAAATGGACATATTTCAATTAAAATATTATTTTTGTCTCTCTGTCTACTACTATATATATATGCTAAGGAGATTGGTCATTGAGAAAACAAAGTAGAGAGCTATAAGTGACTCATCACCATTTCCCCCTTCTAGCTGGGTAGAGTTGGAGTTTGTCTCAGCAGATAAGGGAGACGAAACCTTTTAGGTCTCTATAGAAAAGAGAGCTTCAAAATGAAGGTATAAAACTCTAACATTTCTAGTTTCTTTCTTTCTTCTCCTTTTGTTTTTTTAAAAAAAAGAAATTATATTGTTGTTTGTGTGTTCTCATTCTCATTCATGTTAGTTTTTGTTGTGTTTTTTTCTTTGATATATTCCTATATATATATATATATATATATATATATATATATATATAATATAATCCATATATATATAAGACAATTATTTTCGTCGAATATAACATAAAAAAATCGGTTTTTATATATCTAAAGACGAAAAAAATAAATGGTTAGATTGCTCTTCGCTTCGCCAATTCCTCCAAACAAAAAAGAAGTTTAAATATATATATATATATATATTAACTTGCACATTTATAAAGGCATTGGCAATTTATAATTTTGTTGATAATTGCAAAACTTAATTCCATATTGTTAACAATCCACACATGTATTAGAGAAAAAGAGAGCTTGAGGTACCTGACACTTGACATGTTTTCGATCAGCAATCTTGTACCTTCTACATTAACTATATATAGTTCTTTTTTAAACTTGCTAAACAATAAACTATTAACAATTAATATTTAAAAGAAAAAAAAATTCAGTTGGAGAACTGATATTTCCATATAAAAAATTGATATTTTTACATAATTCTCTGATCAGTTTCCTTTTCTGTTCTCAACCTTTAACAAACTCTGTTCTCTTGGTAAAAGTCATTTTTTTTTTTGGAATTGTTAAATTACAATACTTTTGTTATTTTCAATAAAAGTGTAGTATAGATGTATAGCGACATAAACCGCTTCTTATAGGATCTATAGTAACACTTATGAAAAAATAACATTTTTATTAATGATTTAACTTTATACCCAAGTTTATATGAATTCAAATTACATAATATGCTTTTCTTTAACCCTCAGCCTCTTTCTTGATACTTTTAATTTATAGGAAATCAAGAAACCGAATCTAACAAGTTCTATTCTGCATGCCCACTTGTCCATCTAGCCCCATGCTACCTTAACCAAACCAACCAACCAACCATAAATTCATAGCATATATTTTAATTATAAGGGCTTCTTTATATAATTAATTTTTATTTATTTTTATATTCGTTAAACTTTTATTGCATCATTCATGAGACTTTGATTCTGTTTCTTTGTTATCTACCATTACGTGCATATGCATGAGGCTGAAAGCAGTGATAAATTAAGTAGAGGTGGGTAAAAGTTTGTGGAACTCGAGAGATCTTTTCAATATCAAGATTTTGGGTGGAATCTTTTTTAAGAACAGTAGGAGTAACAATTGGATCCTGATTTCATGGCCGTTTAGTTTAGGCAGTTCATTTCCACCGTCTGTAAAAATATTTTTACAACAAAAAAATTATTTATTAAATTGCAACCAGTCACTGACAATTTTGTCTTTTTTGGGCGTATCACTTTTTATTATATAAAAATTTTTATTATTATTTTGGATAGTCTCATATTTTTTTTATTCTAATTCTCTTTCTATATTTAATAAGTATAATTAGTTATGTGTTAAAAATATTTTGAAATGAAAAACTAAAAAGTCACTCTCCCACATACATTGAAAATAATTAATCACATTATTATAAATAATTTTGTCATTCTTCTTTTTAATACTGGTGAAAAGTCCACGAAGACAGATGGATTACTTTATACCAGCTATATATACCCCCTCTTTGCTCTTAAAGAGTATCACATCTTCTTCAATTCTCTCTCATTAACTTTCTCTCTCTATATCTATCTATATTTAATGAAATTGAAGCATACCCATCTTGCCAAAACTCTATTATCCATTTGGGTTTTTGTGAATTTCTTGGGGAGTGTGTGTTTATGTCCATTTCAGTATCAGTAGTTAAAGTACTGGAAAAAACAGTTAGAAGCTGAAAACTAGCTAGTCAACATATCAGCTTCATTTATTACAACACTATACAGCTATTTTTTCTACATATATTTCATCTGACACAATATTTTTTTTAACCCTGTTTTGAATCACTCAATACAAAGATGGTTGACAGCGCCGCCGCAAAGAATCATAGCTTTGAGATGTCGGTGCCACCGCAGGGTGGCTCGAAATGTTTCGACGACGACGGCCGCCTCAAAAGAACCGGTACATTCCAAATCTTTACCAAGAAAAAAAAAACTTACTTATTTCAGAAACCGTTATCTCCTTATTCACTTAAATATGGGTTCCATTTACTGTATATGTACGAGGAGGAGTCTTGTGAAAGCATCAAATTTGGTGGTGAAAATATCATTTGGCTTAATTTTTATAATTTCATGTTTTGTATTGTTATTTACATTTTTTTTATGGGAGTGTTTGTTTGATTTTATAGGGACTGTTTGGACAGCAAGTGCTCACATAATAACAGCAGTTATTGGTTCTGGAGTTCTGTCCTTGGCTTGGGCCACTGCTCAGCTTGGTTGGATTGCTGGTCCAACTGTTTTGTTCTTGTTCTCTTTTGTGACTTACTACACTTCTTGCCTTCTGGCTTCTTGTTATCGCTCTGGTGATGGCAAGAGAAACTATACTTATATGGAGGCTGTTCAAGCCAATCTTGGTAAACTTTGTTCTTTCTCCAAATTCCAACAATTTGAGCTGAATTGACTAGTGGGTTTTTATTCTTTTACCCCAAAGTTCAAGTTTTAGTATCTAACAATGTGTTTATTTTACTTTATTTATTTATTTAGGTGGTTTCAAGGTTAAAATTTGTGGTGCAATTCAATACTTGAATCTTTTTGGGGTTGCTATTGGGTACACAATTGCGGCATCTATAAGCATGATGTGAGCGTAAATTTAGTTGCTTTATTTATTCTAATTTTATTGTTTTTGGGATATTTTTTTGGGCTAATGGGAATTCTTGACTTTGATGAAACAGAGCAATCAAGAGGTCTAATTGCTTCCATGCTAGTCATGCAAAGGATCCTTGCTTAGTTTCAAGCACCCCCTATATGATTGCTTTTGGTGCCATGGAAATTCTCTTCTCTCAAATCCCAGATTTTGATCAAATATCTTGGCTCTCAATAGTTGCTGCAGTCATGTCCTTCACTTACTCCTCAATTGGTCTTGCTCTAGGAATTTCCAAAGTCGTAGGTAAAAAAGGGCAATTCATTTGGACAGTCTATAGAAATTAATTGCATTTTATATAGCAGAGAGTTGAAATTATCTAATACTAGTATGATAATTAATGGTCCAACTTTATACCATTTTTATATGGTGTTCAAATAGACTACCCATTTTGAATTGTCTGAAATCATCAGTAAAATAGATGATTCTGGTGGCTTTCAAACTTATATCTAAGCACAAACTAGTTCTAATCTTGTTTTTTTCTAAATTATCAGAAATTGGCAAATTCAGGGGAAGCCTAACAGGAATCAGCATTGGAACTGTCACACAAACTCAAAAAATATGGAGAAGTTTCCAAGCACTTGGAGCCATAGCTTTTGCCTATTCTTACTCCCTCATTCTTATAGAAATTCAGGTAAATTATCATCCAAAAACAAATCATTCAAATCTCTAGCAATCAAAATTTATAATTTAATTTACTAGATCTATCTTTATGTATTTACAAAAAACAGGACACAGTCAAATCCCCACCATCAGAAACCAAGACAATGAAAAAGGCCACACTAATAAGTGTAGCAGTCACAACAGCTTTCTACATGCTATGTGGCTGCTTTGGCTATGCAGCATTTGGAGACTTAGCCCCTGGCAACCTCCTAACCGGATTCGGCTTCTACAACCCCTTTTGGCTCCTTGATATCGCCAACGCCGCCATAGTAATCCACCTAGTGGGCGCATACCAAGTTTATTGCCAACCCCTTTTCGCCTTTGTCGAAAAACATGCAACAAAATCATTCCCACAAAGTGACTTCATAAACAAGGAATATGACATCCCATTGCCAGGGGGCTTCAAGCCCTACAAACTCAACCTTTTTCGCCTAGTTTGGAGGACAATTTTCGTGATCATAACCACGATTATATCGATGCTTATGCCATTCTTTAACGACGTTGTGGGGATTCTCGGAGCTTTCGGATTTTGGCCACTTACAGTTTATTTCCCAGTGGAAATGTACATAGTTCAGAAGAAAATACCAAAGTGGAGTCCTAGATGGGTTTCTCTTCAAATTTTGAGTGGTGCCTGCCTAATAATTTCGATTGCGGCCGCAGCCGGTTCCTTTGCTGGAGTTGTTACTGATCTTAAGGTTTATAAGCCATTTAAGACCAGTTAATGATTCAGATTTTCATTAGGGAAAGTTTATGATGAAAACAAGAAAGAACTGAACTTTAGGATTCATGTAATTCTTGTCCATGTTCATAACAAGGGTAATGTGGTAATTTCACTAATGTAGTTGCTCTGTATTTTTATTTTCCCGGAAAAAATCCGTTCAGTGTATGTATCTATAGTCTATGTATGTGAGTGAGAAATTTCAAGTGCAAGTACTCATTTTCAATTTTGTAACTTTGTTGTTGCTGTCAATGAAATTGGGACATTTTCAAGCTCAATCTATCTAACAAAATGCAATTGATTTTGAATTTTGCAGTTCACCATAATAATAAATCATCTATACTAGATTTCAAAGTTTAGGATAAATCCATCTGTCAATAGTAGTTTAAAATAAGACACGCTTCACGGCCAGTGTTCCAATATTTGTCCAATATTTGTCTTCACTTTGTAACAAAAATTCTAATTTTTGGGTCACTAATTCAACATTCTGGATGAATAAAGTAGAATTAGTTTGACCAGCATGGTTTATTAATTAGAATTCTATTTATTAGGTTGAAGCAAGGAAATGTCACATAATTATTATTTAGAATGAATGAGAATATTTAGACTTGATAGTGAAATTGTACATTTCACCAAGTTGTGCTCTACAGTGTGGTGCGGTGCTGTCAGATGAAACACTTTTAGTTGTAGTTTTTGATTAAAAAAAATTAGAATAATGTTTAACTACATAATTATAAAAGTGATTTTAATTTGAAGGTATTAATGACAATTTTAAGGTAAGTGTGTGGTATGAGATTTTATTTCTTTTTAGTGATTTAAGGATAATTTTGTAGTTTATGTTTTTGTCAAAAGTGTTGGAATCAAAAAACAAATTATTATTTTTTCTTCAGCCAAAAGTATTTTTGAACCCAAATCTCTATTATTATTGGATGAGGACATTAAGGCACTTTCATATTTAATTTACAAGTGCTATTAGTCAACCCAAAATTACCTCCCGAGAAATTAATATTTTCACATTATTTTTTAATATTTTTACACGTAGGGCCCACATATTAGCTGATATATCGAATTTTTATTGACTAATATGTGAGTCATACGTGTAAAAATATCAAAAAATAATGTAAAAATATAAATTTCCTTGTTACTACCATTGTGACAAATAGAGAAGAAATTGCACAAGGCCCGGCCAGCCATGACTTTTGAAATTGTACCAAGTTTGTGGGGCTAAATTTTCTCTTTTGACAACTTTTCTTATTTATAAGATTTTAATTTTTTTTTTAAAAAGTAATTGTTTTATGCAACTTCTCTATTCTTAACTTTTCTTATTTCAAAATTAATGAACAAAACAAATTAAAATTAACTTCGGATCAAAACAGATAGTTTTGTTATATAAATGATATTTCTACAAGAAAATTTGATATTTATGTAAGATTCTCCTTACATGAATAATTAATAAAATTCACAATCATGTGCGAGATTTTACATGAATAGTTAATAAGGAGTGGTTAGCATGAAATTAACTTTGATCAATTGATCAATCTGACGTTGACAAATATTCTCTCTCGAGTGTCATTGTTCTGTATTGATCAATTGACCAACTTATCACTATTTAATAGGAACAATTGACTTGGCTGAGCAAGACAAATATTTTCTCACTAATAAGCACTTTAATACAATTGTTCTTCCTCAAACACAAACAATTCTATACATTAGTCAATTTGACTAAATTTATAAATTTTCCATGGAAAAATAAATCATTGAACCCGAGAATTTTTGGGGGGAAAAGAGAGAGAGATACTAATTACATAAAGTAGGATCCAGCTGTTAGAATCAATGGATGGTGATCAAGTTAAGTGACTAAAACTATTTTGATTCCTTCAAAAATATCATTAATTTACACATATAGTAGCTTAATTCATAGACACCGCCAGAAGTGCCTTTTCTCTAAACCATCCAAATCATTCTTGGAATCTTTATATATTGGTGGTGGGATTTGTTTAAAACTTTATTATATAAATTAGGTCACCTTTTTGGAAGGAATTAGGGCATGGACCAAAAAAAAATTCAATAAAAACAAATCAACTTTTGGGCAACTCAATTCACAATCAATAACCCTACCACTATTGAAGCAATGGATGGAGGAGAAAGTGCACAAATTTTAGATATATATGAGAGGGAGTGAAAAAAAGGTGAAGGCACAACACAACCATCTTAATTAAGAAAGGAATAGGGTTCTATTGTAACATCTATTAATATATATAGGAAAAAATGTATATACACGGTGTGTAATACACAGTCGATTATGGTGATGATTTTTTGGGTTATAGTGATGGTTTCATCCATTCATGTGCCATTTATTATACGATTACAACAATGACGGGTGAACCGTCGCCATATTTAAAAATACGTCGTCATGCTCTAATTGTATAATAAACAAATTGTGTGCCCTCTAAGTTTAATTTTTTTTTATAAATTTGCTTGTAAGACCCCGAATTTTATGAAATAAAATTATTCAATTTTTCTATTTAGTAAATAGTTAAATTATTCAAAATAAGCAAGTGGCTATAAAATACTCATTGTTGTCGGGGAATATTCGTTTGGTCGTGAAATATTCTTGCTGTCGGAGAATATTCGTACGACGGCACAACCATTTGTGGGCCCTATAACAGAATAACTGTCGGATAAAAAAAATGACAAATATGAGTTTTTATAAATAACGTCGTAGTTGTTACCATTAACACTGTTAGAATACCCGGTGGTTAAAATACGATGTCTGGCGCGGTTGCGCACGCGTGGTAGTACGGTATTGCACGATATTTTTTGAATTTTTATTCTTACGTGAAAGCACTACTCAATAATTGTTACAGTAATTACTGTTCAATATTTTATTTTATTGATTCAATAATTGCTATGTTGATATTTTATATTATTGTTGTTCAATAATTGTCATTGCACAGTATCTCCATTATCAGATCAATAATTCATATTATTTTAATAATATTATTAGATAGCATTATTGACAATGTCTAAGGAAGTTCTGTCTAGGAAAGGGGTTTGGTCACCTAATTGCGCGCCAATAAGAAAAAATCCTTATCGAAAAGCCCCCTCTTTCTTGGAAACGACCTGGTTGTCATAATTGTGATTCTGTAATATTATTTGTGATTAATTAATTATTGATTTATATGATAAGGAAATATTTATTTTATGTGCATATAAATGATGTATAGGGAAATATTTATTTTGTGTGGATATAAATGAAGGAATTAATGATGAGGTGTTTTATCAGTATTTTGTCGAAATGGAGGAATTTTTAGAAAAGTGTCAATTGTTGAAAATTGATATTTTATCTTACATTATAAATGTATAATGTGGTTATATAATAATATAATAATGGTTATATTTTCACACTAAATTCACGGTGCATGAATCAAATGAGAGAAATCTAGAAATAAAAAGAAGAACAAAATATGAGATTTTTAGAAAAATCAGTTTATTACTTGGTTTTATAAAATTCATAACTCTTTGTGTATAATGAGTTATGAGATGAGCCATATATCAAAAGAAAGCCCTTGAAGTAAGCTAAACGCATAAATTTGAATCACCCAAATATTCTTTATGGATTTTCGTGGTGACTGTTTGAGTGAAACTGGTACGAGGGACTTATAGTCCGAAAATCAAATCAGTGTTCTTAAAGCTCTATTACGTGAGTTATAATATTAATCCGATCGTTGGATCGTTGTGATTTTTGGATATGTTATACATATATAAGTTGAGTATATGTCCACAAATTTTGAACCGTTAAAAATTAACGTATGATTTGTTATGAATTTTAAGAGGGGTTGAAAATCATCCGTATGAGGATTTCGGTCGTTTTTTGTTTGGAAAAACTTAAAGCTAAAAATTTGTAGATAATTTAATTTCCTATGGAATGGACATAAAATTTGTATTTTTCTGATAAAAGGGCTATTTATTATGAATTATTAAATTTTTGAAAATTAAATATTTTTAAAAATTATGGGTGGGATCCACTTTTGTTTTTTTGTAAAAACATGTGCTGGAAATTTTGGTCAAAGGTGGAGGGCTGATAAGTTTTCAAAGTAGGCATGCGTAGAAGAAAAATAAAATTAATAATATTTTATTAATTTAGTCTCCTTTGGCGTTCTAGTATTTTCCTATAAATAGGCGCTTAGGTTATAATTGAAAATCTCACCAGAAATAAGTTTTCTCTCTCTATATATATTATCGAACGTTTTTTGTGAGTATTTAGATACTTTGAGAGTTGTTATTCAGTGCAAGTTTCCTTCGGCATTACATCCGAAATTCCAGCCAGAAGTACTATTCTTTTGAAGTAAGGGATAGTAAGGGATGTTATTTTCTTTATAATGATGTTATTCTTTCAATATCATTATATCAAAATATTGATATGTATTTTATTGTAGAATTTTTATATTTTTCATATCGGGGTTACTATTCACGTATATGACACTATTTACGTATATGATATTATTTATGTATACGATACTATGTACGAATATGAGTTATTATTCATGAGTTACAATTCACGAGTTACTATTTACGGGTACTATTCACGACAAAATTGGTTTCTTTTTTGACCAAATTATCGTTAATTTATGAATCTTACTCTTGAAATTAAATGCAGTTGTTGATCATATTATTTTTATTATCATATATAACATTTTTATAATCCTGGTGATGAAATTTCTCTTTAACTTGTAAAGATGGGGAGATTATTGGTATGATCGTGACTATAGATTTTCTTTGACCAGTAGTGCAAAGTTGAATTATTGACTGGTATGATCATGACCATTGAATTTATAATTGAATATCTTTAGCTTAAGTGCAAAGGTGAATTGATCAACATGGTTATAATTATTATTTATATAAATTCGAAATGATTATATATTTCTTTGAGATATTAATATCTTTGGCACATAGTCTGAAGATGATCATGTTGTGAATATCTTTGGCTGTGGTCTGAAAAGATGACTGTTGTTGAATATCTTTGGCCAATGGTGCAAAAATGAATTGTTGTCGAATATTTTTGGCCCGTAGTGCAAAGATGAATTTATTAGTATGATTATGAACAGGAACTGTGATTTGGTATAACCATGATCGTTGATGTTTCAGGTAAAGACATGTGATAAAAATTATTTTCGTCTTGGATGAGAAGAGGAATTTAGAACCACAATTATGATTATGAGTTATTCATATGATTGTTGACCAGAACTGTTGATTGATGTTACAGGGATAAAACATTGTTGGTGGACTTTTAACATGGAGAAGATAGACTTTATGGTCTATTTGACTCTTCTAATGGATTGCTCGTTCCGCTGCAACTATGGTTGAAAAGTTTTATCATCTACCATATGTTCTAAATCTTTGATTCATTATTGACGAAGGCTATTGATAATTTAATTATATTTAGTCCTGATATTCTTTACTGGGCTATTTGTGCTCACCCTTCTACTTCACAATTCCTTTCAGGTAATAAGAGTATAGCTGGGTCGAGCGGGGGTAACAAGGGAATAGAACGGTGGTCTCTAGTTGTGGAGGTTCTCCCTTAACAATATGGAAATAATTTTATTAAGAACTTTAGAATAGTGTGTTGTATTTTATACATCATTTAGTAGTTATATTTGGTGAATCAAATAGGGTGAGGTGAACCCAACGTTGGAAGGGTGTTTTGACACTATCATACAAGATGTCTAATGACATGCGACTTCGTGTTATCATAAGACATGGTTGTGCACATCCACTTGCTGAGTATATCTACGAGCACTACCTATATAATCTTGGAGTTTGGTTGAAGTATAACTCTCAATTGGAGACAATGGAGATAATTATATGTCAAGAGAAGACTCACCATTGGAAAGAACATGATAGCAATCTTCTCGTTTTTCTTTGGGGTCTATTGGGTCAGCTAAGGATAATTCTCCAGTCATATGATATTTATTATAACTTAGATGCATGGCCTCCCATGTACGAAGGTTTTCTTGAGCATTTTCTGAAGATTTTAATTTCTAAAACAGTTATTGACTGTATCTTTATGTAAGGTACCACTGTAAGATATCAATGTGAGGTCATATCCAGGTAAAGGGATGAGAGTCATAGTTGGTATCTATTTGTAGTAAAACTCACAACATATGTGTTGTCGTATTTTTGCACGACAATTGTAATAATGAAGTTTGTATTTGGAAATTGCATTGAGTGTAGTTCGTGGCGACTCAGAATAGGTTGTGTGAATTGGACCTATTTTGGGGGCTTTACATTGCTCCTTTAAGTTTATTAAATTTTATTTTTACTCCTCTCACTATACCTATAAAAAAATTTGAGCAGTGCCCCACTTGCCTTATATGTAGATCCGCCAGTGACTTAATTAATTATGCAAGGAATCAAATAGAAAATATTATATTGATGAGTTCTATAGTTTTTATTGCATTAGTTAATGCAACATTTTTTTATCCCCATGTCACTATAAGAGAAACGTCTATTTTTGATCGAATATTCTGTCGGAATTAGACCTATTCAGTCGGAAATAAGTCAATTCCAACATAATATTCCGTGGTCATTCCGTCGGTAATAGGTGCCTCAAGGATAAATTCGTCAAAAATTTCGTCGAGGATACGCTATGCTCGACGGACGTATTTCAGAAGGAATTTCCATTGGAATTAAGTTATGATCGACAGAAGTATGCCCGTCAAAAATAAGCTTGACACGTGTCATTTGGAGAAATAAATGAAATACATTATTTTTCGACAGAATTTCTGTCAGAAATAGGTTTATTCCATTGAGCTTTAGTAAAAAAAAATATTTTGTTTTGTTTTGCAATTTTCATGTTTTAAAGCCATAATTTATCCTTGTTCCTGTTTTCAGCGATTTTTTTTCAACAATATATATCACAACAAACAACATATATTCTAAAATATGAACTCCTCCCAACAACACATACATACAACAATATACATGTCCCTCGAATAACAAATATAAATTAAATTACGATAGATAACATTAATATATATAAGTTTAACAAAAAATGGGACTCAACAATGATTTACAACATAAGATAAGATAATATATAATTTATATTAATGTAAAACTACAATTTACATCATAAACTAAGTAACTACCATCGGTATGAGGAAGATTATCGGGCGGGGGTCGACAATGCTGTTCCAGAGTGTAAAAATCATCCTTATCATCCCCGCTAGGGCTGCAAATGAACCGAACCGAACAGAACTCGAACACTTTTAGTCGAACTCGAACGTGTTCGAGTAACTTGATCGAACCAACAACTATGCATGAGTTCAGATCATTTGGTGTTCGCGAACATGATCGAGTTCGTGAACAAAATGAACATAAGCTTGTTCGCGAACATCAAATCTGTTCACGGACACAAACTTGTTCACGAACACAAACTTGTTCATAAACGCAAATTTGCTCACGAACACAAACTTGTTCACGAACATAAACTTAGAAATCAGAAGCAAAAAATAGTTAAATAAATATCAAAAATGTCTTCTTCAAGAGTTAATTCAATCAAAAATTAGATCAAATATTGTAATCATCATTTTTAGAATATGATATAATCATATAAATATAATATATATCATATTATATTATTATCATATTATCATTGATATATAAGTCTTATATCACACTATATACACTATATAAGACTTGTTTAGGAATAAGATATATAATATATATCATATTATCATATATATATATATATATATATTAAATTAGTAGTAGTAGATTAGTATCAATATTATTATTTATTACAAAATTATTTTAGAATAAATGAGTAATACTCCATCTATTTCATAAAAATAGTCTTATTTAAGATTTTTTATAATGAACATATGAAATTGTAAAATTTTAAGATTTAAAATAATGTGAATTTAGTTGTTTTAGATTAATTCAATATCTAATAGACTAATATTGTTAACCTTAAAATTTTAGAATGTATTAATATTGAATACTTCCTCGGTTCTTGTGTTACGAAATATAAGTAATAAGATCAACCCATCAAATATGAATTTAATTTCAAAGTTGATAGGAAATATTTTTAATTCAAAGGATGTGATAATTAACTTTTGAATACAATAAATTTTCAAAATTACTTTATAAAAAGTTTTAATTTTTCATAGTTATATTGTTTAAAATTAAATAAATTAACTATGATTCTAAGATCAAAGGCTTAATAATCAAAGCAATGTAGAAACTTTGTTTCATTTTTTAAAACTTTTTTACTTATTCTAATTTAAATTAATAATTCATTTAAATTTCATACATACTGATCTTTGTGACATATTGTTTAATTGGATTATTAAACACTACTTTTTACCCTTAATATGATTATTTAATTGCGTAATTAATAAATCAAAGTTAGTCAATCACTCTTTCACTGCATGTCTCACATATACACCGTAAGTTTGTAACACTAAAAAATTCAAAAATTGATAGAATCAAGTCACTTTTAATTATACATAATTGATAATTGATGTCATATACAATGGTAATTGTACATTAATGATTATAACTCTATTACTGAAGTCTCGTTACATTGATGACTTGATTTCTCTATTCTCTATCTCGATTTGACATTTTCAATAACTTATGTAAATATGTAATCAACTTTATTGTATCATTCTTTAATTAATATCAAATTGTCATTGCATGATGATTAATGACTTTATTTATGTGCTTTATGACATGAGTTATAATTTATTAAATTATTAGGGATGTAAATTATAATAATCCAACAATCATTGCTAAATTTTTAATGAAAATATTAAAATTATTTTAATTAAATTAGAATTTAGAGGTGAAGAAGTACACATTATTATTTACTAATTATTTAATAAAAATGTTTTCTTATAATCAATAATTAAAAAAACAAAAAATAAGTTTCGGTAATAAAAAATTACTACAAATTTAACAATTATTGATAAGACAAATTTTAGAATTGAATATGAATTATGAAATAACCAATTATTTATATTCAGAATTTTAGAAACAATTTAAACATGTAAGAAATCGAACTACTCGAACCGATCTCGAACTTACCGAACCAAACTGTTCGCGAACAAAAACGAACCGAACCATATAGGTCGCGAACATGTTTGATCGAGCAATCGAATGTAACACTATGTTCGATCTCGATTCGACTAAAGCGAAACCACCCAAACTTCGAACAAACCGATTCATGAATGTTCGATTAGTTTACAGACTCTAATCCCGCTTATGCTCGACATCATCCCTGCCATGCTCGATATTATTCCCCCCGCTCGGCATCGCCACCTTATTGATACAATAAAAATTATAATCTATTAGTAAAAATAAATGAAAATTAAAGAAGCAACTAACTAATAATTAGGTAACAAACAAAATATAAAATTTAAAATGAATAAAATACCTGAAAACAAGTCAAATTTGAGGTTGTTGATTTTTTCTAAATCATGTTTTTACACTTGACATATGGGCATCTCATCATTCTGTTCAGATCGTCAGCATGTTCATTTACAAACTTCAAAAACTTGCACACCCCATCACGGTACTAACCTACTAATCCCCTCTCATCAGGCAGTATCCTATAGTACATTCAACTTCGGTCGTCTGACATCTTTAATTGAACAAAAGGTACGATCAAACCAAGGTTATTAGTGTATGTGCTCCATGCATGAATCCTACATATCTTCATCTTCGGTCTAAATGGGTACATCCAACTCCGATCGTCTAACATCTTTAATTGAACAAAAGGTACAATCAAATCAAGGTTATTAGTGTATGTGCTCCATGCATGAATCCTACATATCTTCATCTTTGATCTAAATGGGTTAGGCTTCTATCCCGTTCCTGGATGCGTCTTTTCACTAATGCCAACACCTTGAGCACATTTATTCTGTTTCAAGGAAATTTTGACAACACCTCCCCATGGTCTCCAAGTACACAAAATAAACCAAGACAACTTAGTCTAAGTATGCATTCAATCGAAGAACATGTAGAGATACTAGCCGAAAATTCCTCAAAACAAAAAAAACGTATTTAAGCCATTGACACCAGCATAAGTGAGAGACATAACATCCAGGAACAGTTCCAGACTGGGTCTATTCGACATTCACTTCTAATTAGTGAATGTTGAACGAGTTTCTAAGCTTCTAAGCAAACTACATGCACACGTGTTCAGTTTATTTTAGTTTTGGTAAATTAAACAAATGTTACTTAGTTTATTTCAACACTGAGAAATTAAGTAAATGCTGCCTAAATTTTTTAATATTATTTTATTATATTAAGATTTTTTTATTTAGTAGTGGAACTAAATAAATGTTACTTAGTTTATTATGTTATGTTATGTTATATTATATTATATTTTCTTTATTATATTATATTTTAACTTAATTAATTTTTTAATATATTACTATTTTAGTAATTTTTTAATTATTCTATATACTTTATTTATTTTAATATACATTAGTTTTTTTATTTTTTTCTTAATTTATTATATTTTATAATTTTTTATTTCATTTATTAGATTTTATTTTATTTTATATGGTAATATAATATGGTATATTATATTAGTTTTTCTTATGCTATATTATTAGTAAAAACTAAGTAAATGCTACCTATTTTTTTTAATATCATTTTATTATATTATGGAATTTCCATTCTATTTTATTTCATTATATTATATTTTAACTTAATTAATTTTTTTTAATATATATTAGTATTTTAGTTTATTTTTTAATTATTATATTTTATTTAATATAATTTTATTTATTTATTTATTTATTAATTATAATTTAATTTATTATATTATATTATATTTATAATGTTTTTATTTCATTTATTATATATTATTATATTATAGTATTTTATATTATATTATTTTAATTTATTTTATTATATTATGTTATGTTATGTTATGTTAGTTTTTGTTATTTATTTTATTTTATATGGTAATATAATATACTATATTATATTACTAAATTATTAGTAAGAAACTAAGTAAATGCTACTTAGTTGATTTTAGTAAATGCGTAAAAATTAAATAAATGGAGGAAATTTATTTATTTTATTTTATTTGAAATTTTGTTTATTTAAGTATATTATTATATTATATTATTATTTTTATGTTATCTAATTTCGACAAAAATTCCGTCGAAAATAGCAAATATAGCACTGTTATATATTAAGAGCGAGTCTAACCACATAAGCCACATATCACTACAATAAAATACAAATTACAACTAACATAAGCTGCAATTGTACAAAGGAACTCAAATTGAAGTAATTATCAGATTTAATACACTATATAAGCTACAATTACACAAATTAAACTCAAATTATAGCAATTCTTAGATTCATATGCAACACTAATAACATAATGCAATTTCATAATTATAACTCAAATTGAAGGTGGATAGCCAAATCAAGTCTAAAATTATGATGTATTATACTTCAAATCAAATACAAATTGAAAATTAACTCAAACATAATAACAAATTAATTAAAGCAGGTTGTACAAATATTTTGGGGATTTTATCAATAATAAGGCAAAAATTAAAATAGTTGAAATAGAGTACCTTTGTGACGCCCCCAAAATAGGTATACAACACCCATTCTGAGTCGCCAAATACATGGTACAGAAATAAAACTACAACTTCATTATTACAATTGTCGTGTATAATACGACAACACATACTGTGAGTTTAAATACAAATATTGTCTTCTAAACAATATCCACACTCAAATAAGTCCTCATTACAATTATTCATACACTATTTTATAAAAATAGTGAGGACTGCTAAAACAACTTTCAAGAACCATCACTCTCTACCCCGACTGGTTCCTGCTATATCCTCGCCTCCTGAGAAGAAAAATGAAACAACAAGGAAAAGGGTGAGCTCAACTAGCCCAGTAAAGAATATTATGACTAAGATAATATACAACAAATTATCATTAGTCTTCAACAGGGAAAAATCTGATAGAATATAATAGACAACAAGTTTTTAATCAACAAATGCAGCGGAAACAACAATCCATTAGAAGAGTCACGTAGAGAATGAGTTCTACTATCTTCTAAGATTTAAAAGTCCATCATCAATATTTTATCCCTGTAACATCAATCAATATACATCTTGCATCAAATATTCATCTTTACACTACGGGCCAAAGATATTCATTTGTATCATCAGTTGGTCATGTTCATCTCAACACTTGTTCATCTTTGCACTACGGGCCAAAGATATTCATCAGGTAATAATTCATCTTTGCACTACAGGCCAAAGATATTCATCAAGTATAACCTATTACGGACTGAGAATGATGAAAAATATTTTAGAGAACGAATCTAGTGAGACAGAAGGACAAATATTAGGGATTCATATTTCAGTTTATCCAAGTTCAATAATACTCCATAATAAACTATAGTGGAGTAAAATTCAAGAATGAAGATCAAAATATGGCTTAAATTTCAAGAATAAGGGTCACAACAGATAACTTGGAAGAAGAAAAATAAAATAAAATTTGTGAACAGTACCCGTGAACAGTACCCAGTCATGAAAAGTTTTAAATTTGATAAAAAGTTCATACCAATATTCCTATGAAATGATATTAGATGAAACGAAATTTTTAATCATTTCAAGAATTATAGAAACAATACTTACCATAGTAAGTTCAAATTTAAGAATACGAGAAGAAATAATATCGCTTACGTAATATGGAGTATGAAAGAAAATAATATTTCTCACGAGTGTTGCAATAAAATAATATCATTTACCTTAGTAGAAAATGGATTTGAGTGGAATATCGGATATTATTCTGAGAAAATCTTGCAGAAAAACTACGCTCAAAGTATTCTTATACTCAAGAAAATACTCACAATACTTTAGAATAAGAATTTCTGAATTTGAAATGGTGTGATTTAGGATGAAGGGTTGCCCTCCTTTTATAGTGAAATTCAGAGGGAAAAACAGTTCATTATGCCTAACTTTTCCTCTTTTTCTTCTGTTCCTAAATTCCATTCTCTTCTTTTTCAAGGTTGGGACCCATAAGTTTGGCAAGAAAGAATTTCATTGCAGGAGATGTTTTTGAGCCACCCACCTATTTGAAACAATCAAATTTGCAGACAAATCCTACATTTTGCAATAGTGGAGGGCCCACACTATTTGAAACACTTGCATGAAATATCTTTGCAGGAGAATTCAACTTTGAAAAAAATAACCAAAAGCATACTGCTTTTGAAAATAAAGGAATGATTTGCATGAACCACATCAGCCACCAACCATTCTTAGAAAATAACGGACAAGCTATACAATTTGCTCACTCCTTTTCTTTAATCACATGCATAAATATATATATATATATATATATATATATATATATATATATATATATATATATTATAACAATAATATTATTATTTAAACAATTATAAAATATTATAATAATATTTTGAATGAATATTCTATCGAGAAATAATTGCTAAACTTTCAACAAATAATTCATACTAAAATTCCTTTATTTATATCCACATAAAATAAATATTTTCTTATCATATAAACCAATAATTAATTATTCACAAATAGTATTACAGAATCACAATAATGACAACCAGTAGTTCCTGAAAGAGGGGCTTTCCAATAAGGATTTCTCCTTCTTGGCGCCTTGATTAGGTGACAAAACCACTCCTTGATGGAACTTTCTAGACATTGCCAATAATGCTATCTAATAATATTATTCAAATAATATGAATTATTGATCCGATAATGGGAAATATTGTGCGGTGATAATTATTGAAACAACAATAATATAAAAATATCAACGCAAAGAATTATTGAATCAATAAAATAAAATATTGAGCGATAAATTACAGTGTAACAATTATTGAGTATTGCCTTCTTATGTAAGAATCAATAATTCAACAATCTTGTCGCAATCTTAGTGTTCTACTTGTGCGATCACAGCAGATTCGTATTTTAACCACGGTATTCCAACAGATGTTAATTGGTAACAACTACGTACGATTATTTATAAAAACTCAAACTTGTCGTTTTCTTTATTCGACAGTTATCCGTTATGGGGCCCACAAATGGTTGCGCCATCGTACGAATATTCTCCGACAAAAAGAATATTCCACGACCAAACGAATATTTCCCGACAAAATGAATATTTTATAACCACTTGCTTATTTTGCAAAATTTGCACATTTCACCCATAACCAAAGTATTATATTAAATTATCACCTTATTATTTCAAGATAATAAATAGGAAAATTCAATTTTATTTATAATAAGTTGGGGTCTTAAAACCTCCCCTCCTTATGAAATTTCGTCCTCGAAATTGACGTACGTACCTGGTGTTTTGAAAAGGTGAGGGTACCTCGCTTTCATTTCTGATTCCAACTCCCAGGTCATTTCTTCGATAGCATGGTTCCTCCACAAAACCTTAATTTGTGGTATAACCTTGGTGCGTAGGACATGTTCTTTCCTGTTCAAGATCTTAACAGGTACCTCTTCGTACGTTAAATCTTTGGCTATCTCGTCTGGTTCTAACGCAATAATATGGTTTGGGTCTTTCACATATTTACGAAGCATAGGTATATGAAAAACATTATGAACACGAGACATGCTTGGAGGTAACGCGAGTCTATAGGCCACATTTCCTATTCGGTCAAAAATCTCAAATGGACCAACAAATCTTGGATTGAGCTTTCCTCTCTTCCCAAATCTTGTAACTCCCTTCCATGGAGCAATACGTAACAGTACATGATCTCCAATATTAAATTTCACGTCCTTTCGATGAAGATCAACATAACTCTTTTGTCGATCCTGTGTCGTATGTATACGTTGTAGAATTGTTTGGATCTTCTCTGTAGTCATTCATACCAACTCTGGTCCCAACGACGTTGTTTATCCCACCTCATCCCAGCATATTGGAGAGCGACACTTTCGTCCATATAATGCTTCAAATGGGGTCACACCTATACTTGCTTGATAACTATTGTTGTAGGAGAATTCCACCAATGGTAGGTACTTATCCCAACTCCCTTTGAAATCTAGGACACAGAGTTTGAATAGTCCTCTCTGATTGTCCGTCCATTTGAGGATGGTATGCCGAAATGAATCGTAAATCCATGCCCATAGCTTTCTGCAAGCTAACCCAAAATTGTGAAGTAAATCTTGGGTCACGATCCGAAACTATGGATACTGGAATGCCATGCAATCTCACAATCTCATTTACGTACATACTAGCAAGACATTCAAGGAAATAAGTCTCCCGTATAGGCAAGAAATGAGTAGACTTGGTTAATCTATCAACAATAACCCAAATCGCATCTATGCCTTGAGAAACCTTGGGAAGACCCATAACGAAATCCATAGTAATGTATTCCCACTTCTATTTCAGAATCTCAAATGGTTGCAATGGACCCTTCGGCACTTGATGCTCCGCCTTTACACGTTGACAGGTTAAACACCTCGAGATAAACTCCACGATCTCTCTCTTCATATTGTTCCACCAAAATGTATGTCGAAGATCATGATACATTTTGGTACTCCCAGGATGGATTACAAACGGGGTGTTGTGTGCCTCCATCATGATTCTATACTTTAAGTCAGAATCGTTAGGAACACAAAGTCTAGAGTTGACTCGAAGTATTCCTTCATCATCGATTCTTACTTCTGGAACAACACCTTCTTGCACTTTCTTCTTCCGCATCGCATGTTGGTGTCAGTAGCTTGGCTTGGCTTTTAACTTTATCGATTAAAGTCGGTTCTACTCGTATATTTGTCATCATCACGTGGGTCCCTGGAGTCTTTAACTCAATCTCCATCCTTTATAAATCGTACAAAATGGGTCTTTGTGTTAACAACATCGCACTCGTACCCGCATACGATCTTCTACTCAATGCGTCAGCTACTACGTTTGTTTTTCTAGGATGGTATTGAATGGTATGATCGTAATCATTCAAAAGCTCGAGTTAACATCGTTGCCTCATGTTGAGTTCCTTTTGGGTGAAGAAGTATTTGAGGCTTTTATGATCCGTATAGATCTCCACTTTCTCCCCATCTGGTGAGTGTCTCCAGTTTTCAACGCGAAAATGATTTGCTACGCTGACTCTAGATCATGAGTAGGATAATTCCTCTCATATTCTTTGAGTTGTCGTGAGGCATAGGCTATGACTTTCCCATGTTGTATGAGAACACATCCTAACCCTTTGCCTGAAGCATCGCTGTATATAACAAATCCATCCGAACTAGATGGTATTGCCAGAACAGGTGTCGAAATGAGTCTCCTCTTGAGCTCTTGGAAACTCTTCTCGTATTCCTCGCTCCATACAAATTTTATATCCTTCCGAGTCAACTGAGTTAACAAAGTAGCGATTCGAGAAAATCCTTCCACGAATCTCCGATAATAACCGATTAAGCCCGAAAAACTACGACTTGGCCACCGAACTTGGTTGCTCCCAACTTTGTATTGTTTTAAATTAATCTTAGCCGGGTCAACAAATACTCCATGTTTTGACACAACGTGCCAAGGAATGCTACTTTCTCAAGCCAGAACTCGTATTTCTTCAGCTTGGCATATAGCTTGTTTTCACGAAGCTTTTCAAGTATTAGCTTCAAATGGTGCTCATGATCTTCACAACTTTTGGAATAGATGAGGATGTCATCAATAAAGACAACAACGAACTGATCCAAATATTCCTTGAATACACGGTTCATCATATCCATAAAAGCAGCAGGAGCATTAGTCAATCCAAAAGACATGACTAAGAATTCATAATGCCCGTCATCAGAGGTTACGAAGGCAGTCTTTGGAATATCCTCAGTTTTAATCTTCAGCTGATGATATCCAGAACGAAGGTCGATCTTTAAAAAGAATTGTGCTCCTTGCAACTGGTTAAATAGGTCATCAATGCGAGATAAGCGGATACTATTCTTGATTGTGACATGTTTCAATTCTCATTAGTCAATACTAAAGTCGCATACTCCGTCTTTCTTCTTTCTGAATAAAACAGGGGCACCCCGAGGATGTGGCGCCCCAAAATAGGTCCATTCCATCCAACCCATTCCGAAATTAAGCCAAATACATGGTACGAAATAACTACAACTTTATTAATACATTTGTCGTGCAAAATATGACAACATATATATCTTGTGAGTTTAAATACAATTATTGTCTTCTAGACAATATCCACACGCAAAATAAATCCCCATCACAATTATTGATACATTATTTTACAAAATGGTGAGGACTACTAAACAACTCTCTCTAGAACCTTCATTCCATACCCCTACTAGTACTTTACTGCTACATTCTCGCCTCCCCGAGAAGAAAATGGAACAAAAAGGAAAAGGGTGAGCTCAACTAGCCCGATAAATAATATTATGACTAAGATAATATACAACAAATTATCGTTAGTGTCCAACAGGGAAAAATCTAATAGAATACAATAGACAACCAGCTTTTAAATCAATCTTCGGCAATGAAATAATAATTCATTAGAAGAGTTAAGTAGAGAATGCAAACTACTATCTTCTATATATGAATTTAAAAGTTCATCGTCAATATTTTATCCTCAGAACATCAATCAATATATATCCGAATCAAATATTCATATTTGCACTTTCTGAGCCAAATATATTCATCGATTGGTCATGTTAATCTAAACACTGTTCATCTTTGCACTCACGGGCCAAAGATATTAATCGATTAATTCATGTTCATCTCAACACACTGCTCATCTTTTGCTACGGGCCAAAGATATTCATCAAGAAATCATTCATCTTTGCACTACTGGGCCAAAGATATTCGATAATATCATCATTTAGGGTGAGGATGATGACAATGATATAAGAATTCAATTAAAAGAAAGCAAAGGATAAATTTTTAAAGATTTATAATTTAATTTATCCAGAATTCAATAATATCCAAATTGTCAACATGATACTGCTTTGTGGAGTAAAATTCAAGAATAATATTGTATCAAAAATGATTTGGACCGAAAAGAAATCAATTTTTATCATGAATAGTACCCCGGGTGAATACTAACCGAGTGAATAGTACCCCATGAATAGTACTTTGGGAATAGTACCTCGTGAAAAGTACTCTGACATGAAAAAGTTAAAACTTATCAAGAATGCTCAGAATAATATTTCCATGAAAAGATACTGGATGAAGCGCAAATATCAAGGATATTCTACTAATTTCATGGAGTGTAGAAGCAATACTTAACAACATAAGTGTAGAATTAGGAATATGAAACGAAATAATATTACTTACATACTACAGAGTATGGAAGAAAATATTATTTCTTACGAATATTGAACAAGAATAATATCACTTACGAATCTGAAAGAAATAATACCCTTACCTTAGTAGGAGATTGGATCTTTATGATAGTGTAATGTAATACTCTCTCTTCTTCTTTTCTTATTATCTCTATACTTTCTCTCTATAACTTGAATGAATTGGTGAAAAATAATGAAGAAATGAGCTTCTATTTATAGTGTAAGACCCCAACTTTTTGAATAAAGATTAAATTTTCTCGAAATATATTTTTGAATATTATGGTGTGAATTTAATATAATGTTATAGTTGTGGGTAATATTTACAAATTTTGCAAAGTACGCAAGTTGTTATATAATATTTGATTGGTCGGGGAATATTCATTTTAACAGGGAATATATTCGTACAACGGCACAATCATTGGTGGACCCCCACAACGGAATTATTGTCGGATTTAAAAAATGACAAAAATACTTTATGAAAATAATGGCGGAAGTTTTACCGTTAACTGTTGAAACACCCGGTGTTAAAAGTACAATAATACGCGTGGTTGCATAGTAGCACACGGTATTGATTATTGATGCTTACGTGAGAAGTCACTCAGTTATACTCAATTATTGCTACAGTAATTGCTGCATCATATCTATCATATTATTGATTCAATTATTATCACAGTATCATCTGCATAAAATGTTTTTTATTAAATCAATACTTGAGATGACAAAGTTATTCATATTATAAATTGCAATATTTACAATGTCTAGAAGTTACATCGAGGAGAGGTTTGGTCACCTAATTGCGCTACTGATAGGGAGAAATCCTTATCGGAAAGCCCCCTCTTTCCTGGGAACGACCTGGTTGTTAAATATTGTGAGTTATAATATTAATGATGAATAAGTTGTGTTAATTAAAGATGAAATTGATTGTTCCATTGCATTGGAATTATTAGTGTTAGTGGAAATTGACATTTATTTCGATGATAATTGATGTCTAGAGGTTATATTGTTCACTCAGGTATTCGGAGCACTTTTCGTGTCGGAGTACTATTCACGAGTTACTATTCACGAGTTATTGTTCACGGGGTACTATTGATTCACATTCTTATGCTATTAGGGGTGGTGGTGCAAAATTGATAATACTTGCATGACTAAGTTAAAAATGGAGGTATAGTTGAAGGTACTATACTATAATTAGTTTTTTCACATGATTATACTATTTGTTCACATGTGTGTACTATTGAATCACATTCTTGTACTATTAAGGGAATTGGTGCAAAATTGATAATACTTGCATGACTAAGTTAAAAATGGAGGTATAGATGGAAGTACTATACTATAATTATTTTTATCACATGATTAGAACTATTGAGTCACATGATTTACTATTGATTCACATTATTTACTATAGGGGAGGTGGTGCAAGTTTGATAATACTTACAGGACTAAATTAAAAATGAAGAAAAAGAGGAAGGTATTATACTATAATATTTCGAGCCCCAAAACGTGCAATTATCGAAACTATATTTTTCTATAAATAGAAGCTCATTCTTCCTTCATTTCTCACCAATTCACAAAATCTTTAGAGAAATTATTATAGAGAGAAATTATAGAGAGAAAGAAGAAAAGTATTCTGCTACTTCACTACTTCTATATCCAGTTTCTTCTAAGGTATGGAATATTATTTGTTGTACTCGTAAGGGGTACTCTTTCTTTCTTATTCATGAAGAGAACTTCTGTTATTCCATTCTTTATTATTCTGTTGGAATAACTTTTGTATCTGCAAGCTACCCTATACTTGGTGAAATTCTTACATTATTCCATTCTTTATTATTATTTTGGAATAACTTTGTCTATGCAAAATCTTTGCATACATGGTGAAATTCTTCTAATATTCCATTCTTTATTATTACATTTGGAATATCACATATGCATGCGTTCTACTGCTGGACT
Organism: Panax quinquefolius; assembly: GCA_020205615.1. NCBI lineage: Eukaryota > Viridiplantae > Streptophyta > Magnoliopsida > Apiales > Araliaceae > Panax > Panax quinquefolius. The sequence goes on along the minus strand of CM035172.1, from coordinate 41,595,735 downwards.
TCGGTTCCGTCTTTATTATTCTATTGGAATATCCCATGCATGCATTTTACGTTCGGACTGATTCCGTGTTTATTATTACATTGGAACATCCATTAGTGCGAATTTCGCTTTGACACGGTTCCGTTATTATTATTACATTGGAATAACTTTGTCTATCACAACCGCATGCATGGTGATTTCTTTTGTTATTCCATTCTTTATTATACTCAGTTGGTTAAAGTTTTGACTTCTATACTCCATGAAATTAGTAGAATATCCTTGATATTTGTGCTTCATCCAGTATCTTTTCATGGAAATATTCTTCTGAGCATTCTTGAATTTTACTCTACAAAACAGTATCTTGTTGACAATTTGGGCATTATCAGTTCTTAGATAAATTAATTCTTGAACTTATTTTATTGAATTCTTATATCATTGTCATCATCCTCATGTTTATATTATGTTGAAAGTCATCTGTGGCCTGTAGTGCATAGATGGACTTGGTATGATTATGACCGAGGATTATTCGGTATAATCATGGTAGTAATGTTACAAATGATGTGGAAAAAGTCCTCGTTGGCCCGTGGTGCATTGATGGGCGCTTTTTAGTATGATTATGGTTATGGATTCTCTTTGGCGTTGTCTGAAGATGAATTGTTTTATGGCATGATCGGACCGCCAGATTGATGAAAACATGATTATTCTTGGCCCGTAGTGCATGGATAATTGTGGTTGTGATACTTAAAGAATATCCTTGGTAGTAGTGCGAGGGTGATTCGATGATGTGGATTATTTATTAAAATTTGAGTCCCAAATGATAAAAGTGATGAAAACCTTTTAAATCATAAAAGATAGTAGATTTTATTCTCTATTTGACTCTTTTAATGGATTGCTTGTTACTGCTGCAGATTAAACTTGATGTTTGTTATATTGTATCGGTTTAACACTTTGTTTAAGGCTAATGATAATTTATTACGCATTATCTTAGTCATAATATTTCTTCTTGGGCTTGTGACTCCCCAAAATAGGTATACATTACCCATTCTCGAGTCGCCAAATACATGAATACGATGTAAATAACTACAACTTTATTAATACAACATAAAAAAGCGTGAGTTTAAATACAAATATTGTCCTCTGGCAATATCCACACTCAAATAAGTCTTCATTACAATTATTAATACACTATTTTATAGAATAGTGAGGGACTACTAGAACCACTTCTAGAACCATCATTCCACACCCCTTTAAGACTAGTACTGCTACATTCTCGCCTCCACGAGAAGAAAATTTGAACAACAAGGAAAAGGGTGAGCTCAACTAGCCCAAGAAAGAACATTATGACTAAGATAATATAGAACAAATTATCGTTAGTCCTCAACAGGAAAAATCTAATAGAATACAATTGACAACCAGCTTTTAAATCAATCTTCTTGGTGAAATAATAATTCATTAGAAGATTTAAGTAGAGAATGCAAACTACTATCTTCTATATATGAATTTAAAAGTTCATCGTCGATATTTTATCCCTGTAACATCAATCAATATATATCTGGAATCAAATATTCATCTTTGCACTACAGGCCAAAGATATTCATCAGTTGGTCATGTTCATCTAAACACCTGTTCATCTTTTCACTACGGGCCAAAGATATTCTTCAAGAAATCATTCATCTTTGCACTACGGGCTAAAGATATTCAGTTATATCATCATTTAGGACTGAGGATGATGAAAAATATTTTAAAGAAAACGAATCCAGTGAAACAAAAGAACAAGTATTAAGAATTCGTACTTTAAATAATCTCAGTTCAAAAATACTTCATAAATAACCAGATTGGAGTAAAATTCAAGAATGAAGATCAAAACATAGATCCAATCAAAGATAGGAATCATAATAGACAATCTTGGACAAAAAAAAGAAAATTTAATTTTTCTGGGAATAGTGTCGTATTCGTGAATAATGTCGTATACGTGAATAGTGTTGTATACGTGAATAGTAACTCCGACCTCAAAAGATAGAAATTTCACACAAAAAAACATCATCACGCTTTGTGAATAGTACTCGTGAATAGTAACTCATGAATAGTAACTCGTGAATAGTAACTCATGAATAGTAACCCCGACATGAAAAAGTTCCAAATTTGATAAAATTTCCAACCAATATTTCGGCATAATGATTTTGAAGAAATAATATAATTTTCGAATAAAATACCATCCCTTACCTCAAAAAGAATAGTACTTCTGACTGGAATACTGGATATAGTGCTCAAAGAACTTGTACCGTATAGCAATACTCAAAGTACTAAAATACTCACAAAATACGCTCGATATTATAGAGAGAAATAGAGAGAAAACTTCAGTTTCTGGTGTGATTTTTAATTCTAACCTAAGCACCCTATTTATAGAAAAATGCTTAGAACACCAAAATAGAAAATTTAATAAAATATTAATATATATTATAAATTACCTTAGCCCAACTTTGAAGATCTGAATTCAGATCATTTATAACACATGTGAGCCCACTAATTGCACAAAAACGTTTTTCTCAAAATAATTAACTAAAACTCCCAAAAATCAATTATTTTGGAACTTTAATAATTCATAACAAATAGCCCTTTTGTCAGAAAATTAGAATCTCGCGAGTTTTTATAGGAAATTCAATTCTCTACAACTTTGCAGAAGAAAGTTTTTCCAAATTCCAAACAGAAATTGACCGAAATCCACATACGGATGATTTTACAGGCTATAATCAAATTTCAGTCAAGAAATGGGGTCCACCGACACACAAAACATGTGTTAAGCAACTTTTACAACAAAAATACTCTTCCTCCTCATATACTCATATATCCCACATTCATTGTAAAAATATTATCATTATTATATTATAATAATATAATTAAATATTATTTTATCAAAAAAGATAAAATATCAATTTTTAACAATTGTCACTTTAAAAATTTTCTCCATCTATATCCACATAAAATCAATATTTTCCTCATCATATAAATCAATAATTAATTATTCACAAATAATATTACAAAATCACAAAGATCTTGTAAACGGGATCTGCTCCTCCCGGAAGGGGGCTTTCGATAAGAATTTCTCCTTCTTGGCCATGATTAGGTGACCAAACCTCTCCTGAGCGAGTAACTTTCTAGACATTGCCAATAATGTTTTCTAATAATATTATTCAGGATAATATGAATTATTGCTTCCGATAATAGAAAATCTTGTGTAGTGACAATTATTGAAACAACGGTAATATAAAATATCAACGCAACAATTATTGAATCAATAAAATAAAATCTTGAACAATAACTACGTAACAATTATTGAGTAAAGCCTTCACGTAAGAATCAATAATTGGTGTAATACCGTGTCTTCTTGTGCAACAACGAGTATTACGTGTTTTAACCAACGGTATTCAAACAAGATAATTGTGAATAACTACGCCAATTATTTATAAACAACTTATACTTGTCATTTTCTTCATCCAATTGCTTTCCGTTATGGGGCCCACAATAGGTCAAGCTACCGCAGTCGTGCACGAATATTCCCAAATGACGCAAGAATATTCCACGACCAAACGAATATTCTCCGACAAACAATGAGTATTTTATAACCACTTGCTTATTTGAAATATTTGCACATTTTACCCATAACTAACCACATTAATCAAATCAACCCTTACTATTTCAAAATGATAAATAGAGGAAATTAAATTTCATTTAATAATAATTTGGGGTCTTACAGGGCTAGTTAAGCTCACCCTTTCTTTCACTGTTCTCTTCAGGAAATGAGAATATAGCTGGGACGAGTCGGGAAACGAAGTGATGGTCCTAGATGGTGCATTAGTAGTCATCACTATTCTGTGAAACAGTGTAATAATAATTGTAATAAGGACTCCTTTTGAGTTTGTATACTCTCTAGTAGACAATATTTGTATTCAAACTCATAGTTTATGTTTTGTCGTATTGTACACGACAATTGTATTATTAAGTTGTATTTGAATTCTGTACCATGTATCTGGCGACTCAAGATGGGTGATGTGTACCTGATTTTGGGGGCGTCACAGTTGGTATCAAAGCTTAGGGATATGATCCCTGGCTGAGATATGAGATAAGAATTAGGAGGGGAGAGACGGGGAATTCCTTCGCTAGTATAACCTACCTAAGTTTATTTGGTATTTAATTGGCCGGTCAGAGTATAGGGATAATATGTGATATGTTAATTAACCCTTGTTTTGTGACAGTGTTTTGAAATGGCATCTGAAAATGCTGAGATAAGCAATGAAGCACATGAGACCGTTGAATTAGCTCAACCAAAAGGTAATGACCAACAACACGATAATAATCATACCGGTGGCAACGGCCATCGGAACAATGATAACCATCGTGGGAAAAATTATCATGCCAAGAATGGTAACCACTTCGGTGGTAATCATGGCCAAGATAATAGAAGTGGAAATTTCAAGAAGAGAAGGTCATCTAGCCCGATTTTGTCGTGCACCAAAGTCAAGTCCAGCTGGAACGGTGGCACCAAAGGCGGATACAGACAAAACAAAGTCGGTGGTTTCAGGAAGAGCGTTTTTTATGACTTCTCAAAAAGCGAGTAACCCGAACGAAGTTAGCACGGGTTAGTTAATTATAAATTCTTGCGAAGTATATACCTTATTCGATATCGGTTCTACCTATTCTTTTATCTCTCTTGCTTGCGCTCAACGTTTAAATTTAACTCCGGAGAAGTTAGACTTTAACTTATTGGTTGAAACTTCGTTAGTAGAAACCTTCGTTATCTCTACTATTTATAAATCTTGTTGATTCAAATCGACACTTTCGCGTTACCTGTCAATCTTATCTCTTTGAAAATACTTGCCTTTGATGCAATTTTTAGAAATCGATTGGTTAACTACTCATCATGCTTTTCGTAAGGTTGTTAGCTTTCATATTCCTAACCAACCTTTTATGCGAATTCAAGCAACCAAACCACTAAAGTCAATCATTGTCATATCAAGCCATAAGTAAAGAGCCCCGGTCCTTTCGTTGTTGACTTTCTTGTGTGGAATGCACCAAAGCCAGACTTTCTGTAGGCGACGTCGTGAATGACGATGTCAAGTTGATAGGTATTAATGTGACGTGCTATCCAAGTCTTGGATGAGAGTTACAGTTTTGAATGGTATTTCTATTGTTAATAAATATCCTGACGTATTCTTGAAGACTTCTTAGCCTACCCCTAGAGCGTGAAATCGAATTTTGTATTGACCCCAGTACAAAATTCATTTCTAAAACCCTCAAATATTTCTTCAGCTAAAACGAACGTATAACGTGCCAAAGACGTTGACTCGAGCTGTTGAAGATTACGATCGTACTATTCAATACCATTGTGGGAAAACGAATGTGGTAGCTGACGTGTTGAGTAGAAGATCAGATGCGTTTACGAGTGCGATATTGTTAACACAAAGACCCATTTCGTACGACTTATAAATGATGAAGATAGAGTTAAAGAATCTAGGATCCCACGTGAAGATAACGAATATACGAGTAGAATCGACTTTAAACGATAACGTTAAAGCCGTTCAAGCTACACACCCGGAGCTGATGAATGTGTAGAAGAAGGTTCAAGAGGGCGTTATTCTAGAAGCAAGAATCGACGAAGAGAGGATATCTCAACCTTCGATTTAATTGGCCCATTCTAAATCCTCGATTAAGTAGGAGCTGTGGCTTATCGACTCGTTTTACCGCCAAGTATGTTGTGTGTTCATAACATTTTTAATGTATCGATGTTACTTAAATATGTGGACGACCCAAACCACATTATTAATTTAGAACCGGACGAGATAGCGGATGATTTAACGTTTGAGGAAATACGTGTTAAAATCTTGGATAAGAAGAATCGTATTCAACAATCAAAGGTTATACCTCAAGAGTTAGAATCTGTCGAGGTATCCTCACCTGTCCAGTAAACCAAGTACGTACGTAAATTTCAAGGGCGAAATTTCATAAGGAGGGGAGATTGTGAGACCCCGGATTTTACGAATAAATATTTAATATTCTCGAAATAATTTTTTAATATTATGGTGTGGATTTGATATAATGTTATAGTTATGGGTAGTATTTATAAATTTTACAATGTATGTAAGTTGTTATATAATATTCTTTTTATCGGGGAATATCTGTACGATGGCTCAATCATTGGTGGACCTCGCAACGGAATTATTGTTGGATTAAGAAAACGACAAAATATTTTTATGAGAATAACGGCGGAAGTTTTACCGTTAATACTGTTGAACTACTCGGTAGTAAAAGTCTGATGTCACGTGTGGTTGCATAGTAGCGCACCAGCGGTATTGATTATTAATGCTTACGTAAAAGTCACCGGTTATACTCGATTATTGCTACGGTAATTCTTTGCATCATATCTCTCGTATTATTGATTCAATTATTGTCATAGTATCATCTCGTATAATATTTATTATTATTAAATCAATAATAGAGATGACAAAGTTATTCATATTATTATTTACAATATTGACAAAGTCTAGAAGTTTTGTCGAGGAGAGTTTTAGTCACCTAATTGCGGCAATAAGGAGAAATCCTTATCGGAAAGCCCCCACTTTCACAGGAGCGACACAGTTGTTAAATATTGTGAGTTATAATATTAATGATGAATAAGTTGTGTTGATTAAAGATGAAATTGATTGTTCCATTGCATTGGGATTATTAGTGTTAGTGGAAATTAACATTTATTTTGATGATAATTGATGTCTGGAGGTTATATTGTTCACTTTCCTGGTATTCTGAGCACTTTTAGTGTTTTCGGTACTATTCACGAGTTACTATTCACGAGTTACTATTCATGAGTTACTATTCACGAGTTATTATTCACGGGGAACTATTGATTCATATTCTTATACTATTAGGGGTGGTGGTGCAAAATTGATAATACTTGCATGACTAAGTTAAAAATGGAGGTATAGTTGAAGGTACTATACTGTAATTAATTTTTTCACATGATTATACAATTTATTCACATGATTATACTATTTGTTCACATGTGTGTACTATTGAATCACATTCTTGTACTATTAGGGGAGTTGGTGCAAAATTGATAATGCTTGCATGACTAAGTTAAAAATGGAGGTATAGATGGAAGTACTATACTGTAATTGTTTTTATCACATGATTGAACTATTGAGTCACATGATTTACTATTGATTCACATTATTTACTATTAGGGGAGGTGGTGCAAGTTTGATAATACTTGCAGGACTAAATTAAAAATGAAGAAAAAGAGGAAGGTATTATACTATAATATTTCGAGCCTCAAACGTGCAATTGTCGAAACTATATTTTCCTATAAATAGAACCTCATTCTTCCTTCATTTCTCACCAATTCATAAAAGCTTTAGAGCAATTATTATAGAGAGAAATTATAGAGAGAAAGAAGAAAAGTATTATGCTACTTCACTACTTCTATATCCAGTTTCTTCTAAGTTAGGGAATATTATTTGTTGTACTCGTAAGGGGTACTCTTTCTTTCTTATTCATGAAGAGAACTTCTGTTATTCCATTCTTTATTATTCTGTTGGAATAACTTGTATACGCGGGCTACCCTATACTTGGTGAAATTCTTCTGTTATTCTATTCTTTATTATTATGTTTGAATAACTTTATCTACATGCAAAGTCTTTGCATACATGGTGAAATTCTTCTAATATTCCATTCTTTATTATTTTGTTGGAATATCTTGTGCATGCGTTCTACTTTAATGGGACTGGTTAAAATCTTTATTATTCATTGGATATATCACATGTATGTGCGTTCTACGCCGGACTGAATTAAAATCTTTATTATTACATTGGAATATCACATGCATGCGTTTTACGTCGGACTGATTCCGTCTTTATTATTACATTGGAACATCCCAGCTTGCTTGCAATTTACTTTGACACGGTTCCGTTATTATTATTCTGTTGGAATAACTTGTCTATCTTGATACTTTAGCATGCATGGTGATTTTTTTTGTTATTCCATTTTTATTATACTCGGTTGGTTAAAGTTTTGACTTATATACTCCATGAAATTAGTAGAATATCCTTGATATTTGCGCTTCATCCAATATCTTTTCATGGAAATATTCTTCCGAGCATTATTGAATTTTACTCTCTACAAGCGATATCTTCGTTGACAATTTGGGCGTTATCGGTTCTAGATAAATTAATTCTTGAACTTGTTTTATTGAATTCTTATATCATTGTCATCATCCCTCATGTTTATATTATGTTGAAAGTCATTTGTGGCACAGTAGTGCATAGATGGAATTGGTATGATTATGACGAGGATTATTGGTATAATCATGGCCGTAATGTTACAAATGATGTGGAAAAAGTCATCGTTGGCCGTGGTGCATTGATGGACAATTTTTGGTATGATTATGGCTATGGATTCTCTTTGGTAGTAGTGCAAAAGATGAATTATTTTATGGCATGATCGGGACCAGATTGATGAAAATATGATTATTCTTGGCCCGTAGTGCATGGATAATTGTGGTCGTGATACTAAAAGAATATCCTTGGTAGTAGTGCGGGGTGATTCGATGATGTGGATTATTTATTAAAAATTTGAGTCCCAATGATAAAAGTGATGAAAAACTTTTTAAATCATAAAAGATAGTAGATTTTATTCTCTACTTGACTCTTTTAATGGATTGCTTGTTCCGCTGCAGTTAAACTTGATGTTTGTTATATTGTATCAGTTTAACACTATTTAAGGCTAATGATAATTTATTCTGCAGTATCTTAGTCATAATATTTTTTACTGGGCTAGTTAAGCTCACCCTTTATTTCACTGTTCTCTTCAGGAAATGAGAATATAGCTGGGACGAGTCGGGGAACGGAGTGATGGTCCTAGATGGTGCATTAGTAGTCCTCACTATTCTGTGAAATATTGTAATAATAATTGTAATAAGGACTCCTTTTGAGTTTGTATACTCTCTAGTAGACAATATTTGTATTCAAACTCAAAGTTTATGTTTTGTCGTATTGTACACGACAATTATATTATTAAGTTGTATTTGAATTCTGTACCATGTATCTGGCAACTCAAGATGGGTGATGTATACCTATTTTGGGGGCGTCACATGTACCATGTAAGTGGCGACCCAAGATGGGTGATGTATACCTAATTTTGGGAGCGTCAAAGTTGGTATCAAAGCTTAGGGATATGATCCCTGGCTAAGATGTGAGACTAGAACTAGGAGGGGAGAGACGGGGAATTCCTTCGTTGGAATGACCTACCTAAGTTTATTTGATATTTGATTGGTCGGTCAGAGTATAGTGATAATATGTTGCATGTCAATTAACCCTTATTTTCTGGCAGTGTTTGAAAATGGCATCCGAGAATGTTGAGAACATCAATGGAGCACAGGAGACCGTTGAGTCTCCACAAATCAATAACCAGGACAACGTGCATCAGGAAGGCGATAATCCTCATGCAAACAACAACACTAACCAAATGATGAACGATGGAATGTTCTGAGGCTTCATGCAACATCAGGCGAGAGTGGCTCCTGTTCAAAATACATGTGTAAACACAGGAAACTCTCGGACGGTCACCACTAAACAGTTCAAAGGGCTGGGACCACCGGAGTTTATTGGAGAGCCAAAACCACTTAAGGCTGAAGCATGGATAAAGCAGATCACCAAGATATTTGATGTCTTGGGATGCTCCGAGAGAGCAAAGGTTCCTTCGCCACCTTCATATTGCGTGAAGAGGCGATTCTTGGTGGGAATCAGAAAACGTACCCAACCGACTGATGCACTCAAAGATGTCTTGGGAGAAGTTCCAAGAGCTATTCAACGACAAGTACTTTCCGAAAGTATTCGTCACATGAAGGAGGTGGAGTTTATCAAGTTGGAACAAAACAATATGGCCCGTGTAGCAATACGAGGCTAAATTTATGCGGAGTTATCCCGTTTGCATCCCATTTGGTCGATAATGAGGAACGAATGACGCGAATGTTTTTAAGAGGTTTGAAACCCGAGATACGTCGATATCTAATTTCTCATAAACCGTGTTTGTACTCGGATGTTGTAAATAGGGCTCGATTATTGGAGCGCCATAGCGAGTCAACACAACCAAGGAAAAGCGGTAAAGACATGAAAATACCAGTGGTAACAGTCATCAAAACGGTGACAACAAGTGTGGAGGGAATCAAAATGCCAGAAATGGTAACCACTTCGGTGGTAATCATGGCCAAGACAGTAAAAATGGACATTTCAAGAAAAAGAGATTCAACAATGATGGAAGGACGTCATCACCAGCTCCCATTGTTAAGGAGATTCATCTCGAAATATATTTTTCAATATTATGGTGTGGATTTGATATAATGTTATAGTTGTGGGTAATATTTACAAATTTTGCAAAGTACGCAAGTTGTTATATAATATTCGATTGGTCGGGGAATATTCGTTTTAACGGGAATATTCATACAACCACCACAATCATTGGTGGAACCTGGCGGAATTATTGTCGGATTGAGAAAACGACAAAAATACTTTATGAAAATAACTATTTGAAGTTTCACAGTTAACCGTTGAAACACACGGTGTTAAAAAATACGATGTCTGGCGTTAGTTGCATAGTAGCACACGGTATTAATTATTGATGCTTACGTGAGAAGTCACTCGGTTATACTCAATTATTGCTTTCGATAATTCTTTGCATCATATCTATCATATTATTGATTCAATTATTGTCACAGTATTATCTGCATAAAATGTTTTTTTATTAAATCAATACTTGAGAAGACAAAGTTATTCATATTATAAATTGCAATATTTATAATGTCTAGAAGTTCTGTCAATGAGAGGTTTGGTCACCTAATTGCGCGCCAATAGGGAGAAATCCTTATTGGAAAGCCCCCTCTTTCCTGTGAACGACCTAGTTGATAAATATTGTGAATTATAATATTAATTATGAATGTTGTTCGGAGTTGAATTTGGAGACGCGGACGTGATATTTGAGTCCAGAACGATGAAAGTAGTAAAAATAGTCTATAAACACAAAATTTTCTGGGATTCACTATTTGGTCAAAAAGTCAACAGTTGACTTTTTCGGGAAAAGTCAAACTTCAAAATTTCAAAATTTATATTTTTGATAAAAATAGTTTCATTATGTTGGAATTGTTTGTGTTAGTGAAAATCGACATTTATTCCGATGATAATTGATGGCTAGGGGTTATATTGATAAATCGGGTAATTTATCGGATAAATGAGCAATTAATTGCTACTAATTCACATGCTTATATAACTATTTGTTCACATATGTGTACTATTGAATCACATTATTTACTATTAGGGGAGTTGGTGCAAGATTGATAATACTTGCAGGACTAAATTAAAAATGAAAGAAAAGTTGGAGGTATTGTACTGTAATTTTTCGAGCCCCAAAACGTGCAATTATCGAAACTATATTTTCCTATAAATAGAAGCTCATTCTTCCTTCATTTTTCACCTATTCACAAAAGTTTTAGAGCGATTATTATAGAGAGAAAGAAAAAGAGAAATCTGTTATCTCACTATTCCAGTATCCAGTTTTTTCCAAGGTAGGGAGTATTATTTCTTTCTTATTTATGAAGAGAACTTCTGTTATTCCATTTTTATTATTTTGTTGGAATAACCTGTATACGCGGGCTACTCTATACTTGGTGAAATTCTTCTGTTGTTCCATTCTTTATCATTCTGTTGGAACATCATGTTTGTGCATTCTACGCCGGACCTGGTTCCGTCTTTATTATTATGTTGGAATATCACATCTGCGTGCGTTCTACTTGGGACTGATTCCGTTATTTATTATTACATTGGAATATCTTGTCTGCATGCGTTTCTGTGGGACTGATTCCGTCTTTTTATTATTATGTTGGAATATCACATGCAAGGCGTTTTATCTGGGACTGATTAAAATCTTTATTATTACATTGGAATATCACATGCATGCATTCTTCTACGGACTGATTCCGTTATTTATTATTACATTGGAATAACTGTGGCGCCCCAAAATAGGTATCTGACACCCATTCTGAGTCGCCAAATACATGATGCAAAGCAAACTACAACTTCAATAATACAATTGTCGTGCAAAATACGACAACACGCATCGTGAGTTTAAATACAAATATTGTCTTCTGCATAATATCCACACTCAAATAAGTCCTCGTTATAATTATTCAAACACTATTTTACGAAAATAGTGAGGACTTCTAAAATATCTTTCTAGAACCATCACTCGCTCCCCATTAGTTCTGCTATGTTCTCACCTCCCGAGAAAATGGAACAAAAAGAAAAAGGGTGAGCTCAACTAGCCCGAAGAAAGAATATTATGACTAAGATAATATACAACAAATTATCGTTAGTCTTCAACAGGAAAAATATGATAAAATATAATAGCCAACAAGTTTTAGATCAACAATTGCAGTGAAAACAAAGATCCATTAGAAAAGTCAGTAGAGAATGAGTTCTACTATCTTCTAAAAAATTTAAAAGTCCATCATCAATATTTTATCCTCAGAATAACAATCAATATACATCTTTAATCAAATATTCATCTTTTTGCACTACTGAGCCAAAGATATTCATTTTGTATCACCAATTGGTCAAGTGTTCATCTCAACACTGCTTCATCTTTGCACTACTCTGGGCCAAAGTTATTCATCGATTAATCATTTATCTACGCACTACAGGTAGAAGATATTTAGTAATATCATCATTTAGGACTGAGGATGATGAAAAATATTTTAAAGAAAACGAATCCAGTGAAACGGAAGAACAAATAGTAGGGATTCGTATAACATTTTATCCAAGATCAATAATACTTCATAAATACCAATTTTGAAGCAGAATTCAAAAATAAAGATCAAAACATGGATACAATCAAAGATAGTAACCATAATAGACATCTTGGACAAAAAGAAGAAAATTTCATTTTTCGATGAATAGTCAGATTCAAGTGAATAATGTCGTATCACGTGAATAGTCAGATCGTGAATAGTAACCCCAGACATAAAAAGTTCCAAATTTGATAAAAATTCGATCAATATTTCGGCGATAATGATATTGAAGAAATAATATCATATATGAAGAAAATAACATCCCTTACCTCAAAATATCAAGATTTACGATCGAAATATCGGTATAAAAAGTCAAGGAAACTTGCACTGATGAATAGAAACTCACAAAGTATCTAAATACTCACAAAATACACTCAATAATCTAGAGAGAGAAAGAGATAAAACTTGATTCTTGTGTGATTTTCAATTCTAACTTAGCCCTCTATTTATAGGAAAATGTTAGCAGACTTGACCTGCAACCTGATGACTTTACCTGCTACTATTCCCACCCACCACATTTGAAATAAATTCAACACATTTCTTCACCAACCACATGTGGGGCCCACTCAATTCTAGAATTTTCCACCAAAATCATTTATAAACCTAATTTCTGAATCAGTCACTTCTTAAAATTTATAACAAATCATACGTTCATTTTTAACGCTTCAAAATTTGTGGACATATACTCAACTTATATATGTATAACATATCCAAAAATTACAACGATCCAACGGTCAGATTAAAAATTATAACTCACACAATATATCTCAAAAACATTGGTTTAATTTTTAATACCTTCATTCCGACAAAAATACTGATAAAACACCTCAACATTAACTCCTTTATTTTTAACCACAATAAATATATCCAACATTTATATCCACATAAAATAAATATTTCCTTATCATATGAATCAATAATTAATTATTCACAAATAATATTACAGAATCACATTTATGACAACCAAAGTAGTTCCTCAGAAGAGGGGGCTTTCCAATAAGAATTTCTCCTTATTGGAGCGCAATTAGGTGACCAAACCTCTCCTTGACAGAACTTTCTAGACATTGCCAATAATGCTATCTAATAATATTATTCAAATAATATGAATTATTGATTTGATAATGGAAAATCTTGTGCGATGACAATTATTGAAACAACAATAATATAAAATATCAACGCAAAGAATTATTGAATCAATAAAATAAAATATTGAATAGTAACTCACATAATAATTATTAAGTAGTGCCTTCTTACGTAAGGATCAATAATTCATCAATACTGCATCCACGCCAGATTCGTGTATTTTAACCAAGGGTATTCCAATAATGTTAATCTAAACAACTACGTCGTTATTTATAAAAACTCAAATTTGTCGCTTTCTTCATCCGGTGCTTATTCTCATTATGGGGCCCACAAAATGACTACGCAGTGCATTTAATATTCCCCGACAACAAGAATATTCCACGACCAAACGAATATTCCCCGACAACAATGATTATTTTATAACCACTTGCATATTTTGCAAAATTTGCACATTTCACCCATAACCAGAGAATTATATCAAATTAATACCTTATTATTCACAAATATAATTAGAGGAAATTCGATTTTATTTATAATAAGTTGGGGTCTTACATAACCTGCATATGCGGTCTATCGCATGCCTGGTGATTTCTTTTGTTATTCCATTCCTTATTATACTCAGTTGGTTAAAATTTTGACTTTTATACTCCATGAAATTAGTGGAATATCCTTGATATTTGCGCTTCATCCAGTATCTTTTCATGGACATATTCTTTTTTGAGCATTCTTGAATTTTACTCTACAAAGCGATGATCATGTTGACAATTTGGACATTATTAGTTCCCTGGATAAAATAATTCTTGAACTTGTTTTATTGAATTCTTATATCATTGTCATCATCCTCATGTTTATATTTTGTTGAAAGTCATCTGCATGGCCTATAAAGTGCATAGATGGACTTGGTATGATTATGACCGTGGATTATTCGGTGTAATCATGGTAGTAATGTTACAAATGATGTGGAAAAAGTCCTCATTGGCCCGTAAAGTATTGATGGACGATTGTTGGCATGATCATGACCATTATTGAATACACAAATATTCTTGGCCGTAGTGCGTATATAATTGTGGTGGTGATACAAAATAATATCCTTGGTAGTAGTGCTGGGGGTGATTCGATGATGTGGATTATTTATTAAGTTGAGTCCCAAATGATAAAAGTGATGAAAAACCTTCTAAATCATAAAAGATAGTAGATTTTATTCTTTACTTGACTCTTTTAATGGATTGCTTGTTCCTCTGCAGTTAAACTTGATGGTTGTTATATTGTATTAGTTTAACATCATTGAAGAAGCTAACGATAATATATTCTACATTATCTTAGTCATAATATTTCCTACTGGGCTAGTTGAGCTCACCCTTTTACTTTTATTGTTCTCTTCAGGAAATGAGAACGTAGCAGGGACTAGTCGGGGAACGGAGTGACGGACCATATAATAGCATTAGTAGTCCTCACTATTCTATGAAATAGTGTAATAATAATTGTAATAAGGACTCCTTTTGAGTTTGTATAATCTCTAGATGATAATATTTGTATTAAAACTCACAGCTTATGTTTTGTCGTACTTTACACGACAGTTGTATAATTAAGTTGTATTTTAATTTATGTACCATGTAAGTGGCGACCCAAGATGGGTGATGTATACCTAATTTTGGGGGCGTCACATGTAGGCTTGGCAGAGTAAGGGTAAAATAGTCTTTTTGCCATAATTTATGACATCATCACTTACATCATCGATCATATGACATCATTGCTTACCTCATCATTCCGATGACATCATTGCTTACCTCGTCGTTTTGATGACATCATTGCTTACATCATCAGAATTCAAATTCAATTTATTCTCTTCTACCTCATTTTACTTTTATACCATGAATTTACTATAATAAAGCTACCATTCAAATTAAAAAACTATACTATTATATAATAACATCATATTACTATAATATAATATTATAATAATATATTTGAATGAATTATTTTATCGAAAAAAATAAAATACCAACTTTCAACAAGTGTCACATGCTAAAAATTCCTCCGTTTAAATCCACATTAAATAAATATTTCCTTATCATATATATCAACAATTTATTATCCACAAATAATATTACAGATCTACAATAATGACAACCAGGTGGTTCCTAGGAAATAGGGGGCTTTCCGATAAAGATTTCTCCCTAATGGCACGCAATTAGATGACCAAGCCCCTCACTACAAGAAAAAGGCCTAACAACGACCAATAGTATCAGCGACCGCATGTCCGGTCGCTAATAATACTAATAGCGACCAACATCAGTGACCTTAATGTAATCTAGTCGCTAAGTTAGTTAATATCGTGACGCGTCGCGATCACCGATCGGTCATTGACATGAATTTCCTCCCAAAATTGGTGCCAAAAGTTGGTAGCGTTGGTTTATTCATGACCAATATATATCGGTATTGCTAGCGATGCCGCCAGAGGTGGCAAGCAGTAGGCGGGCCGGTAGGCCGGCCCGAGCGGCTGGTGAATAGCGGTCAGACCAATAAGGCTGGTTTTATGAAATAAAATATTAGGCAGTGGGCTGTTGGTTTACCTACCACAAGCCTTCATCCCTATTTTTTTTTTTTTAAAAATTTTGCTACATCAAAAATAGTAATAATAATAAATATTAAAAGTAATAAAATAATTTCTAATAAACAATAATTCTAATTACCTACATTAACTACATATCTCAATCAATTAAAATTTTAATAGTATTATAAATTACTTTCAAAGTATATAATCAAATTTGATTTTTAAAATTAATATAATTTATTTAACTTTAAAAATGCATTCATGACTCCACAAATATTGTTCCAAGAGATATCTAATTAATTTCCAAGATTTACACTTTGGAACTTGGAGATGCCAAGATTTTAGCAATTTGAATATTTAAATTGATTTTCTAGAAGATTTGCATGACATGATTTTAGGCATTACCCAATATCTCATTATTAATGTACCACATCAAGTAAGAAATTTCAAACTACAATTATTATTTACTATAACTATAATAATTAAAATTATATTTTTATATTGAAGATTGCATTAAAATAAATAGTTGTTGTAGCTCGATTGGTTTGAACTCTTATTTATTTACTTACAAGTCTTGTGTTCAAGCCTCATGACCCACAAGTAGCAAAATTTTTGTTTTAAAAAAAAAAAATTCATTCACGGTGTAAGTAAAAAAAAAGCAATTAGGGCAAAAAAATTTTTTATTTTATAAATTTGAAAAAAAAATTAAAGCCCTACTGGCGGGCAAATGGTACCGACCACCACGAACTGGCCCATCTTTTTAGGTCTAGCGGTCGCTAACTCATCCACGTCATTAAAAACCAATGACTCTGAAGTAGTCGGCGAAAGCGACGTTGATCGTCTAAAACTTATTCAGACTCAGGCATTCGTTCTTTCAGCAGACGAAAGAAAGAAAAACGAGGAGAAACGAGAAAAGGGAGAAGAGGGAGAAGGGGGAGAAGAGAAGAGGAAGGGAGAAATTGAATCGCCATGCCGCTCATGGCGTCGCTATCCATTGCCATCGCCATATACTGGTAACCCTAATTCTCTTTATTTCTAAATTGGATATAGATTGGGTGTTATTGAACTTTTTCCCCAATCGCATTTTCTTGAGTTTGGGTATTCTACCTTATTGGTAGTATGTAATTTATTTCATATACATGCCACATTGACATAATTGCTAACAATGTGGTCGAAATTATGTAAGAAGCAATTTGGGTTTGGTCAGAAGTTCAATTAAATAAAAATTAATTGAGTTAATTTGGTTGGTATGCTTTATACTCCACTTTTGATTGTAAAATTGAAAAGTTGTGAACCACTTCATAATCTTATTTATGGTATTGAATCTATGTATTTATTTATTATTGGAATTCTAGGTGTATGAATGTATATTTGCCATATTTTCATGCCAATATAAAAACAATAGTGGTGTAAATTTTGTGTTCTTTTAAAATTCAGCAACAATCTTTTCTCTTGTCTCTCCTCGACCTCTAATATTTATATGTACAAGAGAATTGATATATTTGGTAGGAATTGTCTCTTCATTGATATGTAAAATCAACATCCATCCATAGTCATATCACAAAACTTATTTAAACTATGTTTGTTTGCAAGGATTATAATCTCAATACTATTAATCTTAGAATTATAATCCCGAGATTATAATTAGAATGTCAAGAGTCTCAAGTTTAAATTTGAAAATAAACAAGACACTTAGGATGTGTTTGTTTGCAAAGATTATAATCCCGAGATTATAATCTATGAGATTATAATTCCAAGATTATTAATCTTAGGATTATAATTCCGGGATTATAATTATAATCTTAAGATTATCAAGTCATTTTATAATTCCTAGACCAATAATCTCAAATCTAAATTTAAAAATAAACAAAAAACATAAGATTAATAATCATATCCAAATATAAATACTTGTGGTGCGTGAAAAAATTAAAAGAAAAAAACATTGTAGAATTGTGGGCAAATATAACAAAGAAAAGCTAAGTATTCCCTCTGTCTTGTACTTAAGGGCAAATATAACAACCAAAACCATGTTCATGTACTTGAGTACCATGTCAAGTCTACACTATAGAATTTTGTACAAATGGTGGATTGATCCATTTATATTGGGAAATTGTATATTTCTCTTGGTTTGTGTCTTGGGTGCCTAGAAATGACCATATATACATGTCGTCGTGCATGTGGCTAGTCCATATTATAGGGGAGACTCTGGCAAAAAAATTTTATTGGTCGAGTAGTTGCGGACATTTATAATATTAATGAGCTCAAGTCATATGCTTACTAGCTAGTATGCTTAAGTCATATGCTTATAAGTATGGCTTAAATGTTAATCATATGCTTATAAGTATGCTCAAGTCATATGGTTACAAGTATATATGCTCAAGTCATATGCTTACAAGTATGCTTAAATGTTAATCATATGCTTACAAGTATGCTCAAGTCATATGGTTACAAGTATACTCAAGTCGTATGCTTACAATCATGCTATACCTTAATAAGCTCATGTTATGCATAGTAGATGCCGTGGAATCATGGACCTCTATTCGGGCCATCAGTAGTTGGATGGCACGACGAAAGTCAAGTGCCCAGATAGAATCTTCTAACCGAATTTAGAGTTGGTTGCCAAGTGTTTTTGGATTATCGTATAGTCATCCGTAATGTATGAATGGTAAATCATGAATCTGATGTCCATGTTTGAAGTGTAAGAATGTAAATTATATGGACGAGACATGGTAAACTATCATTTACTTGTTTACGGGTTCATGAGAAATTACGAAGAATCTTTGGTGGGCACATGGGCGAGAAGAGAGGGGTGGCATCACGCAAGTACACAATTGGGCGATAGTACTCATCGTATGAATGAAATGGTTCATGATATTGCAAGGCGGATTTTGATTAGGAACAAGGCGAGAGCAACCTATGAATTACGATGCCAAAGACTTCTTTAAGTTGTTAGGCGAGGGTAGCGAGCCATTGTGGAATGGTTGCACCAAACACACTACATTATCTGCTGCGATGGCGACATTACTTAACATCAAGGTGATCACAACAACATGAGCCATGAGTGTTTTGAGTCGCTCTTGAAGGCCATTAAGACTATGTTGCCTAACTGTGAGAAATTGCCTGGTAACTATTACTTTTGTAAAAAGATGGTGAAGAAGTTGGGTCCTGGATACCAAAAGATCGATGCATGTCCCAACGATTGCATGTTATTTTATAAGGAAAATGAACAGATGACAAGGTGCACGCTTTTGCGGTCATGATCGATTTAGGCCTAATAAAGAGGGTGTGACTACAAAAAATCAAGTATCTGGCTTAAGATTCTAAGGTATTTTCCAATAATACATCGGCTAAAAAGATTGTACATGTCTTGAAACGGTTGAACATATGAGTTGGCATGCGAAATCTCCACTAAAGATGGAGAACTAAATCATCCATGCAGATGGACAGGGCTTGGAAAGATCTCAACTTAGCACATCCCTGGTTTTGCATTGGAACCTAAAAATGTGAGGCTTGGATTGTCCAATCGATGGTTTCAATCCGTTTGGCCACTCAAATTGCTTCCGTACTCATGTTGGCCTGTGATTGTTACTCCGTACAACTTGCCTCTTTGGATGTGTATGAAACAGCCATACTTGTTTCTTTCACTGGTGGTTCCTGGTCCTAAGAGTCCAGGAAAGAACTTAGATGTTTACTTGAGACCTCTTACAGACGAGTTGAAGGTATTGTGGGAGGATGGAGTACAGACTTGGGATGTTACAACGAAAACAAATTTCAACCTTAGGGCAGCGGTTATGTTGACTATAAGTGACTTCCCAGCTTATGGTATGTTAGATGGATAGAGTACACACGGGAAGTTAGCTTGTCCGTATTGTATGGAGCATACAAAGTCGTTTAATCTATCAAAAGGTCCAAAGCCTTGTTGGTTTGATCGTCATCGCTTGCTTCTTAGTAGATCACCCATTTCAAGAAATAGAGAACACTTCGAGAAAGGGAAAGTAGACAATGATATGCCTTGACATGATTGTCGGGAATGAGATGCGAGATCGTGTGATGAGATTGCCGGTTATCCCATTTGGTAAGATTGATGCCACAAACATAATGGGTTTGGATGAATCTCATAACCGGGTTCGGAGAAGCATCTTTTGGGAACTGCCTTTATTGGTCTACAAATTTGATTCGTCATAATCTAGATGTGATGCATATTGAGAAGAATATGTTTGACAATGTGTTTAACATTTGTGATGAATGTTACGGGAAGACAAAAGATAACGATAAGGCACGCTTTGGACATGAAAGATATTTGTAAGCGTCTGGATTAGAACTTTATGAATCTCCTAATGGTAAGATTGTCAAACCGCATCTGAGGTACACATTGTCCAAAAAGCAAGTTAAAGATGTGTGTACATGGGTTAAGTCTCCGAAACTACCCGGATGGATATCGTCCAAACATTGCAAGGTGT
This sequence comes from Panax quinquefolius, assembly GCA_020205615.1. Taxonomy (NCBI): domain Eukaryota; kingdom Viridiplantae; phylum Streptophyta; class Magnoliopsida; order Apiales; family Araliaceae; genus Panax; species Panax quinquefolius. The sequence continues at coordinate 41,574,773 of CM035172.1, read as the reverse complement.
GTTACTGGTGGGAAATTGCAAGGATGAAGAGTCATGGTATCATGTGTTCATGGAGAGACTCATGTCTATAGCATTTCGGGATCTCGCTTGATAAACCAATATGGGATGCTTTGATTTTTATCTTAGTCGTTTCTTCAAAGAATTATGTTCAAAATCATTAAATGAGAAGGACATGTCTGTACTTGAGAAGAACATCATAGAGATCACGTGTAAACTGGAAAAAATATTCCCACCTAGTTTTTTTGACTCCATAGAGCATTTGCAAATCCATCTTCCCTATGAAGCTCGTGTTGGGGGTCCAGTTCAATATAGATGGATGTACCCTTTCGAGAGGATGATGGGAAACCTTAAGAGGAAGGTGAAGAATAGAGCTCATGTCGAGGGATCGATATGTGAGGCATACAGTTTCGATGAGATATTTACGTTTGTCTCAGACTATTTTCCGGACGAAGTCTTGACAAAGGCCAATCGAGTATCAAGACATGATGATGGGGGAAATGTTGAACTAAATGGTCAGCTCTCTGTATTTGGTCTATCGGGTCATGCTTATGGAAAAGGGAAGCGCATATTTCTCTCTGAGCAAGAATTACATGCTGCACATACTTACATTCTTCTCAATTGCGAGGAGATTGACGAATTTATGAGGTACACATGTAAACGTGATAATTTATCTTTTAAGTTGAAAATTTATTCCAATATGTTAATGTTTATAACATGGTATAGATTGTACGATGACGAGTTAAAAGTGAAGCATCCCGGCATAACTAATAAAGATATTCAAATCAATCGTGATAAAAAATTTGCACTTTGGCTAAAGGACAAATTAAGTTCAATTTTTAAGCACGTAGAATATATATACTCCATGTTAACTATGACTTCATTTAATAAGATGGAGTTTTTGTAGGCTTTGACTGAGGGATCAACGATTCCGGCTAATGTACAAGTCCTAGCTATGGGACCAGACAGGGACCAAGTCAGCTGCAATGGTTACAAAATAAATAGTTGTGAATTTCACACAAAGGCATATGGGCGCGGTAAAAGACAACGAACTCGGAGGTGTGTGTCCAAGAGAGATTGTTACAATGAGCTTGGTCGTGCCTTTTATGGGGAGTTGGAGGAAATCATAGAGTTGTCATACAAGGGCACGTACGGGGGTCATATTCACTTGTTCAAGTGCCGTTGGTTTGATTCAGAAAAAGGGATACGTGTTGATAGACATGGAATCGTCGATATTGACCTCCATTGGTCTGCGTACTCCAACGAACCATTTATTTTACCAACTCAAATAGTACAAGTATACTACACTCCTAGTCTTGTTAGGAAAAGGGATAGACCACCTATATATTGGAAAGTTGTAATTCATACTCCCGCGCGTAGTCGTGTAGAAGTAGTTGATGGGGAGATTTACCAAGAGCAGATGCTTCATAGTCAAACTATAATAAATGTGGAGGACGACAATGAAGTAATCCAATTAGATGGTGGAGATGAACCACATGAATTAGATCCTGAGTCAATACTTGTGTCAGATGACATTGATACTGAGGAGGAAGAGTTATTGACTGAATCTGACACTGAATCTGAAGCAGATGATGGTTATGAATCTGCAACACGTATACAAGATGATTCTAAATCAGACATTGACACTTGAACAAATGAAATATATGTTTAGCATTACATGTTTTATATATCATTGTCATGTTTATGTACTAAACTATTTAAATGCAACTTTTGTTTATTGTCATTTTATATTCATATACATGTTTATATCACTGTCATGTTTATTGTCATATATACAACTTGAAATTTGTAATATACAGATGGCTTCTGAAGCAGCGCAGAAAAAGCGCGGCATGGGTAGGGGGCTTAATCATGTGCCCAAGGCCCCTACTAATCCGGATGATCGGATTCTTATTCAAATTCGCCCTCCTCCGAATAGCACGTACGTCCCGCATATATATATATCATTTATATATAAGCATTTAAGATTCCATTTATACAAGATATATAGAACTTAGATGTAAATTGATTTAATATATCTACTTATCGCTGATGTAAATTGTTGTATATTATAGTGATTTTTTAGATAATAAGATCGTAAAGTGCATATCACAGTTATGTTTACAGAATTGGCCTACACCTATGATTACGTATAGGCGAAACACACCTATCGCCCTACAAGGATGTTTTTTGAAATTTGAATTTCAAGTATGTTTTTTTTTAATTATGACATATAATATAATATTCAAAGGATAATTGTTTAGTAATGTTATTATTGTTATTTTATTTGCAGAAACGATATAGATGGGAGGACGCGCAGCTTCAAAGGATACATTATTATTCTCGAAGTGTGCGGTCCGCACCAAAGACAATTTGAACAAAGAAAGACAAAAAGCCCTTCACAATGTTGAGATCGACCATCCAGGCCAAGGAGAGGATCATATGCACGAGCATAGCCCCTGGTGGTGCACCCAGTCCATATGGGCTGAGATGTGTGCCCAATGGAGAGCTGAGAGTTGGGTGAAAAGATGAAAGACTGCCTCCACTAATGATTCTCTAAAAATTCACGATGGCGAAAAAAGGCTAAAAAGGACATACAAGGTGGCGGTATTTTCACGATTGCGATGTAAAGACCCCAACTTATTATTAATGAAATTTAATTTTCTCTATTTATTATTTTGAAATAGTAAGTGTTGATTTGATTAATGTGGATAGTTAAGGGTAAAATACGCAAATATTTCAAAATAAGCAAGTGGTTATAAAATATTAATTGTTGTCGAAGAATATTAAATGCTGTCGGGGGAATATTCGCATGCGGCGACAGCCTTGACCAATGTATGGGGCCCCATAACGAAAGCGATTGGATGAAGAAAACGACAAATATAAGTTGTTTAAAAATAACGCGGCGTAGTTATTCACAGAATTAACACTTGTTGGAATACCCGGTGGTTAAAACACGATGTCTGGCGTTGTTGCGCACGATGAAGCACTTAGTATTGCACCAATTATTGAAGGCTACTCAATAATGGTTACGATAATTACTTTATTCAAAGATTTTATTTTATTGATTCAATAATTGCTACGTTGACATTTTATATTCTTTGTTGTTCCAATAATAATCATTACAATCATATTTTCCATTATCGAAGACAATAATTCATATTATCTGAATAATATTATTAGATAACATTATTGACAATGTCTAGAAAGTTACATCTAAGGAGAGGTTTGGTCATCTAATTGCGGCGCCAAGAGGAGAGATCCTTATTGGAAAGCCCCTCTATCCCGAACCGCACGTCATGTCAATAATGTGATTCTATAATATTATTTATGAATAATTAATTATTGATTTATATGATGAGAAAATATTGATTTTATGAGGATATAGATGGAGAAAATTTTAATGTGACAATTGTTGAAAATTAATATTTTATCTTTTTTGATAAAATAATTCATTTAAATATATTAATTTAATAATATATTAACGATGATATTTTTACAATGAATGTGGGATATATGAGTATATGAGGAGGAAGAGTATTTTTGTGGCATTAAATGTTTAACACATGTTTTGTGTGTTGGTGGACACATTTATTGAATCGAAATTTGATTATAAATTGTAAAAATCGCCTGCTTGTGGATTTCGGTCAATTTACATTTGAATTTGAAAAAACTTTCTTCTGCAAAGTTGTAGAAATTGAATTTCCTATAAAAACTCGTGAGATTTGAATTTTCTGATAAAATGGCTATTTATTATGAATTATTGAAGTTTCAAAGTTCAAAATAATTAATTTTGGGAGTTTTAGTTAATTATTTTGAGAAAAACGTTTTTTGCAACTAAGTTGGCCTCACATGTGATTCAAATGGGCTGAGATCAGTTGTCTAAGGTGGGCTAAAATAAATGTGAAAATATATTAATATTATATTCAATTTTCTGCTTTGGTGTTCTAAGCATTTTCCTATAAATAGGGTCTTGGGTTAGAATTGAAAATCACAATGAAACCAAGTTTCTCTCTATTTCTCTCTCGATATATTGAGCGTATTCTTGTGAGTATACTTTGAGTATTGTTAGGCAAGTTCCCTTCCTTGACTATATACCCGTATTCCAAATTAAAGTACTAATCTTTCGAGGTAAGGGATGTTATTTTCTTCTCAAATGATATTATTTCTTCAATATCATTATCTTTGAAATATTGGTTGGAACTTTTTATCAAATTTGGAACTTTTCATGTATTGGATTACTATTCATGAGTTACTATTCACGAGTTACTATTCATGAGTTACTATTCACGAAGTTACTATTCACGAGTACTATTCATGAAGCGTAAAGATATTTTTTGTGGAATTTCTATCTTTTGGTGTCTGAGTTACTATTCACGTATGCGGCACTATTCACGATACTCTGACTTATTCACCGAAAAATAAAATTTCTTCTTTTGTCCAAAATATCTATTCGGATACTAGCTTTGATTGTATCCATGTTTTGATCATTCTTGAATTTTACACCACTATGATTATTTTTGAGGTATTTTTGAACATGGATAAAACAAAGTACGAATCCTTAATCCTTAATCCTTGTCATTTTGTTTCAATTTGGATTCGTTTCTTTAAAAATATTTTCATCATCCTCGGTCTTAAATGATGATATTATTGAATATCTTTGGCCTCAGTAGTGCAAAGATGAATGATTTCTGAAGAATATCTTTGGTAGTAGTGCAAAGATGAGCAGTGTTTAGATGAACATGACTAATCGATGAATATCTTTGGCTGTGGTGCAAAGATGAATATTTGATTCCGGATGTATATTGATTGATGTTACTGGGGATAAAAGATAGAGCGATGAACTTTTAAATTCATACATAGAAGATAGTAGTTTGCATTCTCTACTTAACTCTTCTAATGAATTATTATTTCATTGCGAATATTGATTTAAAATTTGTTGTCTATTGTATTCTATTAGATTTTTCCCATTGAAGACTAACGATAATTTGTTGTATATTATCTTAGTCATAATATTCTTTACTTGGGCTAGTTGAGCTCACCCTTTTCCTTTTTGTTCCATTTTTCTTCTCGGGAGGCGAGAATATAAGCGAGTACAGTGAGGGGTATGGAATGAAGGTTTTAGAAAGAATTGTTTAGTAGTCCTCACCATTTTGTAAAATAATGTATCAATAAATGTGATGAGGATTTATTTGAGTATAGATATTGTCTAGAAGATAATATTTGTATTCAAACTCACAGTTTCTTGTTGTAATAATAAAGTTGTAGTTGTTTCGTACCATGTATTGACAACTCGTAATGGGTGATGTATACCTATTTTGGGGGCGTCACGGTTGGTATCGAGCTTAGGGATATGATCTCTGGCGGAGATCGGGGAATAGAACTAGGAGGGGAGGCACGAGTAAATCCTTCGCTAGTGTGTCCTACCTAAGCTTATTTTTTTTAGTTGGTCGAAGATATAAGGATATTATGTGATATATTGATTTCCTTAATTAACCCTTATTTTATGGCGGTATTTGAGAATGTCGACCGAGAATATTAACAATGGAAATGAGACCGTGGAGACGCTTTGTACTCACCAACGAGGAGAACGTGCAGCAGTCAAGCAATGTTCCTCCTGTGAACAACACCACCGAAAGCGATGATGAACGAGGGATGTTTAGAAGCTTTTTGCGGTTCATGCAAAATCGAATTTAGGAGACTCGTGTTCAAAATACGAGGAGGAAATGATAGCAATTCACGGGTTGTCACAAACCAAGCGCTTCAAAGAGTTGGGACCACGAAATTTAAGGGAAAGCGGATCCGATCATGGCGGAAACATGGGTCAAACAAATTACCAAGATATTCGATGTTTTGGGATGCACGGAGGAACGAAGGTTCCATTTGCCACCTTTATGTTCCGTGGCGAGGCAAACTACTTGGTGGGAGTCTATGAAGCATACCCATCCAAACCGCACTCAAAGATGTCTTGGGAAACGCGTTTGAACTATTTAATGACAAATACTTTCCGAAAGTGTTCGTCGTATGAAGGAAGGGAGTTCATCGATTAGAGCAAAACAACATGACGGTGGTGTCTCGAAGACGAGGCAAAGTTTGCGAGTTATCGAGTTTGCACCTCATTTGGTGGAGAATGAGGAACGTATGACACGGATGTTTCTTAGAGGTTTGAAACCGGCATACGTCGATATCTCATTTCTCATAAACTTTCTCTCTATTCGGATGTTGTAAATGAGGCTCAATTATTAGAGCGAAGATAACGATAGTACGGTCAACCGAGGGACCACAACGAGGATCGTACGAGATAGCGTCAATGAAATAATGATAACCAATGGAGAAAGAAACAGACGGACAAAAATGGTAACCACTCTGGTGGTAATCATGGCCATGAAAATAGAAGAAGCGAGTCGAGGAGAGATTTTAAAAAGAGGAGATTTAACAATGACCATGTGAAGACGATAGTCTTGGCAAAGAATCGGTTCTAAGGAGGAGAGAACGACCACCGGTCATATGCTATAAATGCGGGAAAGAGGGATATATCACCCAAACCGTCCACAATGCTTTAAGGTATGCTATAATTATGGAAAGGAAGGACATATCGCTCGAGATTGTGCAGTGGCGAAACCCTAGTTCAATGGGACGGTGACTCAAAAGATCGTCCCAAAAAGTCAAAGTCAACGATTCCGGAAGAAGCGTTTGTTGTATTTGGTCATAATGCGAGGAACCCAAACGAGGTGATCACGGGTAAGCTATTTATAAATTCTTGCGAAGTTTATACCTTACTTGATCTGGGTGCTACCCATTCATTTATCTCTCCTTCTTGTGCTCAACGTTTAAACTTGACTCGGGAGAAATTAGACTTTGACCTATCTCATGGAAACTCCGTTAGAGAAACTTTCATCACATCCACTGCTTATAAATCTTGTTTGATTCAAGTTGGCACCATTACCTTACACCGTTGACCTTATCTCTTTAAAGATACTTGCTTTTGATGTGATTTTAGGGATTGATTGGTTAACTACTCATCATGCCAAAATTGATTGTTTTCGTAAGGTTGTTAGTTTTCATATTCCTAACCAACCCATTATGCAATTCAAGCAACTAAACCATTAAAATCAATCACCGTCATATCTAATCATAAAGCTATTCGTTTATTGAAAACGGGATGTCAAGCTTTCTTAGCCCATGTTATGGATTTGAATAAAGACACGTCAAATTTGAATAATATTCTTGTTGTTATTGACTTTCCCGACGTATTTCAAAGAACTTCCTGGTCTACCCCCGTAACGTGAAGTTGAATTCTTTATTGATCTTGAACTCGGTACAAAGCCCATTTCTAAAACCCCATATCGAATGGCTCCTATTGAACTTCGGAGTTAAAGGTCCAACTACGAGAATTGTTGGACATCGGTTTCATTCGTCCCCAAGTACATCTCCTTAGGGTGCTCTGTTTTTTATTTGTAAAGAAGAAAGACGGGAGTATCGCGACTTTGTATTGACTATCGGGAATTGAACCATGTCACCATCAAGAATAGGTATCCTCTACCTCGTATTGATGACTTGTTTGACCGATTGCAAGGAGCACAATTCTTTTCAAAAATCGATCTTAGCTTCCGGATATCATCACCAAGATTAGAATCGAGGATATTCAAAAGACGCCTTGAACTTCGGTATGGGCATTATGAATTCGTAGTCATGTCTTTCGGATTGACTAATGCTCCTGCTGCTTTCATGGATATGATGAACCGAGTATTCAAGGAATATTTGGATCGATTCGTTGTTGTCTTTATTGATGACATCCTTATATATTCCAAAAGTCGTGAAGATCATGAGCACCATTTGAAGTCGGTACTCCAAAGGCTTCGTGAAAACAAACTATATGCCAAATTGAAGAAATGCGAGTTCGGCTTGAGGAAGTAGCATTCCTTGGGCACGCGGTGTCGAAACATGGAGTATCTGTTGATCCGTGAAGATTGAAGCAATACAAAGTTAGAAGCAACCAAGTCGGTGGATCAAGTCGTAGCTTTTGGGCTTAAATTTGGTTATTATCGGAGATTCGTGGAAGGGTTTTCTCGAATCGCTACTCCATTAACTCATAACTTTAAGGATACAAAATTCGTTTGGAGCTAAGAATGCGAGAAGAGTTTCCAAGAGCTTAAGAGGAGACTTATTTCGCACTGTTCTAACAATACCATCTGGTTCGAATGGATTTGTTATCTCTGATGATGCTTCGAGATGAAAGGGTTAGGATGTGTTCTCATGCAACGTGGGAAAGTCATAGCCTATGCCTCATGACAACTTAAAGAGTATGAGAGAGGATTATCCTACTCATGATCTAGAGTTAGCGGCCCGATCGTTTTCATGTTAAAAGATATGGAGGCACTATCTATATGGGGAGAAAGTGGAGATATATTCGCACCATAAAAGCCTTAAATATTTCTTCACTCAAAAGAACTCAACATGCGGCAATGACGTTGGCTCGAGCTATTGAAAGACTACGACCACACTATTCAATATCATCCCGGAAAAGCGAGCGTGGTAGGTGACGCGTTGAGTAGAAGATCATATGCGGAACGAAGTGCGATGATGTCAAGTATACGCGTAGAGCCAACTTTAATAGAAAAAGTTAAGGTTGCTCAAGCCACCAATCCGGAGTGATCGCGTATAAAGAAGAAAGTACAAGAAGGAGCTATTAGGGCGAGAATTGATGAAGAAGGAATACTTGAGTCCACTCTGAGACTTTGTGTTCCTAACGACTCGATTTGAAGTACAAGATTATGATGGAGGCACACAATACACCATTTGCAATCCATCCTGGAAGTACTAAAATGTATCGTGATCTTCGACATACATTTTGGTGGAACAATATGAAGAGAGAGATTGCAAAGTTTATCTCAATGTGTTTAACTTGTCAACGTGTAAAGGCGAGCATCCGGTACCTAAGGGTCCGTTGCAACCACTTGAGATTCAAATGGAAGTGGGAACACATTACCATGGATTTCGTTCTGGGGTCTTCCTACGGTTTCTCGTGGCATCAATGCTATTTGGGTTATTGTTGATAGATTAACCAAGTCTCGCTCATTTCTTGCCGATCTGGAGACTTATTTACTTGAACGTCTTGCTAGTATGTATGCGTGAATGAGATTGTGAGGTTGCATGGCATGCCTGTATCCATAGTTTCGGATCGTGACCCAAGATTCACTTCAAGATTTTGGGTTAGCTTGCAAAAAGCTATGGGCACGGATTTACGATTCAGTTCAGCATACCATCCTCAAACGGACGGACAATCAAAAAGGACTATTCAAACTCTTGAAGATTTATTAAGACTCTGTGTCCTAGACTTCAAGGGCAGTTGGGATAAGTATTTACCATTGGTGGAATTCTCCTACAACAACAGTTATCAGGCAAGTATAGGTGTGGCTCCATTTGAAGCATTATATGGGCGAAAGTGTCGCTCTCCAGTATGTTGGGACGAGGTGGGTGAAGCAACACTGTTGGGACCCGAGTTGGTACGTATGACTACGGAAAAGATCCAAATGATTCGACAACGTATACAAACAGCACAAGATCGACAAAAGAGTTATGCGGATCTTCATCGAAAGGACTTGGAATTTAGTGTAGGGGATCATGTATTGTTGCGAGTTGCTCCATGGAAGGGAGTTACAAGATTTGGGAAGAGAGGAAAGCTCAATCCACGATTTATTGGTCCATTTCAAATTCTTGACCGAGTAGGAAATGTAGCCTATAGACTCGCGTTACCTCCTCGTATATGTCTCGTATTCATAATGTGTTTCACATATCTGTACATTTCGTAAATATGTGAAGACCCGAACCACGTTATAGAGTTAGAACCGCACGAGATAGCCAAGACTTAACGTATGAGGAGGTACTGTCAAGATCTTGGATAGGAAGGAGCATGTCCCCTACGCAAAGGTCATAACACAAGTTAAAGTTTTGTGGAGGAATCATGCTATAGAGGAAATGACCGGGGAATTGGAAACGAAAATGAAAGCGAGGTATCCTCACCTTTTGAAACACCGAATACGTCGTCGATTTCGAGGACGAAATTTCATAAGGAGGGAGGTTGTAAGACCCCAACTTATTATAAATGAAATTTAATTTTCTCTATTTATTATTTTGAAATAGTAAGGGTTGATTTGATTAATGTGGATAGTTAGGGGTAAAATACATGAAATATTTCAAAATAAGCAAGTGGTTATAAAATATTCATTGTTGTCGGAGAATATTAAATGCTCGTCGGGGAATATTAAATGCGGCAAGCCTATGACCATAATGTGGGCCCCATAACTTGAGCGATTGGATGAAGAAAGCAACAAATATAAGTTGTTTAAAAATAATGGCGTAGTTATTCTGAAGTAACACTTTGTTGGAATACCCGGTGGTTAAAACACGAATACGCGTTGTTGCACAAGATGATTATGCTGCAGTATTGCACCAATTATTGAAGGCACTACTCAATAATGGTTACGATAATTCTTGTCGATATTTTATTTTATTGATTCAATAATTGCTACGTTGACATTTTATATTCTTTGTTGTTTCATAATTGTCATTACAATCGTATTTTCCATTATCGGACAATAATTCATATTATCTCGAATAATATTATTAGATAACATTATTGACAATGTCTAGAAAGTTACATCTAAGAAGAGGTTTGGTCATCTAATTGCGCCCAAGAAGGAGAGATCCTTATTGGAAAGCCCCTATCCCAGGAACTGCACGGTTGTCAATAATGTGATTCTCATAATATTATTTATGAATAATTAATTATTGATTTATATGATGAGGAAAATATTGATTTTATGAGGATATAGATGGAGAAAATTTTAATGTGACAATTGTTGAAAATTAATATTTTATCTTTTACGATAAAATAATTCATTTAAATATATTAATTTAATAATATATTAACGATGATATTTTACAATGAATGTGGGATATATGAGTATATGAGGAGGAAGAGTATTTTGTGGCATTAAATGTTTAACACATGTTTTGTGTGTTGGTGGACACAATTATTAATGAAATTTGATTATAGCACGTAAAATCGCCTGGTTTGTGGATTTCTTGTCAATTTACATTGAATTTGAAAAAACTTTTTTCTCGCAAAGTTGTAGAGAATTGAATTTCCTATAAAAACTCGTGAGATTTGAATTTTCTGATAAAAGGGCTATTTATTATGAATTATTGAAGTTCAAAGTTCCGAAATAATTAATTTTTGGGAGTTTTAGTTAATTATTTTGAGAAAAACGTTTTTTGCAACTAAGTTGGCCTCACATGTGATTCAAATGGGCTGAGATCAGTTGTCTAAGGTGGGCTAAAGAAAATGTGAAAAATATATTAATATTATATTCAATTTTACTGCTTTGGTGTTCTAGCATTTTCCTATAAATAGGGTGCTTAGGTTAGAATTGAAAATCACAATGTAAACCCAAGTTTCTCTCTATTTCTCTCTCGATATATTGAGCGTATTCTTGTGAGTATACTTTGAGTATTGTTAGGCAGTTGCAAGTTCCTTGAAAGACTATATACAGGTATTCCAAATTGTAAGTACTAATCTTTCGAGGTAAGGGATGTTATTTTCTTCTCGAATGATATTATTTCTTCAATATCATTATCTTTGAAATATTAGTTGGAACTTTTATCAAATTTGAAACTTTTCATGTCGGGGTTACTATTCATGAGTTACTATTCACGATTACTATTCACGAGTACTATTACATGAAGCGTAAAGATGTTTTTTGTGGAATTTCTATCTTTTGGTGTCTGAGTTACTTATTCACGTATACGGCACTATTCACGATATCTGACTACTATTCAATAAAAAAATAAAATTTCTTCTTTTTGTCCAAAATATCTATTCGGATACTAGCTTTGATTGTATCCATGTTTTGATCATTCTTGAATTTTACACCACTATGATTATTTTTGAGGTATTTTTGAACATGGATAAAACAAAGTACAAATCCTTAATCCTTAATCCTTGTCATTTTGTTTCAATTGGATTCGTTTCTTTAAAAATATTTTTCATCATCCTCGCCTCTTAAATGATGATATTATTGAATATCTTTGGCCCATAGTGCAAAGATGAATGATTTCTGAAGAATATCTTTGGTAGTAGTGCAAAGATGAGCAGTGTTTAGATGAACATGACCAATCGATGAATATCTTTGGCTCAGTAGTGCAAAGATGAATATTTGATTCCGTATGTATATTGATTGATGTTACGAGGGATAAAAGATGAGACGATGAACTTTTAAATTCATACATAGAAGATAAGTTTGCATTCTCTACTTAACTTTTCTAATGAATTATTATTTCACTGCGAATATTGATTTAAAATTTGTTGTCTATTGTATTCTATTAGATTTTTCCTGTTGAAGACTAACGGTAATTTGTTGTATATTATCTTAGTCATAATATTCTTTACCGGGCTAGTTGAGCTCACCCTTTTCCTTTTTGTTCCATTTTTCTTCTCGGGGAGGCGAGAATATAAGCGAGTACAGTCGGGGTATGGAATGAAGGTTTTAGAAAGAATTGTTTAGTAGTCCTCACCATTTTTGTAAAATAATGTATCAATAAATGTGATGAGGATTTATTTGAGTATAGATATTGTCTAGAAGAAAATATTTGTATTCAAACTCACGCTTTCTTGTTGTAATAATAAAGTTGTAGTTGTTTACATACCATGTATTGACAACTCGAGAATGGGTGATGTATACCTATTTTGGGGCCACACATGCGACATATCAACTTTGCCGAGTGCGTATTTACAAGGTTTAATATGTTTACAATCATGAATTCTAGAAAATATATCACATTTTTACTTAGTAATATTGTGCTATTTATTGTATAGGAGTCTCAGTCTCAAGGTACACCTATCAATTGGCTGGATGTGAACGTGGCCACCCGTGATGGTCTGCCTGATGATATCCAGATAGCGGTAATAAGTTTTAACAACTTGATCTTGTTTATCAATGCTTACAGAATTTATTTTTTACTATTTAATTGTTTACATGATGACAGGATACTTATAAGCGTTTATTGAATGAGCGTTATCCTGAAGGCACTCCACGTCCGACTATTGATCAAGAAATGGGGGAGAGGCGTCATTGTGAAGAAGAACTACATTAAAGGTCAAGAACAACGACGGCGCCCATCCTTCGATGGCTCGAGTGACTCAGCTACCAGGTCTTCCACACCATCGAGTCATCTAACTGCTTTCATACTCCTACCGATTGTATGAGAGCTATATGTCGATATCGAAATCTTTTGAAGATCTTGGGGCGACATCCGGGGGCTCTCGATCTGAGGAGTTAGTTTGAAAGATGGCGGCAATGACAAAGAAGACAACATGGGGATGGCGATGAGGTATAAAATCACTTTGTTGTATATATTATCGTAATATATATCAGTATCAACATAGTTACTATATTTGTAACTTGTTTTATTATTTTGTTAATTACAGGGTGATCAAAGAGGCGATGATGCTTGACGTACCTGCTTTAGATCAGTTTTGTAGTTATAGTATAAGCTTGTACTTGTATATTCATTCTTTGGATGTCTGTATGTTACTTAAACAAGTTTTGAAATGTTATTATATTTATTCAATTCATATTGGGTTCTAAATGTTTAAATACTAGTTTGGTGTATGTTGGTGGACGATGGATGTTTATATTGTTGTGAATGCTGTTTTATTATTGTGATTGTGTGTTGGGATAAAGCGAAGTACAAAAGCAGTGCATGTGTTTTGGAAATTCGCAAAACAAAGAAAAATCGATTTGCATTCTGTTCATATTGCGGTCGCTGATAGTTAATAGCGACGGCTTAACATTTGAGGGTATCAGCGACCGCATTCTTGGTCATTGATAAATGTCGGCCTACGTGGACCACGTCAGCTTTGGTCATGGACTATGCTGACTCAGCTTAGCGGACTTTATCATTTCGGTCTCTCACATCAACAGATGAGATCGATAATCGCTAATAGTGGTCACCGATGTACATCCCAAATGACTAGATTTTATGTATTATTTACCAATGACCGAAGTCGATCATGGATGCCTATCTCATGATCGGACGCTGATCATTGAAAAAGCGCTGATCATTAATAAACCTTTTTCTTGTAGTGCCTTTCCTCGACGGAACTTTCTAGACATTGTCAATAATGCTATCTAATAATATTATTCAAATAATATGAATTATTGCTTTGATAATTTAAAATATTGTGCAATGACAATTATTGAATCAATAATATAAAATATCAACGTTGCAATTATTGAATCAATAAAATAAAAATATTGAATAGTAATTACTGTAGCAATAATTGAGTATAACTGAGTGACTTTTCATGTAAGCATCAATAATCAATACTGTGTGCTAATATGCAACCACGCGTTAATACTGTACTTTTATCACCGGGTATTTCAACAGTTAACGGTAAAACTTTCGCCGTTATTTTTATAAAAAGTTATTTCTGTCATTTTCTAACTCCGACGGCAATTTCATTATGGGGTCCACCAACGATTGTGCCGTCATACGGATATTCCCCGATAAAAAGAATATTTCCCGACCAAACGAATATTTTATAACTTGCTTACTTTGCAAAATTTATAAATATTACCCACAACTATAACATTATATAAAATCCACACCATAATATTCAAAAATATATTTTGAGAAAAATTAATCTTTATTCATAAAAGTTGGAGTCTTACAGTTTATTAACCAGAATTTAGGGTTTATAAATCCTAAACCCCGGTTAATAAACTCTAAACCCTGATTAATAAACTCTAAACATTTATTGGTAAAATCAAAACATTATTCTGATTAGCATTCGCTATTATTAGTAGCAGATGATATGCGTTTTTTTTACCGTCCGCTACTATTAGCAGTGTACGTCGATTTTAAATTTCTAATCCTAAACATTCTTTCTTATTTTTAATGATATAAATAATGTATACCCTATAAGTATACATAACAAATACATGTTATCGATGATCAACCTAATTAGAATATACAAGTAGAACAAATCTAGTTTTCATAAAAAATTTGCACGAGGATAACATGGAGGTAGCACCATTTTAAGGAAAGTTCATATATGAATTTTCCATGACGATCGAGAATGTTTTGCTCGTAATATTGAGATCTAGTTGTCCATTTTATATGAATTTTCCTTAATTATAATTATGTGGTGCTACCTTCACATTACCCACATGCTAAATTTTGTGTATAATAAATATATTTTAATTACAAGTGTAATTTGTGCATGTGGGGTACGTATTACTTATTGGATATATTGATGGAAGGGAGGGAAAGGAGGATGTTCAGAAGTAGTATATAATTAATTATACAGACTATAAACAAGAATTTATGAAAACCACTAGATATTATAAGTATGATTATTACTCAATCCCATTTGCAATTATTTTTTGTTTCACTAAAAAAACCATTTTTCTCTTTTTTTTTGTTAATAGTAAAATTAAACAGTATCTTTAAATTTGTCATCATATTTTACTATAAGTCTACTATTGTTAACGTTGAATAAAAATACACTTTTAATATTTAATTTGTAAATTTTTGGATTAAGCATCATGCATGCTGCATGCATGTAAATGTCAAACTCTAATACTATGTTTGGATTGATTAAATGGAATAGAGGAAGTAATAAAATAAAAATAATGTATTTAACGATCATTTTGGAGGATAAATCATTCCAATGGAATGAAAATTATCTCTATCCCTTTGCTTTTTTATTTCTGTGAGAAGAATGTGGAATAAAATCTATTTCAATGGAATGGATATATGCCATAATTTTGTCATTATATGACAACACCGACCATCACCAACAACCAAACATACACTTAAAATACTTTAAAATCATTCTATTATGTCTTCCATTTATTTTTTTTCAATCCAAACGCAACATATAAATCTAAACTATACGAGTGGAAGGAAAAGGTTGTGGCGGTGGTGGTGGTGATGATGATGAAGGCGAAAGTAGCCGCCACCAAGCGGCCAGCGACGGTGCGAGCTAGTGGCCCTACCCATGGTAGGCCGTCCGTCGCAATCTCCGGATAACTTTCTTTAATATTTCTTTTTCTCTTTTTACCTATGAGTGGGTTGCTGGTGAACTTTCTAGGAAATCCCTATTACTTTTTGCTGCTTAGCCCAATATCAGCTCTACACAGTCTTACCAAATTAGGAGCATTAGGGAAGAATCTCCAATGTTCAAGGGAAAGAGAAGAATATATCTGTTTTTTTTAAAGCTGCAATACACTTAATTTTAATGGAATTTATGATTCATCCTAAGATTTTATTAATTAAATATATTGCTCTTTCTAAATTCAAGTTAATTATAAATTAAATCTATAAGTAGTGGAAGAATATTTATTGTCAAGTAATCGACAAAAATCAATGGTGGCATATATGCTCTCTTTTTACTGTGTATGAAATTATAGCTTATGGAAATTACGCGCACACATAAAAATCATACTTAGATATTAATTAAGTACATGATATGAAATCACCTTGGTCAAATATCAAATTCAAAATAAATTTTGGGTCAAATTTTAAGTTCGAATCGAACTAAATTCATCCAAACACAGTTTAAAACTACTAGCCCAATATTATTTTTTTGGGTTATTTTAGCCCACCACATGCTCACCCATAAGGTAATTACTGAAGGTTTATATTATTGTTAGTAACTTAATTTCAAATATACAGACATTGTTTCCATATCTTTCAAAAATTAATTAATTTGATAAATAAATTTTAATTAATGGTGATAAGACCAGAATAGTGGATTGACGTTTTAAGAATAATTTGTCATATTAGGATTTTAAGATTTCTTAAGTTTTGTTATTAACTTTTAAATTTTTGAGTATTAATAGTGTTTTAAGGTGATAATTAAATGCACCTTAAATGGATTACAAATTATTATATAATTATTAGTATGGATTATATTTAATTTGAGGTATGTTTATGTGGTGAATAACATTTTGTATTTGATATAGTTGACATTTGAAGGTAAGATTTTGTGGAGTATGTTATAAGTGGGTTTTAGTGTCAGATGCGAATTTAGTACTATACTCATTTGATTATTGTTGTATTATATATATCTCGTCATTCGTTATATTTTTCTTATATTTTTGTTGATACTCCTAGAATAGAAGTTTGATCTTTGATACCTTGACTTTATTCTGTAATTTGAATTATTTTCTTTCTATTATAATTTGAATATAGTCCATCTTTCTTCAGCAATACTATCATTATGTTTTTTTTTTTGTACGATTAATCGTTTACGCCTGCTTTACGAGTTTTAAAATGAATGAAAAAAAAAAAAAAATGGACGAAAAATTTAAGTTTTCTTTCCAATTCTTATGTTTCTGAGTTTTTTAATAAACGGAAATAAAAAGAAATGGATAAAAAACTTGGCCACTTTTCTGCTAAAGTTTTCCGTCATTCAAAATTGGCATGATTTGAATTTTAAAAGAAATTAGAATAAGTAATATTTTTATAATTCCCATATTATCCTCAACTTTTAATATAATAAATTTTAAATTACAACTCATGTCCTTAATTTTAAATTTTCTATCATTTTCCATTAAAAACTCAGAAACAACACAAAAGAAAACTTTAAGTTTTCTATTATTTTCTTTTCTGTTCTAATTTAAGTTTTCTATTCTTTTCTTTCCTGTTCAAAACTCAGAAACAGAGCATTAGAATTTAGTACTCGCTTAATTGTTTCGTCTCTAATCAAATCCTTATTTTACTTTGGTTTAATTTAGATATCCCAAATTTCATATTTTGTAATCTTTTAAATTTGTTTTCCATGCATAGAACTTTATTGTTATAATACTTTCGGTGACGGTGTTATCAGTCTACATCCATTGGACACAAACAATGCGGGACTCCCTCAATCTTATTAATCAGCTCCTTTTGGGTCAGGGGCATCTCCTTTATGCTGATGCACATTTTGAGTATTGTTTACAGCTATGTAATTGATTTTTCTCATATTTGTAGGGAAGATAATTGTTTAGCCCATGAATGTTTTAGCTAAGTTAGAGGGTGTTTGATAAAAATAGAATGAATTTGAATTTGAATTTGAATCTGAATCAATGAGTTGAATTTGAATAAAAAAATTTGTTTGATAATTAACATGTCTAAAACATCTGAATGACAGAATTTTATTATTTTACCAGTCTGAAAAAATTTAAATTTGTTGCAAGTTTATTTAATATTACTTAATATAATACTACATTCGTCCCATAATAAGTGCTTTTTTAGCTTAAATCACACATACCAATACACAAACTAAAATGACAAAAATACCCTTAAAATATTTTCTTTGAAGTTGAAGAGTTAATGAGTGTCATTTAATTGTAGTGATGGTAAGATGCAATAAATACCATTGAATGCATAAGGGCATATATGAGAAAATATTGCAAAAATTGTATTGGAGTTCTAACACATCACTTATTTTGGAAAAAAATATTAAACCTAAAAAAACACTTATTGTGGGACGGAGGTAGTAGTTAATATTTTTTTTAATTTTTTATACTTTATTCAGTTGCTCATTCAGTCATTCAGTCAAAAAAATCTGACTTAGCCATTCAGCTCAATCATCTGACCGATTCAACTATTCAAACGATTTTTTTCCAAAATAAACGCACTTAATATCTGACCAATCCAGCCATTCAGATATATTCAACCCTAAACAAACAGCCCCTTAACTTTCTCTTTATGAGGGATGGATTTCAATCTTAAATAGAGGAGATTCCCACTCAACTCTTATCATACCTGTAATTCAGATCCATAGGACAAACAATGCATGTTTTAGCTTTCTCTTATGTAGTGAAAATATAATACTCCATAACCATTCAATTTCTCTAGCAAACTGGAGATATTTCAACTCTTTAATGTTCCAAACAGCAATAGAAAGTAAATACAAATAACAATTCAACCCTATACAAAATGAAAAAAATTTATCATCCACTCTATTATATTAATGTACACAAAATTAAATCAACCAACTTTAAAAAAATTGTGTCAAGGACCCATACAAAATATGCATATGCATAGAATAAGGTTGCAACAAATCGCTTCCAAATAGTTGCAGAAAATAACTCTGACTGGCAGCGATTTACAGCTTGCTCTCAAAGACCACCTTCATGGGTACAAGTTGTCATTCTTATAGTTCCTCTGAACTGAATTTGTTCCAAGCTTCCTGTTTTATTGACCATTGAAACAATGAAAATAAACCCTAACAGATGCAAAATAATATAAAAGATTTTGTCCATTTTTATGGACCGACAATAATACAACATAAGTTATCCATAAGTTGAATTGTATTTATTACTTAAGACTAGATTCATAGAAAATTCACAAAGTTATCTAGAATATATAGTGTGCACCTTTGTCAGACACAAATAAATTAATTATACCTGACAAAAGTGGCCCAAGTCCACAGGCCACCCCAACCCACCCATAAAAAAGTGGGCTTTGGGCAGATATTTATAATTATAATTTGCATGATACAACTGCCTTAACTGTATATTTCAGTACTTGTGAATAAAAAAAATTATATTTTATCATTGATATCTAATGTTTTATCTTTTATAGTTGAATTACTTGGGAACAATAATGTCGGGTCCTTCAGCAATATTTTGTCAAGAAACAGACAAAATAAAATATAAATAGTGTTTGGATTGTGTGCAAGCATACATCAACATAAAAAAAAAGTCAAAAACAATTAGTAAGTTAGTCAAAATTGATTATATATAATCAATGTTGTGTTAATAAATTGAAATTGCTTGTTTGTTTTGCTCTACACCATTTTTTTTCCTCAAATGATTATTATTCTCTGTTTCATAAAAAAAATTCACTATCATTACAATGACCTTATTTTTTAAATTAATAAAAATGCAAAAGCTCATTTTTGGAGTCCAACAAAAATTGAACCTCACTTTTAGAGTCCAATAAAAACTGGGCCATTTGGCCTAACCCAGCCCACTGGGGCCAAAATAACCCATTTGCCAGGTCTAAACTTAATTAGGGAACCCTTGCTACTTTTAAAATCATGGTTGGTTGGTTGCCCAAAAACGTTAACATGGTAAAAAATAACGCTTTCATATAAACGTTCCAAAACATGTACTTTCGTTCCTCATCATGGATCAAAAACTTTTTAGCCTATTTACTTAACCTTGTATTGCTCAAGCATTATTACAATTTTGTTTTATGATTTACAAATGAGGAGCATCTCTTATATGGTCCTTGGGACATACAATCCTCTTATATAGTCCTTGGACATACAATCAATGGTTAAGATTAAATCTAATGGGAGGCAAATAAAGACTATCTAGAATACTCCTCTAAAATATCTAGGATATTTACCAAGTATATAATTGGAAGTCATTTTTCTACTCTCAGAAATAGGTCTTTCATAAGAAGTAATTACATGAGTAAATCTAGAACACTATCAGAAACCCTATTATGTTAAATAAGATTCTAGGTAAGTGCATTGTGAGTGTAGTAAGTGATGACATGGTGTAATTTTTGTTGAAAATGCGCTTATTGCGACACTGCGCTTAAAAACAACTTACCAGTTTTAACTATATCTCAACATAAGGCACAGGCCCAGGCACAGGCACACTAACACAATGTTCTCATGCAGTAGCATTTTGGTAGCTTATGATAATTACTAATGCACATACAAAAATTTGATTCAGATTAATATAGAATTGATAAAGTCATTAAGATGGCCAAAGCACTTAAAAATGTCAACCTTTTCTTATAAAGAGATTTAGGTCGTTTCATACCACATAAGGTCATAAACATCATAAATGCAGAATTTATTGAAATATATTTCTTTCGGCAATTGAATTTATTGAAATATTATTGGAGTATATAGCCAATTTATTCTTTAGGTAAAACAAGATGCACGATTTCTTATGAAAATTATATGTTGTATGAAGAAGTTTAACAGAGCTTTAATAGCATACCTTCAGTATATCAAAAACTTTTTCTGCTATATACTTTTGTTGAAGGTTGGCACCCTTTTGTTGAACCTTGTCAGGATGAACGGATAAGGTTGCCTTCTGATAAACCTTTTTAACTGATATTGAAGTAATCAAATCAGTCAATGAAACTGGCCGCCAGCCACATTCGGGCCAAAGCACCTGCACATAATGATGCAAGAAAAATAATTAGTTGCTTTTATAATAAAGTTAGATGGCCCTTGTATATCCAACATTCATGTATATCTATTATTTTTCTTTCTCATTGTAAAGGAGGAATCCACACAAGCAAAAATTAACAAGGAGTCAGCTTATCAATATTCAGATTTTGATAGTATTACCAAGGTTTTTTGTGGGTGAGGGGAAATAATAATATAAAAGCAAATTTTCTAGAAGTTTTTGAGTAGTTTTACATGATTTTGAAAGCAAAATGAAAAGAGCAAATCATTCAGTACAACAATCTTTCTTGCAGCCTACAAGGGTACTTCTAGGATATGACTGCTTAGGACTTGGGAGACGAGCCAATGTCTATGTTCTTCAGCGTGTTGGATTAGTAATTTACTGAATATTTGCTCCAAGATTTTCCTGCCTTTTTGTGGCCTGATTCGAATGTCCTCTTATGTTCACATCTTCCCATAAAGGCAATTATTGTCTTAAATGGAAAAGGCAAGGACACTGACATAGTGAACATAAAGTAACTTCTCATTCTCGTTTGGAAAACGATGTCATTCGAAAGGCACAAATATTTTGCTTTTTTTTTTGGAGGGGGAGGGGAGAGAGATGGAGAGAGAGACCTAAATTGAGTGCGGAGTCTGGCAGTCACATTAGATACAAGCACTGGAGGTAAGCCCCTGTTTCATTTGACAATACATTCAACTACTTTGTTAAATCTAACTTGCGAAACTACCAACTTCTAACGACCCTCAACCATGGCTACACCTAATAAAAGGACATACTGAATGAGAACAAGTTACTTATCACTTTCTTGCTTGAATTTCTAAAAGTCACTAGGATCTGCCATAAATTATTAGGCTCAAAACCTTGGGATCCCATTAACAATAGTTTAAATTAAGTTTCTTTATCCAACTTTATCAGAAACTCATATTTACTTGTTTAAAGATGACATCAATGTGTTGTGAAGGATATGATAATTGAGATAGTAATGTGCTCCCCTTATACGATTACATAGATACCACGCATCTACTATGACTCCCTCCTCCACTGAAAAGGAGTCAGAACGTGTGAGGGCATTATGATATTTTATATGCATTCTGAATAGCATGGATCCTAAAATGAAGGGAATGAAATCCAGTGTTCTAAAAATCCCCGACTAGGTTTGCCTAGGCCCCACCTAGGCGCTAGGTCCCCCTTGGCACCCCGCCTAGGCGCTAGACCCCCTTAGCGCCTCACCTAGGCCCAAGGCGGCAAAAAAATCCCTCCAGAAAATTAGGCAGAGTCTAAGCGGAGAGTTTTTTTATAATAATTATCCAAATTAGATCTTGATATATTTATTTTTCTAATAATTTACTATATTTATAATACAGGTTATATAATATCAAATCACAACAAGAAGTGAACAATATCAAGTCATTTAATTTTATTATAGTTGTAATTTTTTGAACTTGTACCAACTTCAAATTATATAAATAATGATACATTTGTAATATTTAGTTTAATTCAATATAATTCTTAAATTTATATTTAGTTTCTAAGTTTTAATATTGAATTAAATTCTTGAAATTTTAAATTTTATTATTTAATAGCAATCTTACTTATGAATAAAACTAATACGTTAAAAATATGTTTGAACTTTGAACAATTGCATGTTTGTGTTTGAACTTTGACAATAGCAATATGAATGTGTTTGAACTTTAAGCAAAGACCTTTATTATCTTTATTATAGATCGTTTTGCTTTATATTATTTTTTTTTTGGATAAATGTAAGATAAAATATTAAAATTAGCTTAAAATAAAAAATTCCGCCCAGGCCTCGCCTAGGTCCCCTAGGCGCTAGGCCTCCCCGGCCGGCCACCTTTTAGAACATTGATGAAATCCATCACATACATGGAGCATAATTTTTGGTAGGGTTAACCATGATGCACAAAGTAGAATTAGTTCAGGGACAGTACCTACATCCTGATAACAGAAAAAACAAAAACACTCGTGTAAATCCAGATGTACCGACATCCTCAATGTTTTATGGTTCAAGTTCCAATCTCAACATTATATGTATACAGGTTTGTATTTTATCTAATCAACAATAAAATTTCTTTACATGCAATGCCTGCAAGTATGGGTAATGTGGAGTTCATTTTTTAGCACCATTATACCTAGCAATGATCAATGAGATTACAATTGGTCAAAAAGAAAGGCAACTCTCCCTTTATTTAACCTTCAATTATTATACCACACCAGCCTTCTGAGTGAACGTTACTTCTCATTTACTAAAAATGCTCCACCTTGAAGTGAAACTCAAACAATGCAATAGTTCTTAAAAAGCATTACTTTCCATCTTAAAAAGCTCAAAAATTTATACTCTCTCTTTGGCAATACTTGAACATTAGAACCACTCCAATATACGCAACAGAGATATTTCGCACCAAAAAAATGTAAGAGAGAAAAATAGGCTAAAAAACTGATTATTGATATACTCCAGTGCTATAATATAAAATGCAAAGAGTTAAAAGCATAGTACATAAGCTAAAAAACATACGTATTGTAATGATGATAACAGCGCACGCATATTGCCTTCTTTTCCTGCAGCCCAACGCTTTATATCATCATCCAGAGTTGCAGCAAGCCTCTAAAATCATGCAAATTAAGATAAAAGAGTAAACAAATACTCGATAAGTTTTTAAATGAGTATGGTGTAGTAGGGAGAGAAAACATCTGCACACAAGTCATACTCTTCAGCTAGCCTCCAAAATATATTCTCAAAAAATCCATATTACATTGAAATGAAAATAGATAAAACAGATGATACTTGCTCCTAGTGATGCACAACAGGCCGGCCTGGCCTGGGCCTGGCAGGCTTAAGCCGTTGACCAGGCCAAGTCAGGCTTTGACTTTTGACCTTCTAGGCTAGGCTTGGCTTAGCACAAAAATATACAGCCTGTCAAGGCCTTCGGGCCAGACCAGGCCAGGACCAGCTGTTGGACTTCCATACTTGATATAAAAAAATAAACTTATTCTTCTCTATTTATAAAACAAAAGTAGGAGAAGAAAAGAATAGTAGGCAATGTGGGAATTTTGAAAAATTAATCTTACTCTTTTCTATTTATAAAACAAAGGTAGGAGAAGAGAGGAATAGTAGGCGATGTGGGACTTCTAAATTGTTAATGGGACTTCAAGCATCCGTGCTTCAAAGATACTCCTTTTTTATTGATTCTAAACAAGTATGATCTCTTTGAGGAGAAGGTCAACCGGGTGCCACTAAGTACTTGTGAATGGTTCTCTGACTTCAGCCCAGTGCGACCCCATCACAACTACCAAGCTCTGGCTCAACAAGCTTAATTACTATATCGCAATGAAGTTCAAAGACCTCTATGCTTCTCTGACTGCTCGAAAGCTTTTTGTTTGGCAAGCTAGGGCAAGGGACCGAGCGTCAATAGACGAGGCATTCAAGTATATAAGGGAGGTTGTCAAGTGGGATGATGAGAAAGGAGAGAACTACTATGGTAACGCAGAGGATTCATTTTACAGTACAACAGATGTGAGCTCCTCTCCATTTATCAGGCAAGAGTGAACTAATGTATATGTACATCTTCATGTATTCGCTGTGTAAATAGAAGGAAGAGAATGGGGAGGTAAATAAGTACATTTTTTGTAAATAATATAGTATCATTTTTTTGTTGACCAACCCAACAATAATGCAAGACCTTTTATAATGATTTGAAGTCTAAAATCTTAGTCCCACATTGAGTTAAACTTGAATTAAATATTATACTTCACACTATAAAAACAATCCTCACCCCATTTATTTTAAAATGACCAAGTCCCACATTTAATATTTGCTGAAAGTCAGGAAGTGTTTTTCTATAAAAGGTATAGCAAGTATCAAGCCAAACATGTTGCATAAGGCCAGGCTTGAACTCGGGCCGGTCCAGGCCTTGGGTCAGGCCGGACTATTTTGAAGGCCAGGTCAGGTCAGATATTAGTCTTAAAATCAAGGTTTGTTCCTAGTCCAGTGGGTCGGGCCTGTCTTGCCCATGCTTTGACCAGGCTTAGTGTTGACCAAGCCGACTCAAGGTCAGGTTGCAGGCCTCGGGCCATTTGTGCACCACTACTTGCTCCTTATATTAGAAACTATTAGAATGCATATTTCATCAGCATCAACAATACAACATTGATAGTGCATAATTTAGGAGAAAAAAATTAAAAGGTCTTTAGAATGCATATTTGGGTCAATATTACAGATACTTACATGCCTCTCTTCTTGCTCCCTCTGTGCCTGTAGGTCACGTTGAGTCTTTTCATTCAGAGCTTTAGCCTGAACACATAAAGAACTAAAATAATGTAACTTCACATCATAAACAGTAACTGTCTCAAAAAGAAGCATTAAATTCAACATAACTGAATATGTGATGTACAATCTTACTTTATAGATGTACTTGAGCATATATTACCAAAGACACTTTGATTCGAAATACTTATTGATATGCTGCACTAGTTTATGATGTCTGACACCTCCAAATTAAATGGCAAAAGTAGTTAATTACATACTACAGGAACAAAGGTCTATGGTACATGAAATCAGCTGCAGCCATAAAGGTTTATGGTCCATGTGTTTAGAAGTCAAATTTGTTAGATCTTATGAGAAGTGGACATGCTTGAAAATTTGTCAGGTACAAGACATCACCAAACTTATAGAATTTTAAATGAACAAATTAATTTTCTTATGTATTTTATAGATTGAACTTAATTTGAAATTGTTAAATACTAAATCAGTTTAGACATACAATCAGGAAGTGCGAAAGGAAAAGGCAAAATAAATATTTTCAAAATTTTTATTTGCTCCTTCTCTTTCCATTTGTGAATTATTGTCTTCTTATCCTTGTGAAATTTTCATCCATCCAAAACGATGCGTTAAGATATGAGTTTGTTTTATCCATAGTATACCAAACTAGTTACTCCTAATCTGGAAAATCAACTAATTTTAAGAGAATGTAAAAAGTGAAAATACCATGCGCTCCTGGGTCCGTTGATGATGGTTTAGTCTAGCTCTTCGTCTATCTTCGCTCTCTCCTTCAACTTCTTGGAACTCTCCAGATGAAGGGGCAACTTTTTCAGACAAACCAAAAAAAAACAAATCTCAAGTAAATAGCACCCAGAGAAATGATGTTCCAACCAAATGTATATGATAGCAAGTTGCATAGTGAAAAGGATGCTACCTCCAACTCCAAAAAGAAATGAGAAATCATCATCCATATTTTTCACAGGAGAAGTCTTTTTTGAAGTGGAAGAAGTCCCAGAAGAAGGCTTTTGCACTGGGGACCCTTTGCTCTTCTGGAATAGTGCATCATATACAGAATCCTGAAACAAAAGTCATATAACCTTAAACCGCTCATTTTATCAAAAACGTAAAATATGCTTCTTATGTTAGTGTATGTTTCCACCTCAGTTGTAGATCTCGGACTTTGTTCCTTTATGGGTTTAGCACCCATACTGAAAATTTTCTCCAGATCATTTTCATTCCCAGATGCTTGTCTCTCCTCTCCAACTCTCGTTTGTACTCTAGCTTTCCCTGTTTCTTTCTGTTCACGGGATACGCTTTCCTGTTTTGCTGTATTCTTTTTCTCTCTCACTTCCTTTACATGCTTAAATCTTGTCTCAGCACGGTCTTTACGAACATCTGATTGTTCATTTGCATCATTTGGCATTCTCCCCATGGCAAAATCTTCAAGTTCGTCAATTGAAGACCGAATAGAGCTTTTTCTTGCTCCTTGATCCAATGGATCTGAAATGAGTGCAGAAGTACTGTTTCTCTGGGGTGACGATGATTCAAAAAATTTAAAGGGGTCTTCTACTAAAATTTTGCATTTAGCAGAATGATCACTTGAATGCCGAGAATGGCTTGTCTCTGATTTTGCTCTGCAAAAAAGGTTGAGAATAAAATGAAAAACAGATAGAATATATAATAAATTATAAATCCACTTTGTCATAAAGGAAAAAAAGACTGCATCCAGATTATATTGCAAAAGGTACTCGTATTTGTATCCTTTCCTGCTTTAAACTAACGATAAATTAATAGAGATTTACAAAGGTAATCATTAATACATATAAAGCATTTCAACTTCTTCGCATGCAGCATATTATAACCATCAGAACTTGAGGAGACAGACTGTTGAATCTAAAGCAGTTCTGAACATCTTATAACAGTACACTCAGGTGTTAAACTGCAAAAAGTTTCACAAGAATCATCGACTAGCTTGGAAGATAAAATAAAGACGATTAACTATTGCATTGGTGCCGATCAAATAGGAAAAAGAATAGTGGGTACTAGGGTTGCATCAAATCTATTTGTTCTTAATTCCCCTTTCATTTAAAATAATGAGATCTTAACATAAGTAGGCTGATTTAATACGCTTGCAAATTATGGGCCTTTTTAGCAACTTTTTAACAAAAATAACAGTTTGGAGTTAATGATTACTGTTCATGCTTGTTTAATTTATAGGTAGCATTCAATCTTATTTTTCCTTTACAAAGTTGTAACAAGTGCAATGCTTCAGTTTTATTTATATCTTGATTCTTTTCTTCAGTTTTATTTTAGTACTTCTGCTTTATCTCATAAATATGAAAAGTATAACGAATTTTACTGCATTTTACCGGCACCAAACATAGGAAAGCATTTTCAGCTAGTTTGTCAATCAAACATATAATGTTCTGAAATTGTTTACATAATTTGTTTTCCCCAAAACAAACAGAGCCTACATATTGTGCAAATATGCAGTGATCACAAACAACTAAAGCAATATGCTGACAGGCTAAAGCAATAGCTACTTGTCTAATATAATAACAGATTTGGGAATACATATTTTAGGTATATATTCCACCACCCCGGCTAGTTAGATTACATTTTGACAACCGTTTCCATCATTCTTGTGCGATTCTACAAAGATTTACCAATTGCTTCATTCCAACTTCTGACCAGATTTAATTATCATACATTTCCTTTATAATTGTTAAAGCTTTTTCTTTAATCAGCCTTTACTAATCAAAATAAACCGTACCTTCTAACTATGAGACTCGAGTTTTTAGCCTAATACAATCGAGATATCTAAAATTTAAGAAAAAGGTAGCATACCCAATTTAGCAATTCCTGAAAAGAGTCGGCCGTATTGTCCAAAATTTCAAATTCCACCACAACATTAAAATGCAAAACAGATTTCACACCTCAATCAATCTCATTTACAGTTAAAACTACTGAAAACCAAACAAAAGCGAACAACCAAACGGCATAATAGAACATACCCATTGCTGAAAGGGCTGCTTCCACCGAATCCAGGTATCAAATCATCATTGAATTCAGAACCATTTTTTTCCATATTTCCTGAATGTTTCCTCATACCATTGGGTTTTGACCCCATGTCACCAAAACTCCCAATCAAATCATCAATTGAATCATCCTGCTTAAGCGTCGAAGTCATGTTTCCAAAATTCATGGAACCAGACCCCGGAAATCCACCAAAAATATCATCACCCTTATCATAAAAACCAGAAGCTGAAGACTTTGCACCAGATTTACTAGAACCCTTAAAAACAGAATCGAAATCATACATATTTGACCCACCAAATACATCATCAAAACCATTCAAATTCTGGGGTTTTAGGGTATTATTCGACCCAAAAACTCCACCAAAATCATCAACAAAAGACCCATTAGCTGAATTCGATGAGGGCTTGGTGTTGAAATCCGAATTGTACCCTAAATTGCGAGGAAACCCATTGTTAATATTGTTTTTCCCCTTTAAATCAGCTAAAGGAGCGGATTTAACTTGTGATTTAAACCCAATACTTTCTACTAATACACCAAACTGATCCATCTGAATTAGAACTATATGCAAAAAACCAAACAATAGAATTAAGCTACAAAAATATTTTTTTTAAAAAAATTGCTCAATCAGGTGAAGATTTAGAGAGAGAAAGTGGGTATATACAAGTATAATCGAGTGATACAGAGAATTGGGCGGGAATTGAATGATGAAGAAAGATAAAAACCGAAGATCATGATCCACCCAAAAAAAAAATGTGAACGAATCCCTAAAATTTCTGCCCTTTTCACTCTCAAAAAAACAACTCTCTCTCTCTAGAAATCGTCTCTGTCGGTGGCTTCTTGGGAGATCAGTAGTCAAGTCACCTTGATGAACACTTGTAATAACATCATGTCAACGTTACTTCTTTGTGTTGTTATGCTTGCCAGCCATGTTTGAACCATTCAATCAAGATTTTTATTATTGAAAAAAAGGAAAATAATTGAAGTATAAGCCAGGAAAATTAATAAATAAATTTCAATATAACATTTTTCTTTGTCAACCTGTTCCAATCGTCGATTTGTGAATACACAACTGTCCATGTTTAACACGTTTTGTTATTACTTTATCGATTTCAAAATTAGATACTTTGTTTTTTAATATAAATCGTTAAGTTATTTGAGAATTTTAAATAAATATTAATTATTTAATTTTTAATATTATCTTAAATATTAATATAATTTTGATATTTTAATTATTTTTTATCTAATAAATAATATTCTTTTTTTTTAATATCTGAAACGATATGTAATGATAAACAAAATATATTTATGTGATTTAAAAATATAATAATTAAATTTCTAGTTTGAAGGAGGTAGCCATTTCTTCTTCAAAGTATTCCCATTCCCATATATAATTAAAATCAAAATAATAAATAAAGAAAAGTGGTAGGTATTACAGCTTTGGATCTTGTCCTCACATGGGCATCATCCATCTCACGGACAGTTGGTGGCCACCTCATTAACACAACTCACAAGTATATTGTATATTAATAAATTGACTAAAGTTAATTTTATATTAGTTATTTTTTTATTAAACTATCAAATATTTATTTAAATAATAAATTATTAATTATATATTGTATATTTCTTCGATCAAGTTTAACGTTTGAATGGAGCTATTTATTTATTATTATTATTATTATTACTATTTAGTTAGTTGTGATTATAAAAATAATTATGTTAATTTTATTTGATAGGTTAAAATTATTTGAAGTTTTGATGATAATAAAATTAGTTAATAAAAAGAGAAAATAAAAAAATATCAAAAGTTTTCATTTAAATTATTAGAATTCTCTTCATATGATTCATATTGTATTTTTAAACGATTGCGTGAAGTTGAACTAATATGTTTACTAATATATTTATAAAAATATTTTTAAACTATTTATTTGGTATGGGCCGATTTTTTTTGAAGGGCTGAAATTAAGGACAATTACATATTCTATTACATTTTAAAAATAATTACAAATGATAGTGTCCTCATAAAAATTTTACACAACTAATACACTTCCATATTTATTTACAATACTAAAGTGTCAAATACTTAATTATAAAAAGAAAACAGTAATCTTATCCCTTTAATTATCGCATACGATTTTCTCCTTCATCTCTCCACAATTTTCTCTCCATCTCTCCTAAATTTTCTCCCACTCCATTTTTGTTTCCTTCTTCTCTTCCCTCCGCCTCCTCCTCCTCCTCCTCCCGTCCAACCTCTCCCCACCTCACGCCTCCCACCTCCTCCTCCTCCCTCCCTCCTCCCTCCCCCCGCCTCCCCCTCCTCCCGCTTCCCCTCCTCCCCACTCCCGCCTCCACTCCTCCCGCCACCCCTCCCACCCCCTCCTCTCCCTCTCCTCTCCTCCGCCCTCCTCCTCCTCCTCCTCCTCCCGCCTCCACCTCCTCCGCCTCCCTCCTCCCTCCTTCCTCCTCCCGCCCCTCCTCCACTCCTCCCGCCCCACCTCCTCCCGCCACTCCCTCCCCACCCCCTCCCTCCTCTCCTTCCCTTTCTCCTCCTCCTGCCTGCCTCCTCCCGCCTCCCGCCTCCACCTCCTCCTCTCGCATCCCCTTTCTCACGCATCCCTTTCTCCTCCCCCTCCCTCCTTTCTCCTCCTCCTCCCTCCTCCTCCCCTCCTCTCTCGATCCCTCCGCCTCCCACTACCACCCCATTCATTCTTTATTTTTATGGCAACGAAATCTTCCGATAAGGTAACTAATTTAGTTTTATTAGGTTCTTAATTTATTTTGGATGTGATGCGATTTGGTAATCAACTTTTCATGTAGTTGGTTACCAAATCATTTGATAAGGTAACCAATTCAGTTTTATTAGTTTACTAATATATTTTGAATGTGATGCAGTTGGTAACCAAAATTTATGCAGTTGGTTACTAAACCTTCCGATAAGGTAACCAATTTAGTTTATTAGGTTACTAATTTATTTTGGATGTGATGCAGTTGGTAACCAAATTTCATATAGTTGGTTACCAAACCATTTGATAAAGTAACCAATTCAGTTTTATTTGAATACCAATTTTATTTTAAATGTGATGCGATTCTTAGTCAAAATTGTAGATAAAGGTAATTTTCAATTTTTTGTGGGTAACCAAATCAAATCAAAAGAAATTGAATAAGAACTCCTATGCATACATGTACATGCATGATTTGCAATGGCAAGAGAGAGGAGGATGATGAACATTAGCTCCTTCATAATTTTTATTTTTAATTTTCTCATTTTGATTTGAATTTTGAAACATGGATTTGAAATTGTTGTTAGAGACAAGATTTGAATTTGAATTTGAATTATTAGTTATCCTTGATTTTAGTTTTCTTATTAATGTGAATTGTACTATTTTTGTAATAATTGCATTCTTTTTATAATTATTTAGTTGATGCACTTTTCTTGTAATTACTTTTTATTTGTTGTATACTTATGTAAAGGACCCTGAAATTAATTGGCTATGTGCCTAAAAGAAAAACATAACTTGGGCCAAGTTATTTTTAACTCTCAGGCCCAATATTTGAACCAAGTTTTCTAGTGTTCGGCTATTAAATCAAAATGAATATTTAAAAGGAACAACACTTTCGGCATCTGTTCTTTAATAGTCCAATTTCGGTCATTCTCGGAGTATACTTGAAAAACTCTTTCTTACGTGGCAAGGACTATGAAAATTAGGCAAAAAGCACTTTCAGTCCACTATAGTTATAGTGTTTTAAGCAATTAGTCATTGTGCTTTAAAAATATTCAATTGACCCACTGTGATTTTTAAAAATATACAATCAACCCATTCCGTCCAATTTGACTAACAGGCGTCTAAAAATATCCTACATGGCGTTTTTGAAAATAAATAAATATCCTATGTGGCTTTTTCTTTTCCTTTTATCTCTTTTCCAAATAATACAAATAATATATCAAAATTTTTGTATCAATGAGATCTATTACAACATTATATTAATTTCTACAAAAAAAAATCATTAATTACGTGGAAAAAAATAATTAAAATAATAATAAAATTAAAATAAATATTTTAATTCATTTTCTTTATTTGTATTATTTTCCTTATCTCTTTTCCTTTCTTTTAATAATTATTTTATTTTAAAATTAATACTAATATATATTTTAATGATATAAAAAAGGTAAGTACATAATTAGCATAAAATAGAAAATTAGTTTTAAAAATAAAAATAAAATATTAGTTTGATTGAGACGGCCATGGTGATAATTTTAAAATAATTAATTTTAAAATAAAAATAAAAAATTAATTTTAAAAATAATTA
The DNA here is from genome assembly GCA_020205615.1 of Panax quinquefolius. Lineage (NCBI taxonomy): Eukaryota > Viridiplantae > Streptophyta > Magnoliopsida > Apiales > Araliaceae > Panax > Panax quinquefolius. The sequence goes on along the minus strand of CM035172.1, from coordinate 41,541,941 downwards.
ATTACTTTTAAAATAAAATATTTAATTTTAAAATAAAAATAAAATAATTACTTTTAAAATAAAATTAAAATAAATATTTGAAGTAATGATTAATAAATAATCATTAACTTGTAAAATGATTATTTTTTTATTTTAAAATTAATTATTTTATTTTAGTTATTAATCATTTGTGTTAAAAAAAATCATGGCCGCCTCGGAAATATTTTCCACAGTGAGGTAAAATTAATTAATTATTTTTAAAATTAATATTTTATTTTATTTTTAAAATTAATTATTTTTAAAATAAAATAAAATAAAATACCCTACGTTATTTTTAAACTTAATTTGCAACTTGTGGAATCTAAGGTAATTTAGTTTCTAATTTTTTTAAAATTTTAATAATTTTGGAGCAAGAATTATATAAGTAGTAATATACATGCAAAATTAATATTTTATTTTTATTTTTAAAATTAATTATTTTTAAAATTATCACCATGGCGGTCTCAATCAAACTAATATTTTATTTTTATTTTAAAACTAATTTTCTATTTTATGTTAATGATGTACTTACCTTTTTATATCATTAAAATATATATTAGTATTAATTTTAAAATAAAAATAATTATTAAAAGAAAGGAAAAAGATAAGGAAAAGAATACAAATAAAGAAAATGAATTAAAATATTTATTTTAATTTTATTATTATTTTAATTATTTTTTGCCACGTAATTAATTATTTTTTATTTTTGTAGAAATTAATATAATGTTGTAATAGATCTCATTGATACAAATTTTTTAATATATTATTTGTATTATTTAAAAAAGAGATAAAAAGAAAAGAAAAAACCACGTAGGATATTTATTTATTTTCAAAAAAGCCACATATGATATTTTTAGACGTCTGTTAGTCAAATTAAACGGAATGACTTAATTGTACATTTTTAAAAACTACAGTAGGGTAAAAGTGCTTTTTACCATAAAAATTATCATGTCAAGGAAGATTCTTTTCTAGTTGACAATAATCTTGAAAATTTCAAAAGGGCATAATTTCCTTGTATGTGCTAGCTTTCTAGTAAACGGAAGAAGAGTATGCAAAGTTGGCAAAATGAAAGTATATGTTTTATGTGGCAATTTTAAAAAGTACAAACCTATACATATATAAATATATACAGCTTTCCAAATGAATCGAAAAGGAAATAATTAAAAAACAAATCCCATTATATAACGATTTATTTTTTTTTCGTTCATATAATATAGAAAATCGATTTTTATGTTATATAATGATTTAAAAAAACTTTTATATAAATTTTATTCATTTGAAAAAGAAATTAAACTTATACATATATACATATATATGTGTTTCCAAACACAGCCATTACATTATTTGAATTTTAGAATTTTTCTTGTTTGATTAAATGATATATTTTGTTTTATTAAAAAATGTTCTATATTATTGTAGAATGAAATGTGACTCTAAAATTGAATTATAATATAATAGATTCTCAAAAGAAAAAATAATATAAAAAATATTACTTTTTCGTTCCGCAGAAAATAATCTCGTTGTCTCCAAGGATGAACTGTATCCCATAAATTAAATTGTAATAGAATAAACTCTCAAAAAAATGACTGAAACTCCCTCCATTCTATAAAAATGGTCTTTATTTAATTTATTATTAAAATATATTTTCTATTTTATGTATACCTCAATTATAATTATAAATTATTAGTCATAATATTATAAATTTAAAAATATTGTGTTATTTTATACTATTTTCACAAAAAGTGACTCTTTGTGAAACAATTTTTTTTTTCCAATTGAGATTTTTTTTACGTGTCGAATAGAGAGAATATATCAAAGTGCACACTATATATTCAATTCAGCAAATTATACAGAAAAGAAAGAAAAAAAAAAAAAGGCAAGCCCCCCATCCCTTCACCCCTCTCCCCTTCCCCCTTCCCCCTTCCCCCCTCCTTTTTTGTTAGGATGGACTGATGGGGGAAAATTGTTAATAATGATCACGAACTCCAACAATTGAGTTCAGAATGCATAAAAGAATTATTATATAAAATTTTGGATCTAAAATTTGTCTTACCACCCATTGATAATATTGAATTGGGTTATTATAAATTTAATTTTAGACTAAAAGACAATTTGCACAATAATTTGGTGTGAAGTTTGGGGTGTAAATTGTCTTTTAGTCTTAATTTTATACTACCTCCATTTTACAATAATTATCTTTTTAGTTTCATGCACATGAACTAAGAAACTCATTTAATACTATCATTTAAGAATTAAAATTTGTAGGAAATTTCATCACTACCTCTTTATAAAAAATTGAAAACTATTAATATAATAGAGAAAATTTCTTGAGACAATGAGGAAAGTTAGGGGTAATATAGGAAAATAAACAATTTATTCTCCTAGAAAGTTGTAAACGACAAATAAGTTGAAACACATTTTTTTCTTTTAAAAAGACAGTTATTATGGAACCGAGTGAGTGGTAAGTTAGTCAATTGATCAATACAGTACTAACACGCAGAGAGATCACCTCCCCCGACATGTGTGTTGACACTATACTGATCAATTGATCAAAATTAACTTCATACTAACCACTACCAATAATATTATGTCACTATTTCTAGCTATTTAAAAATTGCAACACATGACCTATAAACTATTAATATCTTCTGGAAGTAATATTATTTTGACCATTTATAGCTATTTAAAATAACCTTGCAACATTCTATTGATCAATTTACCAACTTACCTCAAAATAAACTTCATACTAACCAATTCCTAATATCTTCTCGTAAACAATGTAAAATCTTAGGACTTGAAAACATTTCTAGAACATAAACAATTAATTTAATCAGCCTCTGCAATATTCTTGACCAAACAAATCATTAATTTATTATTATCCCTCTTATCTAGAAACAAAAATAAACACGTGGTAACAGGCTAATAATTCATAAAGATCCAAACAGTCCACTATTTTAATTCAAGAAAATATAAAACAAAACAAAAAAGTAAAGGCCCACTATCCAGTTTCCTAATTGAGTTTAGCCAGCAAATTTGACCATAAGTCTACAAGCCACAGCAGCCAATATTGATGCTATATACTACTACCATATAACCATTTTAGCAAACACTCAACCCAATGTTTTGACACCAAAAAAACAAGAAATGGGCAAGTCCCGAAATTTGGTGTCCCCAACCCCAATTCTCTGTCTCATTTGTGTTATCATCTGCTTCATTTCTTCTGCAAATTCCTCATGCCCCATTGATTTTAGCTATGTGGAAACCTTCCCGTGGGACAAATCGTTGTGCCGCGCACCGATTGACAAAAGTTGTTGCCAAACTCTCCAAAGCCTCCTTGGCATTGGCCTAGCCAAACACCTCAAAGAAACCTCAATGTTCTATCTCCCAAATTCAAATGTTGCATCTTCTTGTTGGTCCCATCTTCGCGATAAGCTTGCTGCCATGTCAATTTTCCCTTCTTGTACCAATGGCTCGTACGAGGATCTAGTGGTTAGCCCCTCAAGTTGTGCTGGCATTGCCACAACAAAAGATTGGCTTCAAAAGGTTGGACCGAATAGTGAACTAGACTCATCTTGTAATGCAGATTTATCAGGCCTTAGCCGGTGCAGCTCCTGCCTTGATGCTGGCCTAAGGTTGACATCTCTGTTGAAGTCTCTTGACCCGAATTCGACGAGATGTTTTTATTACACTGTTTTGTATGCTGCTGGAATTGTTAATGAATATGGCCCTGAGGATATAAGGGCAGCTGCTTGTATACTAGGCTTGCCTTTGTCTAGCTCAGTAACTAAAAAGGGCTCAAATGGTTTGTCCCAAAAAAAGGTACTCAAAATTGTTTTTGGATCATTAGGGGCAATTATCGGAGTTTTGGCAGCTTGGGGTTCGATCATTTTGTATCAGAAAAGGAAAGAGGAAAAAATGCAAGCTGCATTGCATGAAGAATATGTTAGGGGAGTTAAGGCTAAGGTTTTGCCTAATTCGGGTGCGAAATGGTTTCATGTAGGGGAGCTTCAGCAGGCCACTAATGGGTTCTCGCAGAAGAATTTTATAGGTCAAGGCGGATATGGTGTTGTTTATAAGGGGACCCTTTTGGATGGTACAGTTGTGGCAGTAAAACAACTTCTTGATATGGACACAAATGGGGATGATCAAGAATTCACTAATGAAGCAGAGATCATAAGCAAAATTAGGCATAGGAATCTTCTTGCTCTAAGAGGATTTTGTGTTACAAGCGACGGGATTAATGGAAATAGAAGATATCTTGTCTATGATTTCATGTCAAATGGTAGTCTAGATGAGCATTTGTTCAATTATGACCAAGCAAATTCTACTAGGCAGCTATTGAGTTGGCCTATTCGCAAGAACATTATTCTTGATGTCGCCAAGGGGCTAGCTTATTTGCACAATGGAATCAAACCAGCCATTTATCACCGCGATATAAAGACTACAAATGTACTTTTGGGCTCGGATATGAAAGCAAAAGTGGCAGATTTCGGGTTAGCAAAACAAAGTACTGTAGGACAATCCCATGTCACAACAAGGGTAGCTGGCACATATGGATACTTAGCACCCGAATACGCCCTTTATGGACAACTAACCGAAAAGAGTGATGTTTACAGCTTTGGTGTCATAATTCTTGAGATTATGAGCGGAAGAAAAGTGCTCGACGCGTCAAAATCTTCAACGCTCTTGATCACTGATTGGGCGTGGGATCTTGTGAAATCGGGGGACGTGGATGATATTTTTGACGCGCGAATTAAAGAGGATGGGCCGAAGACAGTAATGGAAAGATTTGTTCATGTTGGTATACTTTGTGCACATGTAATGGTGGCTCTTAGGCCTACTATTTCTGATGCTTTGAAGATGTTAGAAGGGGATATAGAAATCCCAAGGTTGCCAAGCAGGCCATTGCCTCTCGGGCACGAATCATTTCGATCTGCACTGCAGTTTAGTGCATCAACATTTGGTACATCAGGAGGGAGGCTAAGCACTAGCAGCATATCAGCAGGAAAGAGGCTAAGCACTAGCAGCATATCAGCAGGAAAGAGGCTAAGCACTAGCAGCATATCAGCAGGAAGGTCAAGCATTAGCAGTATATAAGCTGGATTTGGGCTAGGATTGTAGCATTGATTGCTTCTTTGTTTTTGGTTTCTATTTTTAGAATTTGGATGAATGTACAAAATTCAATTGTGTAGTTAATATAGAAATTGATGGTTGATGACTTCAATGGTACAAAGAATGGAATTGCTTGACTAATGAGCTTGAGTCAATTTTTTCAAAAGAAATTAAGAATCATAAATGCTAGTTTATTATGCATGCTAGATGCCCTTAAAAAGTAAGAAAGAATAATTAAAGAGGATTTTATATAATAATTGTCTAGCTTTTGAACCAGGATTTTATATAATTATGATAATATTCAACTATATAAGAATATTTTAAGACTCCTTAATCATTTAAAGTAAAAAAAATTTATTTTTAGAGACCAAAGAAAATAAATTTTAAAATTGAAAAATTAGTACTCTATCCCGAATACACAAAGTGATTATTTTAAGTACAAATCAAAATGGTAATTGACTTCAAACTTGAAAGAGTATTGTGCTTGAGAATGATTTTAGTGCTTTAGTTTTAGAATTATGAAAATTACCTTTGGAGACCTAAAGAATAAATAATTTTAATTAGCACTTAAATATATAATTAAAAACAGAAACAACATTAAAATCATCTTCTGTACTTTTGAAAAGTAAGAACACAGTTTTACTTTTTTTTTAAAAATACATATATAAAATATTTCAAAATATTACCATTAAATATTTAAATATTATACTAGTGGGAGTATTTCATAACACTATTTTGTGAAATTTTAAAGTTACAATCATACCTCTTTATAATTTAACAGATAGTATTGTGCCGGCGTTATATGCCACTGTAAGCGCTGGAACTTGTTGACAACGTTAAAGTTGGCTATAACGGCGTTTTGGACCTGAACTCCATTCCTGACGACGAGAATAACATTGATTAACGTAGGCGGATGCAAAATGCTAATGTAAGCTGCTGCTGCTTTTTTTTTTTTTTTTTTTTTGTGGGTTTTTTCATGTTTTTTTTTCTCGTTTATTTAAGTTTATAATGTGGGAATTTAATCCATAATTCTCACAAAAGTTGAAAAGGTTGATAATAATTTCAAGTAGCTTGAGCATTCGAATATATATAGAGAGACAAAAAGAAGCAGACTGTGTCTTCTACCTGTTTGAAGAAATGTCTGAGTTAACACTTTGTGTTAAAATCATTCTGAAACTCTTGGAGCTTTTGAGTTTTAAGAGAAATGATATGTGATTATACATATGCATATATGAATTTATTTGAAAATGCCATCTTTCTGTTTCTCTTTTTAGTTTCACTGTCATTATTCTTCTTTAAAATGCTGAATGAATTTGTTTTTGGTGTCCTTCAAGTGTAGCTTGCTGTGTTTTAATGGGTTTGAAAGTTTTGAGTATATCTTTCTAATGAATTTAACAAAAAGTATAAACTCCCATATAACTAATTAAAGACCTTTACAACATGATTTTGAAATTATTTGTTTTCAAAGATTGACTGACACAAATAAATTTTCTTTTCCCACAGTTCTTGGTTGTGGCATAAACAAGTTTATGCGACTGTATAGCTGGGTTTGAATCAGTAGCCTGAGGGTGATTTATTTAACTTTTCTGGCGTGAAGAAGCTTCTAAGCTCAAGTCAGGTAATGGTTCTATTATCATCAATGAAATCCTGATGTAATGAATAAAGTTATAGAAATCAAATCAAGCATCATCGGTTTCCTAGTAACACAGTTTATGTAGTGCAAAGAGTTGAATTTCTAATTTTTCTGGAAGATTGAGTTGCTAGCAAGTGTGCAATGACCACCTCTTTTATCCCATTGTCATGGATAGCACCTGCTTTGTGCCTTACTTCTTTTACTTGTCAAAAAAACAATAAATAAGACCACTTCTTGTATCTATTGAAAACCTAATAAACATCATAGTCTAACTTGACCCTTTTATATTTTCTCTAGTCCTAAGGCACTTTATTAAATGCGTCATATTCCCAAAGGAACATAAACTACTCCCTCTGTTCCAAAATTAGATCTACATTTTGACTTTTTGAAGTCAATTTGTGAAGTCCTAACTCCTAAAATTCAAACTTGATACGAATATGTTTTACTTTTGAAAACAACAAATATGGTAACTAGTTGTACTTTTTAGTTAGTTTACAATGATTATAGTTGATTTATAGTAAAATCAAATAAATTCACATGATTTTAAATTTTAGGACTTCGCAAATTTATTTCAAAAAGTCAAATGTATCTCTCTCAAATTTTGGAACGGATGTAGTATTTTTTATAGAATGTTATCAGTGTTAATCAGAGAAATATTTACTTATTGGTTTTTGAATGGTGCAGGTACTTGGTAATTTTTTTTATGTTAACATAATGATTAGAAAAAACCGCTGTCCTAATAAATTATGTTTCAAGCGGGTGATATTGGCTAGATGTTATAGTTCAAGTAAAACAGTTAAAGAGATGTCTGATCCAACGAAAAGAATATGCAAAGTTATGATGTCTTGCCCAAAATTAGGGCTTGCTACTGCACTTGAACAAAGTGGGGTAAGGGTTTCCGAGGATGTAGTTGAGAAAGTTCTCAAGAGATTCGAGAATGCTGGATTGCTTGCGCATCAATTCTTTGAATGGGCTGGGAAACAACGTAACTATGAGCACAGCATAAGATCTTACCACACCATGATTGAGTCTATGGCTAAGATAAGGCAGTATCAGATAATGTGGGATCTTGTGAACAGTATGGGGAGCAAGAGAATGCTAAATATCGAGACGTTTTGTATAATCATGAGAAGGTATGCTAGGGCCCAGAAGGTGGAGGAGGCAGTTTACACTTTCAATGTTATGGAAAAATATGATGTTCCTCCAAACCTAGCTGCCTTTAATGGTTTGTTGAGTGCTTTATGCAAGTCTAAGAATGTAAGAAAGGCTCAGGAGATTTTTGATAATATGAAAGACCGATTTCTGCCTGATTCTAAAACCTACAGCATATTGATTGATGGGTGGGGAAGGGACCCGAATCTGCCCAAGGCTAGGGAAATATTCAGAGAAATGGTCAAAGTAGGTTGCAACCCTGATATTGTGACATATGGGATCATGGTTGACATCCTTTGCAAAGGAGGGAGGGTAGATGAAGGCATTGAAGTTGTCAAGGACATGGACTCTAGTGGCTGTAGGCCGACATCATTTATCTATAGTGTTTTGATTCATACTTACGGGATAGAGAATCGGATTGAAGATGCTATTGATACATTCCTCGAAATGGAAAAGAACAGAGTCGGTGCTGACGTGGCCGTCTATAATGCATTGATTGGTGCTTTCTGTAAAGTAAACAAGCTCCAGAATGTATATAGGGTTTTGGATGAAATGAAGAACAAGGGGGTGACTCCGAATTCAAGGACTTGCAATATCATTTTAAGCTGCTTGATAGCTCGTGAAGAAACCGATGACGCTTTTAAGGTCTTCCGTAGGATGATCAAGATTTGTGACCCAGATTCAGACACGTATACTATGATGATAAAGATGTTCTGTGAGAGAAATGAGCTTGAAATGGCAATGAATGTGTGGGGTTACATGAAAAAGAAGCAGTTTAGTCCAAGCATGCACACTTTCTCTGCTCTTATCAATGGATTCTGTGATAAGGCTGATGCTCATCAGGCCTGTGTTTTAATGGAAGAAATGATAGAAAAGGGAATGCGGCCACCAAGGGTGACGTTTGGGAGGTTAAGACAATTGCTTATTAAGGAAAAGAGAGAAGATGTTTTTAAATTTCTCCAGGAGAAATTGAATCTTTTGGTCAAAGAACCTTTGTGCGACTGAAAACTAGGGGTTGAAGAACTACACATATAATCCAGTCTACTGCTTATATGGTTACAGCACTTTGGAAAGATCAATCATTGCAGGTCAGTGTCTATTTGTTTGTTCTCATTCCTCTTTCTGCACCCAGTTTGTCAATTGAATTCGTAGCTTAGCTGCCAGTCATTGATTAATTGTTGGAAATGGGTTTGACAAAATAAATATTAAAGTATTTTGAGGCTTAATTTATTGTAGGACCCACATTCCGTAAATGTCGGGTTTTTGCACAAATGCGTTCTCCTCAACGAGGAGTATAACGTGGTATATTTATGTGTTCAAACTCATTAAGATTTGAATGAGAAAATTGACTCCAAAGTCACCTACTTGAAATGTTGAAAACTGCAAAGTCCCACATAGGGCATTAGAAGGAAAAATAAAGTCTTTATATATGGGATGTTTGCTCAATGAGAATGGCCCCAAGGGGCACCCCACCTTTGTGGAAGGGAGAGGACCTAGCCAAGGCTTGGGTCAAACCCACACGCGCGTCGCCGTCCGGTCGGGCGGGCCGGGCTCGGGTTCGAGTGGGTGGGTCATGATATATATATATTTTTGGACAAAATATGTTTAATAAATTATCAGATTTTGTTTAAGTTATATCACGATACAACGTCGTTTTGATGACAGTTGAACACCAACGGTCATAAACCGCGCAGAAATGTTCTATAAATACACTATGTGGTATCCCATTTTAAATATAAGTTTTTCCCTGCTTCGAACACTTCCGCTTCCCCGTTTCCCGCTTTTCGCTTCACGAAAATGTAATCCTGCTCCATGATCTTAAAACAGAGTCTCGTTCTGTGTTCTTCAAAATCTCGTTTCTGCAGATTCCGCCGTTCTTTCCCACCGTTCTGCAGTGTTTTCCCGTTCTGCAAATATTTTCCCGTTTCCTGTTTCTGAGTAAGTGTATTCATGCACCATTTTCATGCATCATTATTATTAACAGTAAAGTTCGAGTATATAACATAGAATTTGCGTTCACTGAATTCTTAATTTAGTAGCACTACAAAATTAAGAATATAATTGACAGAAAGCAAAGCTTCCCCCCACAAATTCTGGGGTGCTCCAGAACTATTTAACATAGCATTCAACATTTCTTTCAATGTTCGGTTCTTGTGTTCAGCAATACCATTAGATTGAGGTGAATAAGGAGCGATAGTTTGGTGAATAATACCATGAGTAGAGCATATCTCTTCAAATGGTGATTCATATTCACCACCTCTATCGCTTCTTATTGCTTTAATCTTTTTGTTAAGTTGATTTTCAACTTCATTTTATAAAGTTGAAACATTTTTACAAACCTCATCTTTGCTTCTTAGCAAATATACATAACAATATCTTGTCTAATCAATCGATAAAGGTTATGAAATATTTTTCCCACCTCTAGTTTGCCTGAAAACTTTAAGTCACATATATCTCATGTGAATTAAATCTAGAGGTTCAGTTTTTCTTTCAACAGAATGAAAGGGTAATCTTGTCATTTTTGATTCCACACAAATTTCACATTTATGTTTTAGATTAATATCAAATTTAGGCAAGAACTCTGAATTTATTAATCTACGCAAAGTATTATAATTAACATGTCCTAATCTAGCATGTCATATATTTGAAGATTCTAACAAGTAAGCAGAAGAATTAATTTTATTATTATCAATAGACTTTGGTACAACAGTCATAACATTCATCTTAAAGAGCCCATCATTCATGTAGCCCTTTCCTACAAACATATCATTTTTAGTAAGTACAAATTTATTAGACATAAACACCAACTTGAAGCCATTCTTGCTAAGTAGTAACCCAGAAACTAGATTTTTGCGAATATCTGGCACATGAAGCACTTCGTTCAAAGTCGGTTCTTTGCCAGATGTCATTTTCAGTACAATCTTTCCACGTCCTTCAACCTTTGAACTTGAGGAGTTTCCCATGAATAGTTGATCATCATTTTCTACTGGTTTGTATGTAGAAAATATCCATTTGTTGGAACAAATGTGGCAAGTAGCCCCAGTGTCCACGTACCATTCTTTGGGGTTTCCTACCAAGTTACATTCAGATATAACTGCACAAAGATTCACGTCTGAAACATTTTCAGAAAGTTTTTCCAGTTCTGTCACATTTGCTTGAGCCTTTTGTTCTTTCTTGACTTTCTTTGGCTTGCGACATTCACTTGATTTATGTCCTGGAATGCCACAATTGAAGCATTTGCCTTTGAATTTCTTCTTGGCCTTGAAGGTATCTTTGCCTTCACGCTTCCTTTTGTTGTTGTTTGGCCTTTGTTCTACCACATTTGCTTTGCCTTTGCTTCATTGAAGTTTTTCCCAGTCTTCTTCTTAGATCCTCGATTGTCCTCTTCAACCTTCCCACCGTTCTGCAGTGTTTTCCCGTTTTGCAAATATTTTCCCGTTTCCTGTTTCTGAGTAAATGTATTCATACATCATTTTCATGCATCATTATTATTAACAGTAAAGTTCGAGTATATAACATAGAATTTGCGTTCACTGAATTCTTATTAATGTAATCAGGAACTTATACAGGGTATTAGTTGAAGTTTGATCACCCTGGGAAGCAATGTTGACTTGTCCATTTGTAGGTCTGAAAGTTGAATTACGGTCAGTCAGACTGTTGGTGCTTAAAAATGTAATAAGTTATTTTATATACATAAAAAGGTGAAAATTTAAACTGGATGGTGAATACCCCTTGATCCGTGTCAGAAATCAATAAATCTTTATTTTTAGCTTTCTAAAATTAAGTTGTCTGATGTTTTTGGAGATCAAGAAGATGCTAAAGCTCGAGCAAAGAATGAACTCAGTATAATGGTAAGCCGGGGAATGGAGCTCAAGTTTAGTGCTGCTGCTGGTTGTGGAAAGAGTTTGAGAGGGTCTATCTCCAGAATAGCAAGCCATTTAAGTCGGCCTTAATTACATAGTTTTCACAAATATTTATATCCGAGAGGATTAGTCACTAGGCAGGATCACTTTTACTACATGAACTTTGTCAGTATTCAAGAAAATCACCAATATATGAGAAGTTTCATTATTCATCGCATGCGAACTGTTTTTTTTTTGTTTTGTATATTAAGCAATGAAGCGGTAATGTATTTCTTGACAATATCCAGGGCTACTTAAACCTAAAATAAGAGGGTCAATAGACTCTAGATATGTGACTACTTGCTTGTAGGGGCACAATATATCAGACCAGGTATAGCAGATCACACGAGCACGTCCCTCTGTCCCTCTTTCGCCGCTGTCTACCACAGCCACCTGCCTCAACACCCTCACCACCACCCACCACCCACCACCCTCTTTGATCTTTTAGGATCGAGTGGATTTGAAATTCGTAATGAACAAAGAAATTTGAAAATGGAATGAGGAGATATCAAAAAGGTATATTGCCCGTGTGCACTGCTTCACCAAGGGTGTATATCCCATTTTCAGCTATTACAATAATAAGAGTGTGTTTATCAAGTAAATTAATCAGCATTGTAAAGATTGGAGTAACCAGCAGACCCTGCTCACAATTTCATAATCAATGTGGTGCTGTTTGTGGAGTAGAATATATAGAGCTCAAGGGCTATAGTGAAAATTGGGGGTTTAGATAGGATAGCATAAGGCACAAGGTCCCTGGTTTTTAGCATAAACAAGCTCCAGAACAATGGAGCAGTTTCATATGGATTAAGTTCCAGGTACATTACACTACACTAATGCTAAGTTTGGATTGAAGGAATGTAATGAAGAGTGGAATGATTCATTCCATTCTAGTTGGAATGATTCATTCCATTCTAAGTTATTCCATATGCTCTCCCTTCCCTAAAGAACCAAACACAATTTTTGAGTCATTCTATTCCAACATTCATTACTCCAATCCAAACATCTGTTAATATAAGAATAAATTAATGAAGAAAAGCTTATCATTTCCCACATTTCTGTTAACATATAAAACATCTGAAACCCAAAAAGCTCAAAAGTATGAAGTTTAGTGCAACAAAAACATTCAAGTATTCAACAACCAACACTAATCCTAATATTACAATCTTCATTTTTCAATTAAAACCATCTAATTCATAAATACAACTTACAAACGCAAATAAAACCCACTTAAAAACCCTAATCGCTACCATCGTAACATCCAAAAACAAAACCACAAACATTCTAGATGCTATCATCAAACAAGGACTTCCTGTACTGTACTGTACTAACAAAACCAGAGTTAGCCGAGCTAGCTCAAGCAGGAGTTTATGCAAAGCTAAAAAAGGGAAAACACTCCATAAGGAAGGTTAGATATATTCAACAGGGTTGTGTGTTTTTGGTTGAGATGAGTGATAAACCCCAACGATCACACCTCATATGAATTTAGTGCAACAAACAAATTCAACAACAAAGAAAAATCCAAATATTCATACCACCCATTACAAAAAGCAGATAACCAATTAAAATCCCTAATATCCACCATCATTTCCTACATTTCTGTCAGCATATCAAACATCACAAACCAAAAGAGCTCATTATTAGTATGAAATTTAGTGCAACAAAAACATCCAACAACTAACATAAATCCTAACATTCCAATACCCAATTTTCATTTAAACCATTGAATTCATAAAACCAAATTACAAAACCAGACAAACCCACTTAATAACCCTAAGCCCCACCCTCACAAAAATCAATCCACAAAATAAATTAACTCAACACTCAGACCTCATCCTCGTGAAGAAGCATATTCGGAATCCCCTTATTAACCGGAAATCTCCGGCCAGTTTCGGGACAAACAAGGGCGCCCTCTTCGAGATGGAGCTCCAAAAGGGCATGATGAAATTTCCGGAGAAAATCACCGGAGTCGAGCGCCGTTTGCTCCGGGGCCTCATCCGGAAGCTCGGCGTAGCCCATGGTTTTGGATGCCTCGACGAGCGGCTTCCATTCCACCTTGGCGAACATGTTCTTCAAGAAATCAGCGTTGAAATCAACTTGCCTTTCGATAACTTTCTCCGCTTCGATTTGCAGAGGGAAGCCGTTGGTCACGCCCTTGATGTTGGAAGATAGCATGTTGTGGGTTAGCAGCCTCATTTTTGGATTCTGTATTTCTCCTGTCTAGAGCATAGAAGGGTTTTAGTGGTAGCGATGAGGGTTTTGAAACGAAGATATTTTGCGGGATTTGTAGGCTGTAGATATATACCTGAAATTTATTTATTTAATAGTAGGGCTAACTAAAGGTTTTTGGTGGAATGACTTATAATTTTAAAATAATTTATAAGTTAAATTTTAAATATTATGAATTATAAATAAGAGAAAAATATATGTACAAAGTTGTGTAGTACACAGTTGGTTATGGAGATAGTTTTTTTGGCTATGACGACTAGTAAATTTGTCGCAATACCTATTATGGGATATGGCGTCGCCATAGCCCGACTGTACACAACTATTTATATACATATAGCCCTATAAATAAAGGGAAATGATCCATATATAATCGTTAGCTGGGAGGCTGTTTTTAACTAACGTCATTAGTAGTCAAAATTAGAGTGAATGGTCGAGATGAGGCCCAGTATGGCTTCCTCAAGCTGGCCAAATTAATTTTTTTTTTTTTTGGAGCTAGAGAGAGAGCGCGACCAACAACAAAAATTTGGCTTAATTACATTATCTTGATTATTCTCATACATACAACTTATTAATCAGTAAAATAAAATAATAAAAAATTATAAGTATAATCAATAATTATCCGTATACTTATTAATAAAATAATATATATATATCGTTTTATGATTTTAATTATAATAGAAAATAGTGATTGAATTTATATTATATTCCTACTCAAATATATAAACTCAATCACTATTTTTTATTTATAATTAAAATCATAAGACGATAATCGATAATTATTCTTATACATACTTATTTTGTTAATAAATACAAGGATAAGTATAAAGATAATTATTGATTATCCTTATAATTATCCTTATAATTTTTTATTATTTTATTTTACTGATTAATAAGTAATATGTATAAGGATAATCTGTTAATAAGGATAAGTATAAAGATAATTACTGATTATCCTATTAATTATCCTTATAATTTTTATTTTTTTATTTTACTAATTAATAAGTAGTATGTATGAGGATAATCAGGATAATGTAATTAAGCCAAATTTTTGTTATGTTGGCTATCTTTTCTAGCTTTGGCCAAATAAAACACGATCGTTTGAATTACTTTAGAGGAAGTGGCTACCGACCTCATCTCGGTCATTCACTCTAATTTTGACTACTTAGACGATAGCGTTAGTTAAAATAAATTCCTGCTAACGATTTTATGGATCATTTTCCATAAATAAAAGTGTTTGTTATTAATTTATTATTTTAATTTATAATTTATAAATTAAGTTAAAACAAGTTACGAAGAAGTTTGTTAAAATTACTTATAAATTATAAAAATTACTAAAATGAGGGTAAAATTTTTTTTACATTTGGTTGTCGACGCCGAAAATTCCATTTTCCTAAAAGTGTTGGTGTTTCAATCCTTTTTAAGATTTTAATTTTTATTTATTTCTCTTAAAGGGTGAGTTTTAAGAAAAAAGAGTGATATAAGTGTATGAATTTGAAAAAGTTGATTTTATTTATTGGGCCAATTAAACAAAGCCGCCAATTGGTAAAAATTTAAATGGATGTACCAACTTATCTGGATTTTTAGAGATTTCGCAATATGACCCAAACTATGACTCCGTAAAATTGGTTTAGAAACCGAGATTCATAGAGTCCGGGGGTTTGAAGCGAGAGGAAGGTGTTAGGCATCTCCCAACTTCCGTGAAAATACGGTTACCGCATTTTGATGTTTTCCCAAGTATGAAGTGTGTGTGATTTTGGATTAAATCACTATTTAGTTTTGATCAAAATCGTGGTAAGTGCGTTATTTTAAAAGCAACTTCGAATCTCTTTGAACCTATGTACAAAAGATTTGATTTTAAAAAAAGGTTCATTTTAACATTGATTTTGATGAAAATCTTTTTGAGGTGGCGTCTTTTGAAAAACATGATTTTCAAACCCTTCGCCAAATAAAAATTGAGATTGTTCACTACTTTCAATTTTTAACTAAAGTGGTCTTACTAACTCGAGCGATTTGAGTTTGATTTTAAAAGATTTGAGTCATTTTGTTTAGAAATCACTTTTTAGTGATAAACGGGAAATTAAGCATCAAAATAGGGTCGAGGCGATCCGTGGGCATGAAAACCATCTCGGTAGCCCTGAACACACGCAATTGCAATTTTCATTATTACGGGGCCTTAAATCCGACTTTCATGGGATGGAACCCTCGATACCATTTTAAGGCCCAAATTTACATTTACAATGGTTGGATAATATCTTTACAATCGAAATCGCGTCCATCATGGGAATTAGACCAGGATCCAATTTGGGGATCCCGATTCCAACATTCCTAGGTTCACATCGTGATAAACAATATATACATAATAAAAGGAGATCTTGGAAATTGCTCCCATAACCCTATCTTGTAGATCGATCACACTATTGAAGTCAACATTTCGAGGGATTATGTGTATCAATGAGATCTATGGAAAGGGACTTCGAATCTAAGATATAAATAAGTACATGTAAGATGCCTCAGATCCGTACAATGCCACAATCGGGATTTAAATAAAAATATATAAAAAATGTAAGGGCAGGGGAGGCACATGCCCTACTAGATTTTCAGGAAGTCATCTGAAAATAAAATTGAAGCTGGAAAGGATGAATTGGGGTAGGTGGATGGAAGGAGAAACCTATAGCTTGGATCACATTCTTGTAGGACTGAAGAGCAAGGCTTTAGGATTAGACAGCCTACCAATACAATCCTACAAAATAGAACTTTGGGTTGGGTCCAATAAATGATAATTTGGACCAATACTCAACTTTTTGTCACTCTTACAATAAACACGAATGTCTTTTCTTTATTTTTTTACTATTTTCAAAATTTATGTCATTCATCTCCTTAATATTATGATTTCACATTCGTCCCATAAAAAAGTCACATTTTAATATTATGACGTCCAATTTGTAAAATTCTAAAATTAAAAAATAATACGAATTTATTGGATTCAAACTAATAAATTGTGAATATTATAATCTATTTAAAAATTAGAAATGTGGTTCAAAAATTTAAATTAATGTATAACAAGAGGTTGAAAAAATTATTTTTGTGACGCCCCCAAAATTAGGTATACATCACCCATTCTGAGTCGCCAGATAAATGGTACAAAATTTAAATACAACTTCATTTATACAACTGTTGAGCTGTCGTATAGAATACAACCACAGTTAATTATGAGTTTTAATACAAATATATGTAACTCTCATGGTGCCTCGACCACAACCTTACAATGGTACTTTACATAAAAGTATAGTCAAAAATTGTTTTAGAAATTAAAATCTTTGGGAAGTGCTCAAGAAACCTTCGTATACGGGGAGGCCATGCGTTTAGGTTATAATAGATATCATATGGCCACGTAATTATCCTTGGTCAATCTAATAGACCCCAAAGAAAAACGAGAAAATTACTATCATCTTCTTTCCAATGGTGAGTCTTCTCGACATATAACTATCTCCACCGCTCCAAGTGAATATTATATTTCAAAGAAACTCCAAGATCATATAGGTAGTGCCCATAGATATACTCAGCAAGTGGATGCGCACAACCCTGTCTTATGATAACACGAGGTTGCATGTCATTAGACATCTTGTATGATAGTGGCAAAACACCCTTCCAAAGTTGGGTTCACCTCACCCTATTTGATTCACCAAATATAACTACTAAATGTTGTATAGAATACAACACACTTTTCTATACTGTTTAGGAGAACCTTCATATTTAGAGACCACTCGTTCTATTCCTTTGTTATTCCCATCCGACCAAAGAACACTCTTTACTAAGAACACTCTTATTACCTGAAAGGAATTGTGAAACAGAAAGGGTGAGCATAACTAGCCCAATAAAGAATATCATGACTAAAGATAATTAAATTATCAATAGCTTTCATCAATAATAAATCAGAGATTTAGAACATATGGTAGATGATAAAAATTTTCAACCATAGTTGCAGCGGAACGAGCAATCCATTAGAAGAGTCAAATAGACCATAAGGTCTATTATCTTCTTTATGTTAAAAGTCCACCAATAATGTTTTATCTATGTAAAATAAATCAACAGTTCATGTCAACAATCATATGAATAACTCATAATCATAATTGTGGTTCTAAATTCCTCTTCGCAACTAGGACGAAGATAATTCTCATCACCTATCTTCACCAGAAACATCTAAAATCATGGTTATACCAAATCGTAATTCTTCGCCATAATCATACTAATAAATTCATCTTTGCACCACGGCCAAAGATATTCATTAACAATTCATCTTTGCACTAAATGCCAAAGACATACAACTGTATTTTAGAATAGTCAAGTAGAACATGATATCTACTATCTTCTACGCATTAAAAGTGTATAATAAATATTTTATCATTTGAGACTCAAATTTTAATAAATAATCCACATTATCGAATCACCCTCGCACTACTACCAAATGATATTCGTTAATATCACATCCATGAATTTATATTTTATCATCGAGACTCAAACTTCGATAATCAATCCATATCATTGAATTATCCATGCACTACTACCAAAGATATTCATTATTATCACATCCATGAATTAATATTTCATCACCGAGACTCAAATTTCAATAATTAATCCACATCATCGAATCATCCCCTCGCACTACGTGCCAAGGATATTCATTAGTATCACGACCACGAATTATCCATGCACTATGGGCCAAAGATAATCGTGTTTTCATCAACCATCTGATCATGCCATAAAACAATTCATCTTTGCACCTCGTCAAGAGAATCCATAGCCATAATCATACCAAAACTGCTCATCAATGCACTACGCTACAACGAGGACTTTTTCCACATCATTTATAACATTACTACCATGATTATACCGAATAATCCTCGGTCATAATTATACCAAGTCCATCTACGCACTATGTGCCACGGATGACTTTCAACACAATATAAGCATGAGGATGATGACAATGATATAAGAATCAATCAAATGAGATAAATGATAAATATTAAACATTTATAATACAATTTATCCATTGTTCAATAATAACCAAATGTTATCAATCACTTAATAATCTCATAATCTAATATCATTAATATTATAACAATATTTTAATCATTTCTTAAACTTATAAATAATTTATTTCAATTGTTTACACTTTATCAAATAATGCATTAATCATTCAAAATGCCATACTCATAAGATTTCATCATCAATGATCAAATCCTCATCAAAAATCAGATATACCCTATATAGGATTCTCAAGCCATAAAATTCTATTTTCCAATTTTATTACTTCACATAACATATTTAATTCATTTACTCATAACTAGTTTATTTTTATGAAAATACCAAATCAAATTCCAAAAATATTTCTTTTCCGGGATTTAGCGAATATAGTCTCATCTTGAACATATATTTTTCTCGAATTTTTAAAATTCATTTACTATTTTTCATATGGCTAAAAGCGCGAATATTTAGACATTTATCATAAATTATACTTTTGTCCAAAAATTCCAAAATTTACTGGTGGTATACTCTCATTATATACATGTACTACCAATAAAAATTTCACCAATTTTGAGTTAACCACAATGAGTTATAAGAGTTTACTTTTAAAATAGTCTTTTCCCATAAAATCCATAACTCTTAATCTATACATCCAAAATTGCCATTTTTGGACACAATATAAAAACTCATTAAATTATCATTTTAAATTTTTCCGCAATTTTTAGGGTCGAGAAAATTACGAATCGCCTCAAGCGAAACCCTTTTAATGAAAATACTATTCGTATGAATATGAAGGATCATTCACCATGCATGTGGTAATCCACATGTATGTGAGTTATTCCAACAAAATAATAAAGAATGGAATAATGTAAGGATTCACCATGCGTATGCGATAGATCGGACCGACGAGTTATTCCCAATGTAATAATAAATAATGGAACTGTGTCCCATGAAACGCATGCATGTGATATTTCGACGTAATAATAAATAATGGAACCAGTCCCAAAGTAAACGCACGCATGTGATATTTCAACAAAATCATAAAGAATGGAATAACGTAAGAATTTCACCAAGTATAGGGTATCCCAAGCGTGATATCTGAGTTATTCCAATGTAATAATAAAGAATGGAATAACGTAGTTCTCTTCATGAATACAAAAGAAATAATACTCCCTACCTTAGAAAGAAGAGAGTAATCGATATAGAAGTAGTGAAGTAGCGAAACACTTTTCTTCTTTCTCCATAGTTTCTCTCTCAGAGTTTCAAAGTGAATTCGTAAGAAATAATGAAGGAATGAGCTTCTATTTATAGAAGAATGGACCGTATAGTAACTAATTCATGAATGGTCCGATTGATTTACTTTAATCGACGGTCCATATTTAAAGCAAAATCTTTTAAATAAAATATAATATATTCTATTTATAATCTAATAAAACGAATAACTTTATAAAAGATTTTACTATGCAAACACTATCTGAAGCCTTATGCAAACACTATGCATAATAAAATATAATATATTCTAATTATTGTCTAATAAAAATGTATAACTTTATAAAAGTATTCTGCTTTATATAAAAAAATTTACTATCTGAAATAAAGATGCATAATAGAATATAATATATTCTATTTATAGAATAACTTTATAAAAGTATTCTGCTTTTTATATAAAAAAATTTCGCTTTTATTACATTAATAATACCAATAAAACAAAACTGAGTGACTTATCACATAAGCATCAATAATCAATACCGTGCTATTTACCAAAATAGAAAAAAAAATTGAATACTTTTATTTCATAAAATTCGGGGTCTCACAATTTTCGTTATAGTAAAAATGAGATTCTCACTAGATCAACTAGACCATCAAACCAACCGCATCATTCATTCACACTCGTTCTACTCCACTCACACTCAAAGAAGAAAATTAGGGTGAATTTTATTTTTTTTGAATTTGACCCCACTGAACTTTCAGGTTGGATCCGCCTTTGAAAAAATGTATCCTAAAACTTGTTATCAGGTGATTCAATTGTTAGAATCCCTAACGCGATTAGTTAGGACCTCCTCCCCACTAGATATGGATCTAGGATTTTTCTGAGTGTTCAAAATCAATTGAAAATAACTAGATCTATCTTAGATCCGAGCAAATCTAGCATAAAAGTTCAAATTTTGAAGCTTTAAAACCGATTTAGGGCTAGATCTGGCCAGATGTAAGGTAGATCTAGTGAAAAGGTTTGATATTTAACTATATACAAGCTAAATATTCAGTAAAATATATAGATGTATAAGCAAACAACCAATATATGTATACAAATTTCAACTTTAAATGAATCTAATCACTATATTAAAACTAGATCTAACTATATTTACCAAGAAATGAACAAAGATTTGATTTTTCAACTCGAGGAATGAAGAAACAAGTTTCCTTGAACTTGAATATAAGCCATATCACCATATAATATATATATATATATATATATATATATATATATATATATATATATATATATGGAAATGATCCATAGCTTCCGTTAGCTATGAAAGCACTATTTCGCTTAATCCATCTCTTTATCGTCCCAATGGAAGATCTAAAGGGTTGGGTTGGGTCATTGTTTTGATCGTACCGCTAGATAGAAGTAATGTGACAACATAAAAAAAATTATAGTTAATTAATACTCTACTCGCTAATCGGTTCACAAATATAAAAATTATAAAATGAGTAATAGTATCAATACAAGGAATAGTATTCGACTAGGTAATTTGGGAGTAATGAATCGAATACGTAATTTATTTGAGTATGAATATAATATAAACTCAATCACTATTTCCTATTTATAATTAAAATTTATAAGGATACTCAGTAATTGTAAGACCCCAACTTTTTAATGAATAAAATCGAATTTCCTCTATTTATTATTGTGAAGAATAAGGTGTTAATTTGATATAATGCTTTGGTTATGGGTGAAATATGCAAATTTTTTCAAAATAAGCAAGTGGTTATAAATATTCATCGATGTTTGGGGAATATTCGTTTGGTCGTGGAATATTCTTTCTGCGCTTCAGAAATATTCGTATGACTTGCAACAGCCCATTTATGGGCCCCATAGCGTAATAACTCGTTTGATGAAGAAAACGACAAATTTGAATTTTTACAAATAAAGTCGTAGTTGTTACCGTTAACACTGTTGGAATACCCGGTGGTTAAAATACATGAATACGCGCGGTTGCACAAAGAGTACACCGATTTTGCACAAATTTTAAATTATTGATTCTTATGTAAGAAGGCACTTTCAATAATTGTTACATAATTATTGTTCAATATTTTATTTTATTGGTTCAATAATTGTTGCGTTGATATTTTATATTATTGTTGTTTCAATAATTGTCACCGCACAATATTTCCCATTATCGGATCAATAATTCATATTATTTGAATAATATTATGAGATAAAGATTATTGGCAATGTCTAGAAAGTTCACAAGGAGAGGTTTGGTCACCTAATCATTGCCAAGAAGGAGAAATCCTTATCTGAAAGCCCCTTCTCCAGGAATGGCCTTTGTTATCATAATTGTGATTTTGTAATATTATTTGTGAATAATTAATTATTGATTTATATGATAAGGAAATATTTATTTTATGTATATAATTGATAGATATATTTATTTTATGTGAATATAATTTAAGGAATTAATGTTGAGGTGTTTTTATCGGAATGGAGGTATTAAAAATTAAATCACTATACTTAAGATATATTATGTGAGTTATAATTTTTAATCTGACCGTTGGATCGTTGTGATTTTTGGATATGTTATTCATATATAAGTTGAGTATATGTCCATAAATTTTGAACCGTTAAAAATGAAAGTATAATTTGTTATGAATTTTAAGCGGTGACTGATTCAGAAATTAGGTTTATAAATGATCTAACTATATTTACCAAGAAATGAACAAAGATTTGATTTTTCAACTCGAGGAATGAAGAAAAAGTTTCCTTGAACTTGAATATAAGCCATATCACCATATAATATATATATATGGAAATGATCCATAGCTTCCGTTAGCTATGAGCACTATTTCAGTTAATCCATCTCTTATCGTCCAATGGAAGATCTAAAGGGTTGGGTTGGGGTCGGTCGTTTTGACTGGCCGCTAGATAGAGTAGCGGCCAACATAAAAAAATTATAGTTAATTAATACTCTACTCGCTAATTGGTTCACAAATATAAAAAATTATAAAATGAGTAATAGACTAATACAAGGAATAGTATTTGACTAGGTAATTTTGGAGTAGTAACTGAATACGTAATTTATTTGAGTATGAATATAATATAAACTCAATCACTATTTCCTATTTATAATTAAAATTTATAAGGATACTCAGTAATTGTAAGACCCCAACTTTTTAATGAATAAAATCGAATTTCCTCTATTTATTATTGTGAAGAATAAGGTGTTAATTTGATATAATGCTTTGGTTATGGGTGAAATATGCAAATTTTTCAAAATAAGCAAGTGGTTATAAATATTCATTGATGTCGGGGAATATTCGTTTGGTCGTGGAATATTCTTTCTGTCGGGAAATATTCGTACGACGGCGCAGCCATTTATGGGCCCCATAGCAGAATAACTGTCGGATGAAGAAAACGACAAATTTGAATTTTTACAAATAAAGTCGTAGTTGTTACCGTTAACACTGTTGGAATACCCGGTGGTTAAAATACAGTAATACGCGTGGTTGCACAGTAGTACACGATTTTGCACAGTATTTTTAAATTATTGATTCTTATGTAAGAAGGCACTACTCAATAATTGTTACAGTAATTATTGTTCAATATTTTATTTTATTGGTTCAATAATTGTCATATTGATATTTTATATTATTGTTGTTTCAATAATTGTCACCGCATGCAAAGATTCCATTATCGGATCAATAATTCATATTATTTGAATAATATTATGAGATAAAGATTATTGGCAATGTCTAGAAAGTTCATCGAGGAGAGGTTTGGTCACCTAATCAAGGCCAAGAAGAGGAGAAATCCTTATCTGAAAGCCCCTCTTCCTCAGGAATGGCCCGGTTATCATAATTGTGATTTTGTAATATTATTTGTGAATAATTAATTATTGATTTATATGATAAGGAAATATTTATTTTATGTGTATATAATTGATAGATATATTTATTTTATGTGAATATAATTTAAGGAATTAATGTTGAGGTGTTTTTATCGGAATGGAGGTATTAAAAATTAAATCACTATACTTAAGATATATTATGTGAGTTATAATTTTTAATCTGACCGTTGGATCGTTGTGATTTTTGGATATGTTATTCATATATAAGTTGAGTATATGTCCATAAATTTTGAACCGTTAAAAATGAAAGTATAATTTGTTATGAATTTTAAGCGGTGACTGATTCAGAAATTAGGTTTATAAATGATTTTGGTGAAAAATTCTAGAATTGAGTGGGCCCCACTTGTGGTTGGTGAAGAAATGTGCTGAATTTTATTTCAAATGTGGTAAGTGGCAATAGTAGCAGGTAAAGCCATCGTAAAGAAAATAAGTCTCGCTTTCTACGTAACAACATTTTCCTATAAATAGAGGGCTAAGTTAGAATTGAAAATCACACCAGAAACATAAGCTTTCTCTCTTTCTCTCTCTATATTATCGAGCGTATTTTGTGAGTATTTAGATACTTTGTGAGTTTCTATTTATCAGTGCAAGTTTCATTCAGCCTTATACCGATATTCCAATAAGAATTACTGTTATTTTGAGGTAAGGGATTTTAAGGGTTGTTATGTTTTTCAGTTTTGTAATTTTTCTGACCTTCAAAAATTCTGGAAAAATTTGAAATGATAATTTGATGAGTTTTCTAGATTGTGTGCAAAAATGGTGATTTTTGGATGTATAGATTAGGAGTTATGAATTTTATGGGGAAAAACTATTTTAAAAGTAAGCCCTTATAACTCCTTGTAGTTAACTCCAAAATTGGTAAATTTTTTATTGGGAGTATATGTATATAATGTATATATACTCAGAATTTCTAATTGTTGCACAAAAAGTACAATTTATGATAAATGTCTAAATATTCTAGCTTTTGGCCATATGAAAAATAGTAAATGAATTTTAAAAATTCGAGAAAAATATATGTTCAATATGACTATATTCTCGCTAAATCCCAAAAAAAGAAATATTTTTGAAATGATTTGGTATTTTTTATGAAAATGGACTAGTTATGAGTAAATGAATTAAATATGTTATGTGAAGTAAGAAAATTGGAAAAATAGGATTTTATGGCTTGAGAATCCTATATGAAGTATATGCAGATTTTTGATGAGGGTTTTGGTTATTGGTGATGAAATTTTATGAGTTTGGCATTTTAGGATGATTAAATGCATTATTTAGTAAAGTGTAAACAATTAAAATAAATTATTTATAAGTTTAAGAAATGTTATTCTTTCAATATCATTATACTAAAATATTGGTATGGATTTTATTGTAGAATTTCTACCTTTTTTATGTCGGAGTTACTATTCATGAATTACTATTCACGAGTTACTATTCACGGGGTACTATTCACGACAAAATTGGTTTCTTTTTCTGACCAAGTTATCATTGATTTATGAATCTTACTCTTGAAATTAAATTCATGTTTTGTTCATATTGTTTTTATTATCATATATAACATTTTTATAATCCTGGTGAAGAAATTTCTCTTTGACTTGAGTGTAAAGATGGGTAGATTATTGGTATGATCATAACTATGGGTTCTCTTTGGCCAGTTGTGCAAAGTTGAATTGTTGACTGGTATGATCATGACCATTGAATTTACAATCACTACTAGAAAATCAAGCTATAGCGACGGTCGCTATAGATAAAAAGATCGTCGCTTATAAAGTTATAATGACGGCCTACGACGACCGTCGTCATATAGAAGTCGTCATTGAAACCTATAATGACGGTCTTTTTTTCTATCTATAGCTGACTACCGACCGTCGCCGTAAAACTCCACAAAAATGCGCTTAAAATTTTTAACCGACTTCGATATCATATAATGATTTAATACGATCGTCACTAAAGAAGATTTGGCACAAAAATTGTCGAGTATTGCGACGGCGTGACGCAAATCGCGCTATAGAGTAATCATCTACGTGACGTTTGGCGCCGTCGCTATAGGTGTTATTTGGCGCTTAATGTGAGGTATCATGCGACTCGTGGTGGTCACGCTATAGTGAGATTTCATGAATGTGAGGTGTATCATGACTTATCGTGGTCGCCGCTTATAGGTGTTCGGGCGCCAAATAATTAACTTTAGAAACTATTCCGATCACATCAGATCTTTTCCAAATTCTTAAAGAATTATACAATACAATATTTCTTATTTATTTTACTCATTAAGAAGCATAACTACATTCAACCATCCAATCAATATAACATTTACAACTAAAAGAACAAAATAAATAAAGTCTATTAACATATTGTTACATAACCATAACCATCTAAAATATCATTACTATACGTATATACATAACCATCCAAAATATCACATTACTATGTATCAAAACAATACATAACCAAAGAAGACATTTAACATATTTTCAAATTATCACATCTAACAAATTTTCATCCAAAATAGTGTTACATCTAACAAATTTCCAACTGCACATGTAACATATCTCTCTAGCAGCACGAGACATGTCACAAGTCCTCTATAGGATTATTTGATCCACTAATATCACCATTATCTCCTTCTGTGGATCGATCCTACAAATTAATTATCAAGTAAACTTGTTAATCCATACCAACAGAGTGATAGAGCAAAAATTTTAAGTATAAGTAGAGTGAGAGAACAACACCTGATTGTTGGAATGAGCATTTGGAACTGATGACTTCTTCATAAATTCTGTCATCATTGATAATAGTTCATCCACTTTCCTTGCAAGATCGCCTCCTTTTTCCCGCACCTTTTCAACTCGACTTTTCAATTCTTGATTCTCACGTTGTACCTCATTATTTGTGGTCACGAGGCCCCAAGTGTTTGTAGTCATGTGGCACCAACTCCACCTCGTCAAGTCTACCATGTCGCTCTCGTCCAAGAACTTGTGCAAGTATATCATTCACATCTATACTCTGCTTTCACCATCGATTCTTGAGTTTTCTTTAACTCAATAATTTTTCCTGTGAAAATATACAATGCAAAATATACATAACTTAAATATACAAGGCGCTTCAACATAACTTAAAGAAGTGTAGCAAATAATTTCTTTCCAAGGTCAGATCCAAGCTTGTTTGCTTAGTCTTTGTCGTGATTCAAATCACATACTAAGTTGTTGCATTAGCTTTTTGGCTAGAATAGGAAACCATACGAAGAAGGTGACTTCCAATACAATGAGAAGGCATCAACTAATAGTAGTAATTCTTTCTTTTTTAACTAATCATTTCGACAGACGCTCAATTTTGGTTCACTACTTAATTCAAGTAATAATTTATTGATTTGAAGCAAACCAAACACTACTTAATTCAAGTCTATTAAACAAATTCAAAGAATACCGCTATAGTAAAACTAAATTCTCCCTAAAAAAAAAAACATGGACTCTATGAACTCCAAAAATGAACTCTATGAACTCCAAAAATGAGAACTGAGTTGGACTCTAAAAACAGAAAACATGGACTCTATGGACTCTAAATTCTTCTTATATATAAGAAATGAGTTGGTTTTTTGATTTGATTCATCACAATGAACTCCAAAAATGGCAACTAACATTTTAGAGATGTAATTAGGACAACAAAACTTCGAAGAACAAAGACTGCTGCAGTAAGTTCTTAGGAACGAGGCACATAGAATTTTGCGTGGTATGATACTAATGTTGTGAAGGAGGTGTATGTTGAAGACTCTGAATTTGGACAATAGTATAGATGCTTAATCATGATGAAATGGCATAGCACTCTGAATTTTGCGTGGTATGATACTAATGTTGTGAAGGAGGTGTTTGCCAAAGAATGAACAGTGCAGAAGGGTTTACTAGAAGTGCAAAGAACTTGGTATAACTCAAAGTTAACAACAAAAATCATGCATCATTTAAATTATAGCATTGTATCTCAATTCTCAAGAGAGCAAAGGCACAATTATAACTGATAATTAAAAATACAGAAGATTTTTTTTTGGA
The DNA here is from genome assembly GCA_020205615.1 of Panax quinquefolius. Classification (NCBI taxonomy): domain Eukaryota; kingdom Viridiplantae; phylum Streptophyta; class Magnoliopsida; order Apiales; family Araliaceae; genus Panax; species Panax quinquefolius. The sequence goes on along the minus strand of CM035172.1, from coordinate 41,513,707 downwards.
AAAGGCAAAAACATAAAGTCACAATTATAAAGATAAACTAATCAAGAAGAGAATAATTGCTATTTTTGTCAATGCTAAGTTGCTAACTGTTCCTAATTCTTTCTATATTCTTTAGTAATGCATGTTTCAAGCTATATTCAATACTACAAAATGAAAACTTAACAACCGCTTCTTCAACATTTTGTATACCCTGACCATCTTTCATGAAAATCCTTGTGCCTAAATTCAAATTATATAGCGATCAATTATACAAACATTTGATTAACTTCTACTAATCATATAATAATCAGTATATAGAATCATACCCTCGGTAAAGAGCTTAAAGACAATATAGAATAAAGAGTTAAAATATCCCATTGTTTGAGGATTGATAAATACGTACCACATTCAAGGATGCTCCCGGTAAAATTGAGTTATCACTTCGAGTGTGGGACTGTATATACATATCCGCTCGATCAATCTCTTTTTTATTTATTTGGTACTACAAATAAAACAAAAAATAGTACATAATTCAAGAAATACTCTATTCATAGAAGTCTAATACATGATTAACGACAAAAAATATTGAAATAACATCAAATATTACCAATTCATGCTTTTTTTTGGAATTGATGTATGACCTACCAACAATTTTTTTCGATTTTCACAATTTTTTGTAGCTATATCCTGCATTGCATGTATTTATAAATTAATAATAATTTATAACAATAAGTAAGAATTGATAATACATAAATTAGAATAAAAACAACTCATGCATCAAGAAGCTAACCAATAATCAACCAACGCAATGACCCATTGATTAGGATTTACTCGATCATTGTTGATAGTATTCATTATCGATTTGCACTACTACCACCACACAAAATTATTACTCTTTAAGTTAGACTTCCAATCTCTCCACCTATTGCTCATGATAGCCACCGCTTTCTTTTAGCATTGGGGTGATCTGTGGTAAATCGTTTCTACAACAAACAAATTTACACATATATTAAATTACCTTCAAAGTGTTTAATGTCAAATTCTATAAAATGCTATTGATTAATAACCTCAATTTCATCCCAAGCCCTTGTCGTGTTAGCCTCTCATCATATTGGACCATGTTGAGTACTTATTGGAAAAATTCTCCATCATGAAGCAAGACACCAGAGAAAGGTTGTTAACTTATCAAGGCGTCTCCCCAACAGTCACCATTTGCATCATAAATTACTTTCTTGGGTGCATCGATATTTGACCATAACTTTGCTCCCATAGTTGGTCCACGCTTCCTCTTAGGTCGAGAACCTAAAAAAGAGAAAGAATCAAGATATATGAACTAAACAAAACTGAAATATAACATGATTTATATATGTAAAAGAGTTTGTAAATAACACAAAGTTGCATCTCAAACGACCATAGCAGTCCACATCTTCAACATGACATTTGACCATAAGCAATTCCATATTTAGGCACGCTTTTAGCTATAAATTTACAAACAAATCCATAATAGAACTCAAAAGAAACCTTTAGCAAATCCATAATTCATATAGCGATCCCAAGCATCTATGTTATATGCATTATCACATCATGTAAATAATTATATATAGTCTATATTCATGCTTTAGAACACACAAATGTAATGTCTTATGCTTTTGACAAAAAATAGTCCATTTCTAGGCTTTTTAGGTATGGTTTAGTGCTAATATCCACGTAACAAACTTCACAACTAAGTTTTAGCCAGTGTTTGGTGATCCACAATCCAATTATCAATTCAATTGGATTAGTCTTCGGAATTAATAAGAGCCCTAATTCCAAAGAAGGTCGATCAAGAACAACTAACAAACAAATTGTATAACTAATAATCGACTTGCAGTGTTCCTTCCTTGTTCAAGAGCCCAAAATATTTCCCATCAAACACTTTCTCGCAAATATGTCCGCCACCACGTTATTGCGCAGAAAGTCGCACATATTGGTGCAACTTCTAGTAGACAGATCATCCATCATTCCTAGAAAGCTCTGATCAAGTGCAAGAATAAATCGGCGGAGTTCAAGATGGGAGCAAGTACTTTGGATTGTTTGGTACAAATTAAACCTCAATTCTTGTTTAGGTATATATATACTTGGCCCTTCAGCACAAGCTGATCACAGATAGGCTTTGTTTTTGCAAGTAAGAAGTAGCTCCTCTTACTTATATACGCATGGTACCTTCATGACAATGCAAGTATAAGTGTAGATATATGCATGGTACCTTCAACATTCTCATAAATGCTTTCCTCCTCTGCATGTGGTTCATCGGCATGAATCTCATTATCATTAATTTCCGGGCCATCTTCCCTGTTAGCACGAGATCTAGACGTTCTATTAGAAGCCATTAAAGCAACCTGAGAAACAAAAATATGAATTCAGAAGAGTAAAGAATGTCAATTCATAATTGATAGACAACTGACATTTATGTCTAACAGAAAGACATCCTTTAGAAAATTACCTAATTCTCATAATCATATCAAATTTTTAGATGCAAAATAGAAAATAGACTAGGCTAATTAGATGTTGTCTAGAAGGTAAATAAAACAACAAGCTGTAGAGATATATATAGAGAAATAGAGGAGGAGAGGGAAACCTTGCACCCCATCTAGCTAGAAAATGGCCAACATATAAATAAGTGAGAATAATTGAAGGAAAATGGCCAGCAATAGCTCTGATGTGATCATTGTTGACTTATCTGGGTCTTGTTCTCCTTCTATGTCCAACTCTTCTTCCCCTGAGCCTGAAGTTGAATCAACTTGCATGCCAATCATCTCCATTTTTATACTAGAGGGAGTATTATTATTATATTAAACGTGGTCTCCAAAGTAGTAATATATTTGCTAATAGTACAAGGAATACCAAGATATAATATCAGAAACAGAAGATATTATACTAATACATAAGATAGTCTAGATATTATATTAATAAATAAGATAGTCTAGATATTTGCTAATAGTATAAGGAGCACCAAGATATAATATCAGAAACAGATCTATCAAAGTGTAACAATTTCTCTTTTGGAGAAAATGGACAACGTGTAACAAGACATATCTATCAATTGTGACGTTTATCCTCTTCATTTTCATCACTATCACCCTCCTCTTCATCTTCGGGACCCTCGTCTTCGTCTTCGTCTTCGTCTTCTTCTTCTTCTTCGTCTCCGTCTCCGTCTCCGTCCTCATCTTCATCTTCATCTTCATCTTCATCAACAATATGTTCAATCAATCGTCTTTTGAAACGAGATGTATCAATTTGAGATCCTGTTTTTCGCTTACTTCTAAGTCTTTTTCGTCCATTTTCAACTAATTCAGCATCAACGTCATTCTTAACCCAATTTATGTTTTCAATATCAACTTCAAGAATCGAGTGTGATGAATTCTTCATTGGTATTGGGTAACTCGTCACTATCGTAATCTACTTCAAAGATCTTCACATAAATCTCTCATTTTGTTCATATAACTACACGCCAATTGTTATCCTTTTGATCATCAACATAAAATATTTGTTGAACCTGAGAAGGCATTACAAAGGGCTCATCGGTTGAACCAAACTTTTGATAATTTACAAGCGTGAAGCCATAATCATCAATTTTGACCCCTCTATCACGTGCTAAACTGTCATACCACTTACATTTGAATAGAACAACTTTGCCAGATCCATAATAATCTAATTCAACAACATCTTCCAAAATACCAAAGTATCCAACTACATCTTCCTTAGGATTTCGGTCTCTAGCAGAGGAATATCCATGAGTAATTCTTACCACATATACCCCACTATTCTCGCTGCTTCTCTCTTACTCTCACAACTTGTAGAATGGAATCGATACCCATTTACTAAATAACCATCTCCTCTCCTGCCTATCAAATTTGGGCCAAATGCAAGAGCTTGAACTTCCTTTGAAGCATCATTATTCATAGTTTCCATCTACAAAATGGTAGCGATATAAGCAAATTCCATCCATTTATTATTAATAACCATTACAAAATTTTGCATAAAATTACGTTCACATAATGTAGTACTTACATAACTCTTAAACCATTCAGGAAATTCCTTTTTCTTAGCATTGTCAATTTCCTTGGTGTTTGTTTTTGCTTACGCTTTCCACGTCAGTAATATATATATATGAATCTTGCCAAATACTACAAACAAATAAACAAACAATTTTTTTTGTCATAGCTAGCTTGCTTTATGGATAGTTATTAATATTTCAACCATAAATGTCATTCTTTATTTACTCACCTTAGATATGACTCAACCTCTCAGACAATTGAATAAAGACATACAAAAGCACTCTTAACATCATCGCCACATGTAGTACAAACTTTTGGGACATTAAGAAATCGACCTATGTTTCTGAATACAGATAAACTTGATTCTCCTTGTTCGTATCCATCTTCATTTCTTCCAACTCGTTTCTATGTAGCATTGTGTTGACTCATATATCTTGAGCAAAATGTAATACATTCTTCAGCGATATACCCTTCTACAATTGACCCTTCTGGACGACTTCTGTTGCGAATATACCCTTTTAACTTGCCCATGTATCTTTCAAAAGCCCACATTTGTCGATATTTCACATTTTCGGTTATCTTTGCCTCTTCAGCAGGGTGGACACACAAATGTACCATTATATCAAAGAAAGCAGGAGGAAACACCATCTCAAGCTTGCAAAGTATTAATGGAATTTTCTTGTTCAACGGTTCATAATCTTCCGATGTGTTATAGTTGGAACATATTCTCTAAAGTAGTTACAAAGTTCAATTATTGTTGAAAGCGTATATGTCTCAGGCAAGTTGGTACATCGTATTGCTATTGGAAGTAATTGTTGCATTAAAATATATCGGTCGTGACTTTTAAGACCCGAGATCTTGCCCCCTTCAAATTGATGCAACGTGAAATATTTGAAGCATATCCATCGTGTACCTTAACATTTTTCAACACTTGCAAGAAATCATGTCTTTCTTTCTTAGAGACATCGAGTAGCTTACGGTACGCAAAAGGTACTTTAAATTACTTACTTGCTTGCATGTATTGGATGGAGCTATCTTTTTATACCCATTTTCATCAAGTCCAATCGTGCTTTTAAATTATCTTTTGACTTTCCTCGCACACTCAACAATGTCCCAATCAAAGCTATCACAAATGTTTTGGCAATGTGCATTCCATCTAGATTGTGGGCGCAACAAAAGTATCCGCCAATATGGCAATTCAAGGAAAATAGATTTCTTCCTCCAATTATGTTTTGAGTCATGGGGAATGGTCTTCGTGCTAGTGGGTGTCTTTCCAAAAGTGACATTAATGGCATTAACTTGTTCGAGAATATCAAATCCTGATGGCACCACCGGAGCTTCACTATGGTCACATTGTCCGTTAAATCTTTGTGTATCAAACCTATAACTATGACCCGACTCCAAAAAACAACGATGCCCGATATAACATTCCTTACTTTGCAATCTACAAGAACGGGTGTTCATTTGACATGATGGACAAGCCAACTTACCTTTAGTGCTCCAACCAGACAACATAGCAAGAGCTGGAAAATCACTAATTGTCCACAACAAAGGCAAAGACGCATTTGGAACTTTGTACCCCAGAGATGCATCATACGCTTCAACCCCATTACTCCATAGATCTTCAACTCTTCAATTAAAGGTTGCATATACACGTCGAATATCATTACACGGAGAGTTTGGACCGTATTATTAACAATGGCATGATAAAATACTCCGCTTCATACACATCCACGGTGGTAAGTTATAAACAACAACCGCATCGGCCATATACTATACGGTGACCCACGGGTAAAGGGACTCATGCCATCGCAGAGACAGCCGAGTCTTACATTTCGATATTCTTGAGAGAATGTAGGGTACATTGTATCCAAATGCTTCCAAGTCGCAGAGTCACCGGATGACGATTCACTCCATCTTTCCGTCGCTTTACATGATGCCACGTCATGTATTTTGCGCTTCTATAGACATAAATAGCCTCTGCGATCTCTAATTAACGGTAAAATAACGTAATTGCTTCACGCCTACTTTGCTCCTCTCTTAGCATTTGTATCTACTTGTGCATTCTCTCGGTACAACCATCTCAATCTGCTTCCATCTCAATGATTTGCAAACCGCATAAGACTCTAATTTTTCATTCTCCTCCAAAAGAGCATACAATCATTCTCGCATTTATCAATCTTCTCATAACCAAACCCTAAATTTACAACCATTTTCTTCATTTCATAAAATTATCGTGCAAGTTTGCAAATGATGGAAATGATGACTTCAACTTACTTGAGCAAACCATCAAAGGACACGCCACCCATTTGCTAACATTTTTATGATTGAAAAGCCATACAATGAATGAAAGGATGCCTCAATTTCACATCCGTGATATAATGGTTGATTGGCCTCTAACATGTACTTTTGGTATTGTATAGCTTCAGCTGATGATTCCACACCGTGGTCCCTAAATATATCATTTACCATCTCAGGTATACGATGACCATCTTCGGATTGTGATGGTTCGTCGTGAACATCATCATTACTCACATCCCTGACAATTACATCTTCCCCTTGATGCACCCAATTCGTGTAGCCAAACATAAATCCATCACAAATCAAATGTTCACGAATAGTAGCTCGAATCTGGTATCGACCATTTACACAATTCTTCCATGACAAGGAATTCTTCCCTGCTACCATGCCCACTTTTTCAAACCAAAGTCCGAGAAATCTCTACTACGCTCGCAAGATATTCTCTAAATATCTTGGTAATTCCATCCACATCTTATCCATAATATTATGTCCCTAAATCAAATTGAACAACCATCGAACGATATTACAGATAGAAATCTATGATAATTAATTATCATAATTAATTACCTTGAACGCCAACCAAAGTCCTAGTTCACTCAAACAAAACAAAAAAAGGTGTATGTAAGATTTATGCCAAGTCCCTTCCCACCACCCAAAGTTGATTAAAGATAATAGAGAGAAATATACTAAAACAAGTACTAAATCACTAAAGAAGCTATAGATTTCAAACTAACATTCGATGTTAGATTTACTTTTATGTAGACCCCATAAAATAGTACCACCACTATCGAGACACACTGTTCTCTTCAAAACTTAGGGCTTGTTAAGATTTAGGGCTTCTTAAAATAGCGAGATTTTTAGGCAATCAAGCGTGCAACTAAAACAAGTACAAGATTTTGTTATCTCGACCCTTTTCACCCACTTTCATATATCGTATATAGAATCAGAATTTATAGGGTGAACTACAAAATTATTTCTTTTGGAAGTTTGCTTTAGATGATAAACCTAGAGTGCGGTGGTATTTACTTTATTTATTTACACCTGAAGAAGCTGGATCTAAAATTACATGTATATGGAGGATGAGAGATTGAGATGTTATGTAATACGTCCAAAAATGAGTCGCACCATTTACACAACAAACATATAATAAGCTCCTCAAGGCGCAGTATTTTTTACATTACAACACACCTATCCTTTGATAGTTTTGAATCGGCTTGGAAGAGAACGAGGGCATGTTCCTCCTTGATACTTGCACAGTGCCATTAATTTTTGAATATTAATATGATTCTGAATATCAGCTCAAGTTACAGGAAGTATCAAAGTTAATCTTGTATTCCAATATCAAACCATCCCCCTATCGAGAAAAATTCATGGCTTGCTTTTGCATGTGTCTAACACCATGTTAAAATGAACAAAATGAATAGAAAGTTGAAAACCTACCTGGGGCCTCAGAATCAGTCTTGAACCACAACCAACAGGTTGGTTGTTTGTGAATTACGTTCTTGATGTTGCTCAAATTCACATTGTTGAAATGCTACGCCAATTGCGGATCGAATCACACAACATATCCCACTCGAAGAAGACCAAGAAAGGTAGAGTTTCCCCAACAAATATATTCACCGCACTAAGACTACCACAAGATAATATAAATAATTATTAGAAAGTCCGGTAGCAACCAATTTGACCCACAAACAACAACAATATGGAACCGAACAAAACGGATTAAAAAGGCATACGCCATAGATCTGAAGGAAAGGTAGGATAATTACTTGAAATCGGAATGTTCTTGTCTTTGGATTGTCAATACTAGCAAGATAATCCTGAAAATATTAGTTGGAATAAGTCTTTTTGCACAAAAGCCATTACCGAAAAATGAAAAACAAAGTTAAAACAGAGGGAAGAGGAACGTACCGCATTAGTAAGCTCCATGCAGAATCGACTGATTCAGATGTTGATTTGGGGAAAGAACGTAATCGATTTATCGAGATGTTGATTTGGGGGAAAGAACAGGAGAGATTTGTGATTGATAAAACGCCCACCCTTGAAAATCGACTGATTCAGATGTTGATTTGGGGGGAAAGAACAGAATCGATGATTGAGATGTTGATTTGGGGGAAAGAACAGGAGAGATTTGTGACTGATAAAACGCCCACCCTTGAAACCCTCGTTATTATCTCACGCCCCTTCGACACTCGTTAAAATCCCAAATAAAAATTCCTATACCGACGGCCAACTAGGGATCCTCGGAATAGACTACCTTTAGAGGCTATCTGACCAACTGATCGATTGTGACCGTCGCTATATACATGTATATCATGACGGTTCCGCCTACCGACCGTCGCTAAATCCCGTCGCTATAGATTGATTTTCTAGTAGTGAATTGAATATTTTTAGCTTAAGTGCAAAGATGAAAGGATCAACATGGTTATAATTATTGTTTATATAAATTCTAAAATGATTATATATTTCTTTGAGATATTAATATCTTTGGCCTGTAGTGCAAAGATAAACTGTTGTTGAATATCTTTGGCCAATAGTGCAAAGATGATGTGTTGTTGAATATCTTTGGCCCGTAGTGCAAAGATGAACTGTTGTTGAATATCTTTGGCCTGTAGTGCAAAGATGAACTGTTGATGAATATCTTTGGCCCGTAGTGCAAAGATGAATTTATTAGTATGATTATGAACATGAACTGTGATTTGGTATAACCATGATCTTTGATGTTTCAGGTAAAGACAAGTGATGAAAATTATCTTCGTCCTGGGTACGAAGAGGAATTTAGAACCACAATTATGATTATGAGTTATTCACATGATTGTGAACAGGAACTGTTGATTGATGTTACAGGGATAAAACATTGTTGGTAGACTTTTAACCTGGAGAAGATAATAGACTTTATGGTCTATTTGACTCTTCTAATGGATTGCTCGTTTCGCTGCAACTATGGTTGAAAAGTTTTATCATCTACCATATGTTCTAAATCTCTGATTTATTACTGACGAAGACTATTGATAATTTATTTATCTTTAGTCATGATATTCTTTACTGTGCTAGTTGTGCTCACCCTTTTGCTTCACAATTCCTTTCAGGTAATAAGAGTATAGCTGGGTCGAGTGGGGGTAACAGGGGAATAGAACGGTGGTCTCTAGCGGTAGAAGTTCTCCCTAAACATTATAGAAAAGTGTATTGTATTTTATACATCATTTAGTAGTTATATTTGGTGAATCAAATAGGGTGAGGCGAACCCAACGTTGGAAGGGTGTTTTGCCACTATCATACAAGATGTCTAGTGACATACAACCTCGTGTTATCATAAGACAAGGTTGTGCACATCTACTTGCTGAGTATATCTACGAGCACTACCTATATGATCTTGGAGTTTATTTGAAATATAATTTTCAACTGGAGACAATGGAGATAGTTATATGTCAAGAGAAGACTCACCATTGGAAAGAACATGATAGTAATCTTCTCGTTTTTCTTTGGGGTCTATTGGGTCAACCAAGGATAATTCTGTGGACATATGATATCTATCATAATCTAAACGCATGGCCTCCCATGTACGAAAGTTTCCTTGAGCACTTCCCAAAGGTTTTAATTTCTAAAACAGTTTTTGACTATACCTTTATGTAAGGTGCCATTGTGACGTGTTATCCAAGGTTGGGATGAGTCACAGTTGGTATCAAAACTCACAACATATGTGTTGTTGTATTTTGCACGACAATTGTTGTAATAAAGTTGTAGTTGTTTTCTGTACAATGTATTTGGCGACTCAGAATAGGTTGGATGAAATGAACCTATTTTGGGGGTGTCACAGTAATTATACTTATACATACTTATTTTATTAATTAATATTATCGAATATAAAGAATAGTACTTGACTAGGTAATTTGGGAGTAGTAGAAGTTGAATACGTAATTTATTTGAGTATGAATATAATATAAACTCAATCACTATTTCTTATATGGATTATCAATAATATTAATTAATAAAATAAGTATGTATAAGAATAATTACTGATTATCCTTATAATTTTTAATTATAAATAGAAAATAGTGATTGAGTTTATATTATATTCCTACTCAAATAAATTACGTATTCAACTACTACTCTCAAATTACCTAATCAAGTATTATTCCTTGTATTAGTATGCTATTATAATTCTTTATATTTGTGAACCAATTAGAGAGTGAAGTATTAATTAGCTATATATTTTTAATTTAAATTATAATTATTTTAAGTCCCTGATTAAGCCAAATTCTTTTATATTGGGGTCAGTCAAAACGTGCTCGTTTTAACTAGCAGCTAGAGGGAATAGCAGCCAACATAAAAGAATTTAGGAGTAGCGATTGTCCCCAACCCAGTGCAGGAGATGAGTTGGCTAGTATAGTGCCCATAACTAACGGAAGTTATGGATCATTTTTCATATATATATATATATATATATATATATATATATATATAATGACTCTCTTCGAAGAATCGGAGGAGGCGAACAAGATTTATATTGACGATTTTTTCCGTCGCTATAGCATAAAAAGCCGATTTTCTATGCTATAGCGACGAAAAAAACCGTCGTTATAACCGGTTTGCTCCCTCCATTTCGCTGGAGAAGCAGACTGTATATATATATATAAAAACTAGATCTAGTGATTTTTGGAGTGATTTCCGAGCTGCTTCTCTCTCTAAATGTAACTCTCTCTAAAATATGCTCTCTAAATGTAACTCTCTCTCTAAAATATGCTCTCTTTGCAAATGAGTCGTTGATGGTCTGATATAGGCCTCGGGGGCACTGCTTCACCAAGGGTGTATATCCCATTTTCACATAATACAATAATGAGTGTGTTTATCAAGTAAATTAATCAGCCCTGTAAAGATTGGAGGTGTAACCAGCAGACCCTGGCTCTCAATTTCATAATATTCTTTTCCACAACACAAATATTAGTCTGAAAAATATTCTTTTAAACCCATATATAGATTCTAATCATTCACTGTTATCTAGTACTCTCATGAAGGTACAAAACAAAGTAGCAGAAACTAGAGGAGAAGTAAATCCTGTTAAGAGACGGGACAGACAATTCAGGTCCTCCTAGTTTTAGATTCAGTTTTGGCAGAAGTCGTCCCCGAAAGCTTGTTAACCTCGTACAGTAGTCCAGCAGAGAACAAGAAGCTGCACCAAAACCCAAAAACATTAGATAGTCGTTATTATTTGACATCATTTTAGATTGCTCATTTTTTCCAAAAGTCTGTTGTTATTGATGACATGATATACAATATCATTTCTTCAGTCAAGATATGCATGTTTGATACCATGCGAATACTGGCATGTTAGAAACAACCGTTTATAAAGCTTAGCAAGAATCCATGATAGGTGAAGAATATCTTTAAATTCAAGGGTAAAATGCAAATGTGATCCCTAACCTTTAGTTGTTTTTGGATATTAAGCCCATTTCTTTTGGTCAACGCAAATCGAGCCCATTTCTATTGGAAAATTTAGATATCGAGCTCCCAGATGCCACATGTGCGTTGACCTGCCTACGTGACACACGTGGCACCGCTGACGTGGACATTTTCCAAATTAATTGCCAAAAATATGGATCTCCCCATATTTGAACCCAAAACCTCAAATTTGAAATTTTGGACATGAGACAAGCACCACAAGCCTAATAGTTAATTTTACTCAAGAATTAAGTTTTATATCAAAACAATTCATTTCCCCAGCCCCACCAAATTATTAAAAGACATTTATACCCATTAATTTAAAACACCATCATACTCAGCAATTTCAAATCTCCAAAAGTTAGGTTTTCTAAATTTAGACCAAAAATTACATCTTTCGCTTTCAATGGCCATCGTCTCAGAAATCCGTGAGGAATGAAAGGAGAAAACTACCTAAAGAAAATAGAAATCTACTGTTTCTTTGAATCATAAATCTTCCCTTGTTTCGGGTTCCGATTCCGAAACAAATCTGAAACTTATAATTTACAGCTTATAGAAATTATAGTTAAGGTTTGAGGCGGAGTTGGTGCCTAAGCGTTGCCGGAGAAGTCGACTGCGACTGTTGGCACCGGTCGCGGAGGAGGAGGTATTCGGGTCTAGGAGAGGGGTGAGGAAGAGGCGGCGGCTCGTGGCGTTGGTGTTTGACAACCGTAATGCCGAGGATGGTGGTGGAAGAAGGGAGGGAGGAATCGGAGATGAGGGTATCGTCAACGACGGCGTCGGAGATGGACTGGAGGAGTGGGTGGCGGAGGGAGCTAACGATGAAGTGTTGGGAGAATGGGTCCCAGGTGAGGGATTCAGGGTAAAGAATAGGCGATCGAAAGTTGATGATGTGGGGATTTTTGGAGGAGACTGGGCCTGGGAAGGTGAATATTATGAGAATTGTGGCGGTGATGATGAGAATCAGGGTTGATCTCTTCCGACCCCTTGAGAAAAATTAATGTTTTCTACAAGATTAAGTTGTAGGGTTATTTACATCCTAAATTAAATAATAAATAATGTGTCGTATTTTTTTGGTAATATACATTACATTTCAAAATTAAGGTTATGCTTAAAGGAAAATGATAGAAAATTAAGTATAATTTAAAGCAAAGATAGATTTTATCATTATTATACTAAACTATAATATTTGATTTATAAATAATGTGTCACTAATAACAAATGTAGATTAGTCTATGACTCTATCTAATAAAATATCAATAATATTATAGAAATTATTAAGATATCCTTTTATCACATATATCAATAATAATGTTTTGATGGGGCTGGGGAAAGATAAAGAACGAAATGAATCTTAGATTGTCTGAAGGATCTGTGTAGTATTTTAATTTTGGGTGTGAGGGTGGGGGGAATGAAATATTTTGATATAAAAATTAATCCTTGCGAGATTTTAACAGCTAGGTTGGTCATATGACCAAGGTTTCAAACGTGAGGTTGTGAGTTCGAATCAGTGGAGAGGCAAATTTTTGGAAAATATTCCAAAGAAGCCACGTCAACGTTGCGCACATGTCAAATTACAATATAAAATGTACATGTCAGATCTGTCATGTGTACCACGTAGGCGCCACGTGTGACACGTCATCAAGTCAACGCACATGCGGCGTCTGAGGGTTCAAAGTCCAAATTTCCGAATAGAAAAGGGCTCAGTTTGTATTGACCGGAAGAAAGGGGTTCAATATCCAAAAACCACTAAAGTTCAATGAGTCGACTTTGCATTTAACCCTTAAATTCAATGGTAAAATTTTCACATATTCATCAATATCATTGTAAATAAATTATCGTCTCTTGTACCATCTTAGGCTTCTCCAAATCATGAGTTCTACTTCAACTTCCTATTTAGTTTAACTGGAATAATTATAGTTTTAAAAATTGCAGCCCCAAGCACGAGGATAGAAATCAAAGAACTTGAGGTTTTTAATCAAAGCCTTTGCCATTTCTCCCACCTTTTGGGCTAACCTCTATTCAACCATTAAAAAAAATAAAAATAAAAATAAAAAATAAGAAAGTGAAAGAAGTGTAGTTTGTATAACATGAAGCTCGGAATTAAGGGTGTCTTTTTTTTTTTTTTTTTTGCTAAGTTCAGCTGAAATCTTAACATTCCTGCCTTGGGCAGGAATGGATCCAAGATAACAAATAACAAGGGGAATTAATCTATGGTCCTTTGTAACAAAAAAATATGCATTTTATTTATACCTTGTAAAAAAGGACTTTCTTGTGTAATAAACTACTACCTCCGTCCCATAATAAGTGTTTTTTTAGCTTAAATCACGCATACCAATACACAAGCTAAAATGACAAAAATACCCTTAATATATTTTCTTTGAAGTTGAAGAGTTAATGAGTGTCATTTAATTGTAATGATGGTAAGATGCAATAAATACCATTGAATGCATAAGGGCATATATGAGAAAATATTGCAAAAATTGTATTGGAGTTCTAACACATCACTTATTTTGGAAAAAAATATTAAGCCTAAAAAAGCACTTATTGTGGGACGGAGGTAGTATTTCTTTTCTTTTAAAAAGAAATTAAGAAAATAGCAAATATGTAATAGTTACATGAGTCTATCCATCCCATTCAGACTTTAAGGGGCATCATGGCATAACAGTCAAGGTCATACTGAAGTGCAAACCTATAAGAATCCTAATGACCCTAAAAAAGGATAACGGGCAGCAGAAATTACTTGTTTTTCGAGACCCCATTATAGGTTCTATCCATATATGTGATCATACATGATTCGGTTTCGTTTTATTGGAATTAAGAAAATACCCGACTTTACTCTTTTTGTTTCCAAATTTACTCATGGAAATCTAGAAAGGCATTAATCATGTTATCACAAATTCATGTACATATCATAGTTTAAATGATTCCTCGTACATTTGGAATCAGGATGAAATGCCCACTTTTGACAATTCATTTTAAAGCCGGCCAGGTAGCCATGCAATTCAGTAGCAAAATTAATATTTCCATTCAGATATGTGCTCTTAATTAAAATGTTATACAAACCGGAAAGCAGAAATTTCAAATAAAATAAGATCAGCATTACCATGTTGTGATACAAACGCGATGGACAGTGCCAGCCGCAATGAGAGCAACTAACTCTGCGAATATAACTGCAATGAAAAGAAGATAACTAATTAATTAACATGGGGTGGTTGTTAACAAATAGCTGGTACTAATTACTATAATAACAACACATAAGGATAACGAGCATGTGGATTGCTACAACTATTTTGGGGGCATTACATTGAGCATATTCACATATAACTTTACTTCAAAAAATAATCTTAGCAGTGAGCCCTTACATAATGCCTCTTTATATACCTTAGGCAGTTGCATATTCCAACTTTTTTACTTGCAAAGAAAAACAAACACCAAGGATATTCTAAGTAATTAGGCTTTGGTGCAAATTTGGAACTCTAAACACACATGCACTCAGCTGCTCCTCTACCATTCATCATCAAAGAAGCAAGCCAAGCAAATGCAAAAAACCTTTCTTTCCCCTCTTTCCATGACATGTATCTATATACCTGATTTCTCAAGCATAACAAATTAACCAGTAGATTTAAAAAAAACCACAAAACCTTAATATTGCCTTCATTCATGTAACCACAGTGCAAGAGCAAGGTATCAATAGGATGTATACATGTATTTATGTTCCCACCATTAGCAATAAGGCAAGTTCAAGACACTTCACCATCTATGATCGAGCTTAAACCTCAACGAAATAATCCTTTAATTGTTTTGATCCATTAGTGTGTAATGTCATGTTTATGTTCCTAGTTCATCTTTAATTCACATAACAATGATTTAAGAACTTCCAAATCAAGACTGAAGAATAACAGTAGGATATGCAATATCTATTTAAATGATTAAGTTTCCCGTTTTTATCTTCTAGACTTTCTTAAAACAGTTTTCTACACAAAGAAAGTAATACAATTGCATTCAAAAATAATATGCCAATAATTTTTTCTCTCACCAGCACCCCATCCAGTCTTGACGCCACTAGATTCCTGATAATTTCCAATGAACTGCCAGAATAACACCCAAATTATATGCCATAATAATTATATACAAACGAAGTGTTCAAGGATAGAATGATAGAAATGCATATTGATACCAGAAGAACAACCAAAAAGGCAATAGATATTTTAAAACAAGCAACAGCAATCTGTGCAAAAACTTCCGTATGTAATTTATCATTGTAAAAATGGTGGCTGAATTAGTCCCTCTAAGTTGCCACTGAATTTAATTGGAAAAAGTGACAATTTCATCCCCCAAGTTGGCTTTTTGGTTCATTCCGTTCGTTGGGCTAATTTTTCTCCAAATTTGAGTCATGTGAAAATGCACATGCTTTTTAATGAGATTATATTTGTCTTTTGACCTTTACATGTTTCCCCATAATTCATGAAACTCATGCAAGTTTAGAGTTAGAATTTCATGTGCTCTCGTAGGGCTGTTCAAAGGTAAAGTACCGTACTGAACCAATTACCGAATTTCCTCAAAAATGGATACCAATACCGGTACCGATTAAACAGGTAGGCCAGTTCGGTTCCACAACGGTACAGGTTTTTACCTATTCTTGTCACGGTTGTTCATAGTGTACACATCAAAAAAAATTATATTTTGGAATTTGATTGATTCTCTTGCTCTAGTATGATGTAATTAGCACGCAATGTAAAAAAATTATAAACAAGACAGAAGCACTTTGGTTAAAAATTAAAGGTTTCCTACCTTATAAAATATATGAGTAAAAAATTAAAACCTATTAAAAATTTCAAAAAGACGAAGAGCTGTGGAAGGCAAAAAGGCAGAGGTGGGGAAAGAGTAATAGGAGTTGGATAGACCGGAGATGGAAAGTTGCAGAAAAGGGGGTGGAGATTTGTGGAGTGTATTTGAAACCGTACTTTATTTACTTTGGAACTTGAGCAATTGGGCTAGTAGACTTGACCACCTAGGAAACATACTTACTTTATGTACTTAGAACTTGAGCAGTTGAGCTAGTAGACTTGACCACCAAGGAAACATTGGACCACAAATCCACTATAATGGTCTTGGCTTACTAAAGTTTTAAAGGCTTTAAATTGAAACGGTACTACCGGTATGGTCCGGTAAATACCTGTTGCTCAAAACAATTAACCAGTCCCGGTCCCGAAAAATCGGTAGATACCGGTTAGTTTTACCATTCCCAAACCAGATTCAATATTTACCAAACCGGTACGGTTCACCTATTTACCGAAATTACCACCCCTATGCCCTAGTATATATCTTAACTATGAAAATGTTCAATTTTCAATTAATGTTGTTAAAACTATCCCGAGATGGGCGTGTGGTGAGCTAAGATAACCAAGTTGATGCTAGTAGGACGTGGATTGAGCCTTATCCTGTACTCGGTTTGGGTCAGGCTGTCACCTAAGCCATCACAGCTACGAGGGGAGCACAACTACTTCCAACTACATAGTTTATTACTTCAGTTTTATAAGTGGTATAGTTTCGTATTTAGCAACCAAAAAATATTAGTAAACCATATTATCCTTTATATTCATATATGTAGAACACGCCGAGTGAGTTAAATCTGATGGGGACTCTAAGTCAAGGACAAAGAAGAGATTTTTTATATTTATTATTTGGAGTTTTTATTATGTTTAATATAAAAGTCGTTGATGTAATTTATGTATTTTATTAGTGGGGATTTAGGGATATTAATTAGTAATTATGAATTTTTAATGTTTAGTAAGGGTACCTTAGTCTTTTAGTACTTTTATTATTCTCCAAGTAACATTAGGGTTTTAAGTTTCTTTAAATAGTGATGTAGTCCCCACAGGTCTTTTAGACTACAGATTATTGATATTGAAATTGATTATTTCATTCATACCGTAGAGGTATTTTATTTATCTTGGTGTTGATACGTGGAGTGGATACACTTGAGAGATCCTAGCGGTCTAAACGTGGAGTTTAGATCCTAGTTTATTTTTCGTTAATTCTTCATCCCAGATCTGTCCTACATCATTTTTGGTATCTGAGCTCAAGGTTTCTCCATTAATTTTTCAATTTTTGGGAGATCTTGGTTTTCAAAAAAAAAAAGCATTGCCGAAATTACTGTTCATCGCCGTAATTCATCGTTCATCTACAGAGTTCTTCGCTTAACGTCCAGATTCTTGTTCATCGCCGCATGTGATCTTTATTCATCGCGCTAGTTTACGAAAAAAAAAGTGGAGAAGAAGGGCTACTTGTGGCGGCTGCTTGATAATTGTGGTAATAAGAAGATATGGTAACCCTAATCTTATAAATATCTTTTCCAAAATTGCAATTTAAACCCATGGTTTTCTTACATTTTCAATTTTAGCCCCGTAGTTTATACACTTTTCATTTATACCCTTTCATCCTTTCTAAATCAACTCCTACACTTTTTGAATTCATACCTTAGCCCTTGTTCTTTATTTTCCTTTCAGTTAGGCCCATAACTTGTCCAAAATAAACCAATTTCTCAAGCCACTAGAGAATTGATTGTCGAAGCAAAAGAGTATATTAGGTTTCTTGACGATGAAAGTGATCGAATATACTACCTTATTAATGCATGTGGTCATAGATGTTTGAAACACAAGCAGGAAGAGCTTAGATGGGATATGGTTGAAGCACAAAATTACCTTGAAAAATTGGAATGTCGATATCAAGATGAAAAAAAGAAAGTTGATGCAAGAAAACGTCAACAAGCTGAAGCAAGGAAAGGTCAACAAGTTGAAGCAAGAGAGGCCACACAAAGAGTTATTTCTAAATGTTCTTCTATAAAAGATGACATATCTTCTATAAAAGAAGTCTTTATTAATTTGCGATCACATCTTCAAGCAGAGCAAGAGAAAGAAAAAGAGTATGTTCTAAATTTTGGGGCTACAACAGTTGTGATGTGTCAATGGAAATTCTTGAAGTTCCAAAAGTTGAACCAAAGATTCTATATGAGGAAACATTTAACGTTACTTTGGAGATGTTCGTTACCGAGGAAAGGACGATTCGAGAACTTGATCCAATCCAAGTTGACATTGTTTACTTCGTTGTTCTAAAAAGCTTATTTTCAACGCCATTGAATACGAAAGTGATGTTCTCGTCAATTCTCTTTCCAAAAAATTTTGAGCCTTACCTAGTAATGATGTTGTCAAGGGTGTTCCAAAATGTTCTTCCGCTGCAGAGGAATTCATTGCTTATTATTTCATATTATAGAACTCGAGAACGAGTTTTCTCCAACAAGAGGAGAATGATGGGGACTCAAGTCAAGGACAAAGAAGAGATTTTTTATATTTATTATTTGGAGTTTTTATTATGTTTAATATAAAAGTCGTTGATGTGATTTATGTATTTTATTTATTAGTGGGGATTTAAGGATATTAATTAGTAATTAGGAATTTTTAATGTTTAGTAAAGGTACCTTAGTCATTTAGTACTTTTATTATTCTCCAAGTAACATTAGGATTTTAAGTCTCTTTGAATAGTAATGTAATCCCCACAAGTTTTTTTGACTACATATTATTAATATTGAAATTGATTATTTCATTCATACTGTAGAGGTATTTTATCTATCTTGGTGTTGATACATGGAGTGGATACATTTGAGAGATCCTAGCGGTCTAAACGTGGAGTTTAGATCCTAGTTTATTTTTCGTTAATTCTTCATCCCAGATCTGTCCTACATCATTTTTGGTATCAGAGCTCAAGGTTTCTCCATTAATTTTTCAATTTTTGGGAGATCTTGGTTTTCAAAAAAAAAATAAGCATTGCCGAAATTACTGTTCATCGTTGGAATTCTTTGTTTATCGGTAGTTCTTCGTTCATCATTGCAATCTTGTTTCATCGCTAGTTCTGAAAAAAAAGTGGAGAAGAAGAAGGGCTACTTGTGGCGGCTGATTGATGTTTGTGGTAATAAGAAGATATGGTAACCCTAATCTTATAAATATCTTTTCCAAAATTGCAGTTTAAACCCATGGTTTTCTTACTTTTTCAATTTTAGCCCCGTAGTTTATACACTTTTCACTTATACCCTTTCATCCTTTCTAAATCAGCTCCTACACTTTTTGAATTCATACCTTAGCCCTTATTCTTTATTTTCCTTATTTTCCTTTCAGTTAGGCCCATAACTTGTCTAAAAAAAAACCAATGTCTCAAGCCACTAGAGAATTGCTTGTCGAAGCGAAAGAGTATATTAGGTTTCTTGACGATGAAAGTGATCGAATATACTACCTTATTAATGCATGTGGTCATAGATGTTTAAAACACAAGCAGGAAGAGCTTAGATGGGATATGGTTGAAGCACAAAATTACCTTGAAAAATTGGAACGTCAATATCAAGATGAAAAAAAGAAAGTTGATGAAAGAAAACGTTAACAAGCCGAAGCAAGGAAACGTCAACAAGTTGAAACAAGAGAGGCCACACAAAGAGTTATTTCTAAATGTTCTTCTATAACAGATGACATATCTTTATTAAAAGATGACATATCTTCTATAAAAGAACTTATTAATTTGCGATCACATCTTCAAGCAGAGCAAGAGAAAGAAAAAGAGTATGTTCTAAATTTTGGGGCTACAACAGTTGTGATGTGTTCATGGAAATTCTTGAAGTTCCAAAAGTTGAACCAGAGATTATGTATGAGGAAACATTTAACGTTGCTTTGGAGTTGTTCGTTACCGAGGAAAGGACGATTCGAGAAGTTGATCTAATCCAAGTTGACATTGTTTACTTCGTTGTTCTAGAAAGCTTATTTTCAACGCCATTGAATACGAAAGTGATGCTCTCGTCAATTCTCTTTCCAAAAAAATTTGAGCCTTACCTCGTAATGATGTTGTCAAGGGTGTTCCAAAATGTTCTTCCGCTGCAGAGGAATTCATTGCTTATTATTTCATATTATAGAACTCGAGGACGAGTTTTCTCCAACAAGAGGAGAATGATGAGAACTCTAAGTCAAGGACAAAGAAGAGATTTTTTATATTTTTTATTTAGAGTTTTTATTATGTTTAATATAAAAGTCGTTGATGTGATTTATGTATTTTATTTATTAGTGGGGATTTAGGGATATTAATTAGTAATTAGGAATTTTTAATGTTTAGTAAGGGTACCTTAGTCTTTTAGTACTTTTATTATTCTCCAAGTAATATTAGGGTTTTAAGTCTCTTTAAATAGTGATGTAATCCCCACAAGTTTTTTAGACTACAGATTATTGATATTGAAATTGATTATTTCATTCATACCATAGAGGTATCTTGCCGTAGAGGTATTTTATCTATCTTGGTGTTGATACATGGAGTGGATACACTTGAGAGATCCTAGCGGTCTAAACGTGGAGTTTAGATCCTAATTTATTTTTCGTTAATTCTTTATCCCAGATCTGTCCTACATCAAAATCACTTCAAAGAAATTTCTATTTTGAGTGACCCGGTAGACTTTGTTGAAAACTAAGCTATCACATTTTACAAGGTTTCATATTTACCATCCAAGTTAAACATTATTACACAACATAACATGTCTTCTATTACTATAATTCGTGAGCATAATTTGCTTTTATTTAACACTAACATTCAGACAATACTATTATGGCACCGAGAGAGAACAAAAGAGGAACAAGCTGAATATAGAAGATAATAAGAGTAGAAAAGAAGCACAAAATGTATCATCTGAAACCCAATGTACTCTTCATATAAAGTAATTAGAAAAGAAACTAAATGCATTTCCGCTAGTTGAAGTTAAAAGCAAAGGAAAGATTTAAAGCAAAAAAGCTATTTATACCTTAAAAATAAAAAATAAAAAATAAAAAGATAAGGATTATCGTAATGTGTGAAAATTATGGGACATATTATAGATAGCATTGGTCAAAATGGTTTTTAGCAGGGGAATATATTCGCTATTGCCGTAACACTTGAAATTAAGATGGAAACATTTGAACAACTTGAATCAAAAATAAATGATAGTTATATTGAATAAACAAACAAACAAAAAGGGTTTCATACACACGATTGCTGGAAGAAAGTTTATGTTATGCAAGCTCAAACAATCAAAGAAAATATTCGTTCGACTATTCAAGTGATACAAGTTCTACAAAAATAGATAATTTGAAGCTAATATAAATCAGGACATCGTCAATTGATCACATAATAACAATGCAATGATCACGAGTGAGATAGAATCAATTGAGGAGCAAAGCAAGAACTCACAGTTAGCAAAATAAGAAATAGGAGAGAACTTGTGAATCCTCCAAGAATAGTAAACAATTCCGAAGATGCTAACTTTCCTCTATACATTTCTTGAAGAGAGAGGATGATAGTGAATAGAAGCAAAGAAGATAACATGGAACCCCCAGGCCCTGCCATTGACTTCAAAAATCACAAAGAACAAAAACAAAATAAATCAGATCAAACTGTTTGATACTGAAAACAACAACATAATAAAGGTATAGCAATCCCATCTAAGCACCCATAGCTTCACAAGTATGAACAGATTATTAAGATTTCGTCATGAGTTAGCAACTGGCCCATTGTGGGGATTCCGAAATCTAGGGTTTCAACCAATGAGTAAAAAAAAATTGCTCGAAATCTTGCTTAATTTATGCTAAACAGTTGATTTCCTACTGAAAGGTTCAAGGAAAAGATGCTAGAGAGTCGAGAGAAACTTACCAGTGGAAATAGATCGAGCGATTGCTTTTCTGTGTCGTTTGGCTTTTTTGATCTGTGCGTCAAATGCAAAGGAATCCTCTATTTATTTGCAATTAAACTCTTGCCCCAGAGGTTTAGTCAAAATTGCATCTAACCCCTAGAATAACATTTTCTTTTCAAATTAATTAAACATTGATGTATTGTTTCTTATTTATTTTTTTCAATCTAAAAATTATTTTCATATTGGGAAGAAATAATCTACAAAAGGAATATTTAGAGCATTTTTGTGAAACTTATTTATGTTTGAATATAGGTTATAGTTTAAAACATGTTAATATTACATAGTTTATTGTAAATACAATCGTATATAAGTATTTTATAATAAATACAATTAACAAATTATTAAAGTTACAAAAGAGTGAATATTATATTACAATTTGATCAATGTAAATAAATTTATAAAAAGTTATTATTTTGTCGAGTTCTTTCAACATGGTTCTCTCAAGCATCCCTAGTATACTCTGTTTGTTTTCCTTTTGTGAGTTTCTGTGACGCCCCCAAAATAGGGTCCACACAAGTCAAAATACATACCATAACCATACGTTCTTTATACTGTGTCGTAGATAATACGACAATATCCACACTCAAATTATAACAATTTCGTATAAGATATGACAACACATATTACAAGTCTTCAACATGATTATTGTCACACTATTTTACAATATGGTGCAGACAACTATAGTGACTATCTCGGATCATCACTCTACACCCCGGTTAGTCCCAGTTACACTCTCTTTTCTTGAGAAGAACAATAGATCAAAAAGAAAAAGGTGAGCTCAAATAATCCAGTAAAGAATATCATGACTAATATAATGAGTAATAAATTATTTTTAGCGTTCAATAGTGAAAAATCTGATAAAATATAATAGACAACAAGTTTTAGATCAAACAACTACAGTGGAAAAAACAATCAATTAAGAGAGTAAATAGATCATGATGTCCACAAACTTTTTCAATTTTAAAAGTTTACCATCAATATTTTATCTATGTAACACCAATCAGTAGTTCATGATTATAATTGTGTAGATCAACAGCTCATCATTGCACTACGGGCCAAAGATATTCAATTGTAACATCAATGGTCATGATCATGTCAATCAACAGTTCATCTTTGCACTATGGGCCAAAGAGAACTTTTCACCACGTGTCCTTGCTACACAGACCAAAGACACTAAACAAATATATCGTCTTCGCACACATGCCAAAGACATTCACCAATCATATTATCTTTGCACCCTGACCAAAGATATTCACAACAACTTGATTTTTATAACAATGATATAAATGATGAACGAAAATTGTAAGAATAATAAGATAAAAGAATAAATATTTGACATTTGACATTTAATTTGTCCAGAGTCTAACAATGTCAAAATTGTCAACATAATGATCAAATTGTGGATTTAAATTCAAGAATGATATTCAAGATTCATATTTCAAATATAACGATTTAAAATTTAAATACGAAGGTTCATGTAATTAAAAAGTTCAAGTGAAATGATATTAGATGTAAGACTCCAACTTTTTATGAATAAAGATTTAATTTCTCTAATTATTATTTTGAATAATAAGGTGTTAATTTAATATAATGCTATAGTTATGGGTTATATGTGCAAATTTTGCAAAGTAAGCAAGTTGTCGGGGAATATTCTTTTTGTCGGGGAATATCCATACGACGACGCAATCATTGGTGGACCACATAACGGAGTAATTGTCGGTTACAGAAAGCGACATAAATAACCTTTCCATAAAAAATAACGACAAATTTTTTACCGTTAACGGTTGAAATACCCGGTGATAAAAGTACAGTAATACGTGTGGTTGCACAGTAGCACACGGTATTGTATAATATCTTTAATTATTGATTCTTACGTAATAAGTCACTCAGTTTCATTCAATAATTGTCACAGTAATTGTTGCATAGTATCTCATATTATTGATTCAATTATTGTCACAGTATCATCTGCATAATATTTTATATTATTAAATCAATAATTGACACGACACAATTATTCATATTATTAGTTAGCATTATTGGTAATGTCTACAAAATTCTGTCGAAGAAAGGGATTAGGTTATATAATTGCGCGCCAATAAGGATAAATCTTTATCGGAAAGTCTCCTCTTTCCTGGGAATGATCTAGTTGTTAATATTGTGGGCTTATAATATTAATTGTGAATAATTATTATGTGGTGGATATTGGTTCAATTTTGATATAAATGAAGGAATTTAACATGAAATATTTGTTGTGACGCCCCCAAAATAGGTATACATCACCCATCTTGAGTCGCCAAATACATGGTACAAAATTCAAATACAACTTAATAATACAACTGTCGTGTAGAATATGACAAGACATAACTGAGAGTTTTAATAATAATATTGTCATCTAGACAATATCCACACTCAATGGAGTCCTGATTACATTTATTGTCACACTATTTAACAGAATAGTGAGGACTACTAATGCTATCATCTGGACCGTCACTCCATTCCCCGACTAGTCCCAGCTACGTTCTCATTTCCTGAAGAGAACAATGAAAGCAAAAAGGGTGAGCTCAACTAGTCCAGTAAGAAATATTATGACTAAGATAATACAGAATAAATTATCGTTAGCCTTCAATAGTGTTAAACTAATACAATATAACAACCATCAAGTTTAACTGCAGCGGAACAAACAATCCATTAGAAGAGTCAAGTAGAGAATAAAATTCACTATCTTCTATGATTTAAAAGGTTTTTCATCACTTTTATCGTTGAGACTCAGCTTAATAAATAATCCACATCATCAAATCATCCCCTTACTTTACGGGCCAAGGATATTCTTTAGTATCACGACCACGAATTATTCATGCACTACAGGCCAAAGATAATCGTGTTTTCATCAACGGTCTTGATTATGCCATAAAATAATTCATCTTTGCACCCTTGGCCGAAGAGAATCTGTAAGACCCCAACTTTTATGAATAAAGATGAATTTTCTATAAATATCATTTTTGAATATTATGGAATGAATTTGATATAATGTTATAGTTGTGGGTAATATTTGTAAATTTTGCAAAGTACGCAAGTTGTTATATAATATTCGATTGGTCGGGGAATATTCGTACAACGGCACAATCATTGGTGGACCCCACAACGAAATTACTGCCGGATTGAGAAAATGACAAAAATACATTATGAAAATAACGGCGGAAGTTTTACCGTTAACTGTTGAAACACCCTGTTAAAAGTACAAGATGTCTGGCGTATTCGCATGATGGCACCTGGTATTGATTATTGATGCTTACGTGAGAAGTCACCAGGTTTTGTTCAATTATTGTTACGGTAATTGCTGCATAGTATCTCACGTTATTTGATTCAATTATTGTCAATATTTTATAATCAATAATTAAGATAATAAAGTTATTAATATTATTATTTACAATATTAACGATGTCTAGAAGTTCTGTCAAGGAGAGGTTTGGTCACCTAATTGCGCGCCAATGGGGAGAAATCCTTATTGAAAGCCCCTCTTTCACGGGAACGACTTTGCCATTATTAATATTCTAAATTATAATAATGATGATGAGTTTTGTTTTATTAGTATTATTAATGTAATAAAACAGAAAAACTTTTTATATAAAAGAATACTTTTATAAAGTTATTCGTTTTATTAGACTAATAAGAAAATCTTTTTTATATAAAATGAATACTTTTATAAAGTTATCTATTTTATTAGACAATAATTAGAATATATTATATTTTATTATGCATAGTATTTGCATAGTGTTTGCATAGTAAAATCTTTTTATATAAAAAAGAATACTTTTATAAAGTTATTCGTTTTATTAGATTATAAATAGAATATATTATATTTTATTGTAAACCAATACGGACCGTCTGCTTTAAAGTAAATCAATCTGGATCGTTCATGAATTAGTTACCATGCAGTCCATTCTTCTATAAATAGAAGCTCATTCCTTCATTTTTTTTCTTACGAATTCAATTTGAAACTCTAAAGAGAGAAACTATAGAGAGAGTTCTTCTTCTATAATCTTGGCGTATTTCTTTAGAGTTTAAGAAAGCTTTAAGCGTAGTCTGAAGTTTTCTTTGAGTATATCATCGCCCTACCAAAAAAATACTCTTTCTTTTACGGTAAGGGATATTATTTATTAGACTTTCGTTAGGGGTATTCCTTCTTTCTTATTGGTGAAATTCTTTTGTTATTCTATTTTTATTATTACGTTGGAATAACTCATATATCGCGGGATACCCTATACTTGGTGAAATTCTTACATTATTCAATTATTTATTATTCATTTGGAACATCACATGCAAAGGCGCTTACGCATGACACTGAATTACATTATTTATTATTACATTGGAATATCCTCATTGCGGTGTGTTTACGCATGACACGGTTCCATTATTTATTATTCTCATTGGAATATCCTGTCGGATTCGTTTACTGGCGTGACTTTGGTTTCATTATTTATTACTCTGTTGGAATAACTTTTATGTGCGATTACATCGCATGCACGGTGATTTCTTTTGTTATTCCATTCTTTATTATACATAGTTGGTTAAAGTTTTGACTTCTATACTCCATCAAATTAGTGGAATATCCTTGATATTTGCGCTTCATCCAAAGATCTTTTTATGAAAATATTCTTCGAGCATTCTTGAGTTTTACTCTCTGAAAGAAGTATCATGTTGACAATTTGGACGTTATTAGTTCTGGATAAATTAATTCTTGAACTTGTTTTATTGAATTCTTATATCATTGTTATCATCCTCATGTTTATATTATGTTGAAAGTCATCTCATGGCTTTTGTAGAGCATAGATGGACTTGGTATGATTATGACGAGGATTAATCGGTATAATCGTGGCCAGTAATGTTACAAATGATGTGGTAAAAGTCCTCATTTGTGACACCCCCAAAATTAGGTATACATCACCCATTATGAGTCGTTAGAAACATGGTACAAAATTCAAATACAACTTCATTTATACAACTGTTGAACTGTCGTATAGAATACGACCACAGTTAACTATGAGTTTTAATACAAATGTATGTAACTCTCATGGTGCCTCGACTACAACCTTACAATGGTACTTTACATAAAAGTATAGTCAAAAATTATTTTAGAAATTAAAATCTTTGGGAAGTGCTCAAGGAAACCTTCGTACATGGGAGGCCATGCGTCTAGATTATAATAGAAATCATATGGCCACAGAATTATCCTTGGTTGACCCAAAAGTCCCCAAAGAAAAACAAGAAGATTACTATCATCTTCTTTCCAATGGCGAGTCTTCTCTTGACATATAAATATCTCCGTTGTCTCCAAGTAAAAATTATATTTCAAATAACCTCCAAGATCATACAGGTAGTTCTCGTAGATATAATCAGCAAGTGGATGTACACAACCATGTCTTATGAGAACACGAGGTTGTATGTCATTAGACATCTTGTATGATAGTGACAAAACACCCTTCCAAAGTTGAGTTCACCTCACCCTATTTGATTCACCAAATATAACTACTAAATGTTGTATAGAATACAACACACTTTTCTATACTGTTTAGGGAGAACCTCTACAGCTAGAGACCACTGTTCTATTCCCCTGTTATCCCCGCTTGACCTGGCAACACTCTTATGACAACACCCTTATTACCTGAAAGGAATTGTGAAGCAAAAGGGTGAGCACAACTAGCCCAGTAAAGAATATCATGACTAAAGATAATTAAATTATCAATAGCTTTCATCAATAATAAATCAAAGATTTAGAACATATGGTAGATAATAAAAATTTTCAACCATAGTTGCAGCGGAACGAACAATCCATTAGAAGAGTCAAATAGACCATAAGGTCTATTATCTTCTCTATGTTAAAAGTCCACCAATAATATTTTATCCCTGTAACATCAATCAACAATTCCCATCCACGATAATGTGAATAACTCATAATCACAATTGTGATTCTAAATTCCTCTTCGCACCCAAGACGAAGATAATTTTCATCACACGTCTTCGCCTAAAACATCAAAAATCATGGTTATATCATATCACAATTCCTGCTCGTAATCATTAAATCATCTTTGCACAACGACCAAAGATATTCATTATTATCAAATCCATGAATTAATATTTCATTGCTGAGACTCAGCTCAATAAATAATCCACATCATCGAATCATCCTTGCACTACAGGCCAAGGATATTCTTTAGTATCACGACCACGAATTATCCATGTACTACGGGCCAAAGATAATCGTGTTTTCATCAACGGTCCTGATCATGCCATAAAATAATTCATCTTTGCACCCTTGGCCGAAGAGAATCCATAGTCATAATCATACCAAAAAGCGTCCCATCAATGCACTACTGCCGATGAGGAATTTTTCATTAGTATCACAACCACAAATTATCCATGCACTATGGGCCAAAGATAATCGTGTTTTTATCAACCAGTCCCGATCATGCTTTATAAAACAATTCATCTTTGCACCCTTGGCAAGAGAATCCATAGCTATAATCATACCAAAAATTGTCCATCAATGCACTACGGCCGATGAGGACTTTTTCACATCATTTGCAACATTACGGTCCATGATTATCTTTGAATAATCCTCGGTCATAATCATACCAAGTCCATCTATGCACTACAGAAGCCACGTATTGACTTTCAACATAATATAAATATGAGGATGATGACAATATTATAAGCATTAATCAAACTAAATCAAGGATAAATATTAAAGACTTTAAATTTATCCGCACATTATCAATCACTTAATAAAATCATAATCTAATACTATTAATACTATAACAATATTTTAATCACTTCATAAACTTATAAACAATTACATTCAATTGTTTACACTTTTTCAAATAATGCATTTAATCATTCAAAAATGTCATACTCATAAGATTTCATCACCAATAATCAAATTACTCATCAAAAATCTGCATATACCTTATATAGGATTTCCAAGCCATAAAATCCTATTTACCAATTCTTCAACTCCACGTAACATATTTAACTCATATGTTCGTAGCTAAACTATTTTCATGAAAAATACCAAATCAGTCCCAAAAATTATTCTTTTCTGGGATTTAACATAATATAGTCCCATATTGAACATATATTTTTCTTGACATTTTTAAAATTCATTTACTATTTTTCAAAAATTAATTTCTAATTAATTTCTTAAGAAATTAGCTACCTCACGGTTAACTCCAGAAATTCCCAAATCTTGGAAGGATCTTACACATGTTAACGTGAGCTTCCAGTTTAAATTTCATGGTCATCGGAGTTATAGAACTCCGGTTATAGCATTTTTCGTCGGAAAAACTTAAATATTGAAATGTTCATAACTTGCTCATTTTAAGTCGGAATGAGTTCATTTTTGGACAGGAGGTACTTTATACCATATAATTTCATGTCCCAAAAGGTCAGAATTTTTCTCACAAATTAGTGGCCAAAATAGCCCTTTTAAAATCGTGGCAGCAGCCTTTTTCATATTTTGTAGTCTTTCGTTCTTTGCTAAAATCAGTCCACACGAAAATCTACAACACCTTTTCCAGTCATTCCACTTGGATAAGTTACAAAACTCATAGACCTAACTCTAGAACTTGACCACACTCAAAAAATCGGAATATAATAGGAGATATGGTCAATTGAATTTCATGTTTCATTTTCACCAAAATCTGATTTTTCAACCCTTTGTGATTTCTAAGAAACTTTCATGTTTTCACATAATAACCAACATAACTCATCATAACACTTACTAGTACCACATATACCCATGATTTTCATTATTCCAATGCTTTTATTATAGCTTTCATCATAATCCACGTAAACAGATCATTTCCACAATTTAACAATGAATGAAATACAAAGGATCGTTCACCATGCATGTGGTAATCCACATGATAAAGTTATTCCAACGAATAATAAAGAATGGAATAACGAAGATTCACCATGCATGCGATAGAGACCGCATGCAGACGGTTATTCCCAATGTAATAATAAATACGGAACCAGTCCCACGTAAAATGCATGTGACATGATATTCCATCGAAATAGTAAAGATGGAACCAGGTCCCAAGTAAGAAAAGCATGCATGACGAGATATTCAATGAGAATAGTAAAGACGGAACCAGTCCGGTGTAAAAGCGCATGCATGTGATGTTCCAATGAATAATAAAAAATGGAACAACGTAAGAATTTCACCAAGTATAGGGTAGCCCGCAGATCTGAGTTATTCCTACGTAATAATAAAAAATGGAATAATGAAGTTCTCTTCATGAATACAAAAGAAATAATACCCTTACCTTATAAAGAAGAGTACTCAAACCCTAGTAGAAGCGAGGATATACTCGAATAAAACTTGCACTATGCTCAAAGCTTTCTTAAACTCTAAAGAAATACGCCAAGATTATAGAAGAAGAACTCTCTATAGTTTCTCTCTCTAGAGTTTCAATTGAATTAAAAGAAATAATGAAAGAATGAGCTTCTATTTATAGAAGAATGGATTTGCGTATAAGTAACTAATTCATGAACGGTCCAGTTGATTTACTTTTAATCGGACGGTCCATATTTAAAGCAAAATCTTTTAAATAAAATATAATATATTCTATTTATAATCTAATAAAACGAATAACTTTATAAAAGTATTACATTTTATATAAAAAAAGATTTTACTACGCAAAAACTTACTACGAACATATCTATGCAACACTATGCGTAATAAAATATAATATATTCTATTTATAGAATAACATTATAAAAGTATTCTGTTTTATATAAAAAGATTTTACTATGCAAAACACTATGCACAATAGAATAGAATATATTATATTTATAGAATAACTTCATAAAAGTATTCTGTTTTATATAAAAAGATTTTTTGTTTTATTACATTAATAATACTAATAAAACAAAACTGAGTAACTTATCACATAAGCATTAATAACCAACACCGTGTGCTACTATACAACAACGCTTATTACTGTACTTTTACTACCGGGTAGTTCAACAGTTTTAACGGTAACACTTCCGCTGTTATTTTATAAAAAGATAATTCTGTCGTTTTCTAAATACGACAATAATTCCGTCGTGGGGTCCACCAATGATTGTGCCATCGTACGGATATTCCCCGACAAAAAAAATATTCCCCGACCAATCGAATATTTCCTGACTAATCGAATATTTTATATCAACTTGCTTACTTTGAAAAAAAAAATTCACATATTACCCTTAACTTTAAACTTTTATCAATTTAACCATTTACCAAAATTGAAAAATTGAATACTTTTATTTCATAAAATTCGGGTCTCACAATCACCCTCCTTATGAAATTTAAGCCCTCGAAATTTACGTCACGTACTGATATTCGAAGAGATGAGAATACCTGCTTTCTTTTCAGATTGTACCTTTCCTAATATCCTTCTCGTATCATGATTTTTCCATTGCTCATCTCCTGTATTTTAGATATCATTCTAGAATATATCTTCAAAACAAAGGTTAATTGACATATCACAATTTGTCAACTTATCAAGTAAACAATTTCAGCTTAGGTAAGTCACACACTAGCGAAGTATATAACTCGTCTCTCCCCTCCTAGTTCTAGACTCTTATCTCTGCCAGCGACCATATCCCTAAACTCTGATACCAAATGTGATGCCCCCAAAATTAGGTATACATCACCCATTATAAGTCGTCAGATACATGGTACAAAATTCAAATACAACTTCATTTATACAACTGTTGAACTGTCGTATAGAATACGACCACAGTTAACTGTGAGTTTTAATACAAATATATGTAACTCTCAAAGTGCCTCGACCACAACCTTACAATGGTACTTTACATAAAAGTATAGTCAAAAACTGTTTTAGAAATTAAAATCTTTGGGAAGTGCTCAAGGAAACCTTCGTACATGGGAGGCCATGCGTCTAGATTATAATAGAAATCATATGGCCACAGAATTATCCTTAGTTGACCCAAAAGTCCCCAAAGAAAAACAAGAAGATTACTATCATCTTCTTTCCAATGGTGAGTCTTCTCTTGACATATAAATATCTCCGTTGTCTCCAAGTGAAAATTATATTTCAAATAACCTCCAAGATCATACAGGTAGTGCTCGTAGATATAATCAGCAAGTGGATGTGCACAACCATGTCTTATGAGAACACGAGGTTGTATGTTATTAGACATCTTGTATGATAGTGGCAAAACACCCTTCCAAAGTTGGGTTCACCTCACCCTATTTGATTCACCAAATATAACTACTAAATATTGTATAGAATACAACACATTTTTCTATACTGTTTAGGGAGAACCTCCACAGCTAGAGACCACTGTTCTATTCCCCTGTTATCCCCGCTCGACCCGGAAACACTCTTATTACCTGAAAGGAAATGTGAAATGAAAGGGTGAGCACAACTAGCCTAGTAAAGAATATCATGACTAAAGATAATTAAATTATCAATAGATTCCATCAATAATAAATCAGAGATTTAGAACATATGGTAGATAATAAAACTTTTCAACCATAGTTGCAGCGGAGCGAGCAATCCATTAGAAGAGTTAAATAGACCATAAGGTCTATTATCTTCTCTATGTTAAAAGTCCACCAATAATATTTTATCCCTGTAACATCAATCAACAATTCCCGTCCACGATCATGTGAATAACTCATAATCACAATTGTTATTCTAAATTCCTCTTCGCACCCAGGACGAAGATAATTTTCATCACATGTCTTCGCCTGAAACATAAAAAATCATGGTTATACCAAATCACAATTCCTGCTCGTAATCATTAAATCATCTTTGCACAACGACCAAAGATATTCATTATTATCAAATCCATGAATTAATATTTCATTACTGCGACTCAGCTCAATAAATAATCCACATCATCGAATCATCCTTGCACTACAGGCCAAGGATATTCTTTAGTATTCATTCTTCATCGATTCTAGCTTCTAGAATAGCTCCTTCTTGCACTTTCTTCTTCATACGTGTCGACCCAGTCCGTAGCTTGAAAGCACTTTTAACTTTATCGATTAAAGTCGGTTTCTACCGTATATTCGCCATCATCATGTATGGGTCCCTAGAGTCTTTAATTCTACCTCCATCCTTTGCGGGACATACGAATGGGCCTTTGCATTGACAATATCGCTTTTCGTACTCGCGATATGATCTTCTACTCGATGCGCCGACTACTACGTTTGCTTTTCCAAGATGGTATTGAATGGTATGATCGTAATCTTTCAACAAATTCGAGCCAACGTCGTTGCCGCATGTTGAGTTCTTTTTGGGTGAAGAAATATTTGAGGCTTTTATGGTCCGTATAAATCTCCACTTTCTCCCCATACAAGTAGTGTCTCCAAATTTTTAACGCGAATACGACTGCTGCCAACTCTAGATCATGAGTAGGATAATTCCTCTCATATTCTTTGAGTTATCGTGAGGCATAGGCTATGACTTTCCCATGTTGTATGAGAATGCATCCTAACCCTTTGCTCAAGCATCATTGATATAACAAATCCATCCGTACCGGATGGTATTGCGAGCAGTCTTAGAATGAGTCTCCTCTTGAGCTCTTGGAAACTCTTCTCGCATTCCTCGCTCCATACTAATTTTGTATTTTTTTCGAGTAAACCGAAGTTAACGGAGTAGCGATTCGAGAAAATCCTTCCACGAATCTCCGATAATAACCAAATAGCCCGAAAAGATACGCACTTCGGTCACCGACTTTGGTTGCTCCCAACTTTGTACTGCTTTAATCTTCGTCGGGTCAACATATACTCCATGTTTTGACACCACGTGCCCAAGGAATGCTACTTCCTCAAGCCAGAACTCGCATTTCTTCAACTTGGCATAAAGTTTGTTTTCACGAAGCCTTTCAAGTATCAGCTTCAAATGGTGCTCATGATCTTCACGACTTTTGGAATAGATGATGATGTCATCAATAAAGACAACAACGAACTGATCCAAATATTCCTTGAATACTCGGTTCATCATATCCATAAAAGTAGCAGGAGCATTAGTCAATCTAAAATACATGACTAAGAATTCATAATGCCCGTACAGAGTTCGAAGGCGGGTCTTTGGAATATCCTCAGTTTTAATCTTCAGCTGATGATATCCAGAACGAAGATAGATCTTTGAAAAGAATTGTGCTCCTTACAACTGGTCGAACAGGTCATCAATGCGAGGTAACGGATACATATTCTTGATGGTGACATGATTTAATTCTCGGTAGTCAATACAAAGTCGCATACTCCCGTCTTTCTTCTTTACGAATAAAATAGGAGCACCCCAAAGAGATGTACTAGGACGAATGAAATCGATGTCTAATAACTCCTGTAGTTGGACTTTTAACTCCTGAAGTTCAATAGGAGCCATTCGATATGGGGTTTTAGAAATGGGTTTTGTACCTACGGCTCGAGGTCAATAAAGAATTCAACATCACGTTACGGGGTGAGCGGGAAGTTCTTCAGAAATACATCGGAAAATCTCTAACAATGTAAATATTATTCAAATCGACTTGTCTTTGTTCAAATCCATAACATGGGCTAAGAAAGCTTGACATCCGTTTTTCAATAAACGAATAGCTGTATGGCTTGATATGATAGTGACTGATTTTAGTGGTTTAGTCGTTTGAATTCGTATGACAGGTTGGTTAGGAATATGAAAACTAACAACCTTACGAAAACAATCAATTTTGGCATGATGAGTGGTTAACCAATAAATTCCTAAAATCACATCAAAAGCAAGTATCTTTAAAGATATAAGATCAACATGTAATGTGATTGTGCCAACTTGGATCATGCAAGATTTATAAACTGTAGATGTAATGAAGGTTTCACCCAACGGAGTTTCAACAGTTAAGTCAAAGTCGAATTTCTCCGGAGTCAAGTTTAAACGTTGAGCACAAGTAGGAGAGATAAAAGAATGGGTTGAACTGGTATCTAGTAAGGTATAAACTTCGCAAGAGTTTAAGATTAGCTTACCCGTAATCACCTCGTTCGGGTTCCTCGTGTTTTGGCCAGTCACGACAAACGCTCTTCCAGGAACCGCTGATTTTAATTTATCCGGGACAGCCCTTGGAGTCACCATCCCCGTTGAATTTGGTTTTGCTACAGAACAATCCCGAGCTATGTGGCCTTCCTTTCCACAGTTGTAACATACCTTGGATTATTGTGGACATTTTGGGCTGATATGTCCATCTTTCCCGCATTTGTAACATCTAACTGGCGGTCGTTCTCCTCCCCTAGAATTTGTTGTTGGTGCTGGTGCTGCTGTTGATGTCTTCTCGTCATTGTTGAATCTCCTCTTTCTGAAATTTCCACTTGACTCACCTCTCCTAATATCATGGCCACGATGACCACCTGAGTGGTTACCGTCTTTGTTCGTATTTTTCCCTCCTCGTTGGTTATCATCGCTCGATGAATCTTTGTCACCCATTATAACCACACTGGTAGTGGTCCCTCGGTTACACATACTCATTATCTCGCTCTAATAATTGAGCCTGTTTACAACATCTGAATATAAAGAAAATTTATGAGATATAAGATATTTTCGAATCTCGAGCTTTAGACCTCTCAGAAACATCCTTGTCATTCGTTCCTCATTTTCGACCAAATGAGGTGCAAACCTGGATAACTCTGAAAACTTTGCCTCGTACTTTGGGACACGTCATGTTGTTTTGTTCGGTCGATAAACTCCACCTCCTTCATATGATGAATACTTTCGGAAAGTACTTGTCATTGAATAGTTTCTAAAATGTTTCCCAAAGACATCTTTGAGTGCGGTTGGTTGGAGTACGCTTCACAGAACTCCCACCATGAGTCCGCTTCACTGCGGAACATAAAGGTGGCGAATGGAAACTTCGTTCCTCCGTGCATCCCAAAACATCGAATATCTTGGTAATTTACTTGACCCGTGTGTTTCCGCCTTGTGATCGGATCCGGCTTTCCCTTAAATTCACGTGGTCCCAACTCTTTGAATCCTTGGCGTTGTGATGCATCGCGTTGGTATCACTTTCACCCGTATTTTGTACACGAGTCTCCCTCGTCGATTTTTTTTCATGAATCGTAAAAAGCTCCTAAACATTCCATCATTCATCGTTTGCTCGGTAGTGTTGTTTACAGGAGGAATATTGTCATCCTGTTGTACGTTTTCCTGGTTTGTGACTAAAGGTTGTTCCACAATCTCATGCACTCCATTGTTAACGTTCTCAGCAGCCATTCTTAAATACTGCCATAAAACAAGGGTTAATTAAACAAATTAACATATCACATAATATCCCTATATTATGACTAACCAATAAATAAGCTTAGATAGGACACACTAGCGAAGAATTTACTCATCTCTCCCCTCCTAGTTCTATTCCCCAATCTCCGCTTGAGACCATATCCCTAAGCTCGATACCAATCATGGCGCCCCCAAAATAGGTATACAACACCCATTTTGAGTCACCAAATACATGGTACATAAAAACTACAACTTCAATAATACAATTGTCGTTCAAAATACGACATCACATCTTTAATGAGTTTAAATACAAATATTGTCTTCTAGATAATATCCACACTCAAATAAGTCCTCATTACAATTATTCAAACACTATTTAACGAAAATAGTGAGGATTTGCTAAAACATCTTTCTAGAACCATCACTCCATACCCCGATTAGATCCAAATATGTTCTCACCTCCGAGAAGAAAAATGGAACAAAAAGGAAAAGGGTGAGCTCAACTAGCCCAAAGAAAGAATATTATGACTAAGATAATATACAAAAAATTATCATTAATTTTCATCAGGGAAAAATATGATAAAATATAATAGACAACAAGTTTTAGATCAACAACTGCAGCGGAAACAGCAATCCATTAGAAGAGTCAAGTAAAGAATAAGTTATACTATCTTCTAAGATTTAAAAGTCCATCATCAATTTTATCCCTGTAACAACAATCAATATACATCTTTAATCAATATTCATCTTTGCACTACAGGCCAAAGATATTCATTTGTATCACCAGTTTGTCATGTTCATCTCAACACCTGTTCATCTTCGCACTACGGGCCAAAGATATTCATCAGTTAATCATTCATCTTTTACTTTCTGGGCCAAAGATATTCATAATATCATCATTTAGGGTGAGGATGATGAAAAATATTTTAAAAGAAAAGCGAATCCAATGAGATAGAAGGACAAATAGTAAGGATTCGTATAACGGTTTATCCAAGATCAATAATACTCCATAATAACCAATTTTGAAGCAAAATTCAAGAATAAAGATCAAAACATGGATACAATCAAAGATAGTAACCATAATAGACATCTTGGACAAAAAGAAGAAAATTTCATTTTTTGGTGAATAATGCAAGTATTAAGTGAATAATGTCGTATCGTGAATAATAACCCCACACACAAAAAAGTTCCAAATTTGATAAAAAGTTCAGATCAATATTTCGGCATAATTATATTGAAGAAATAATATCATATATGAAGAAAATAACATCCTTTACCTCAAAATATCCTCAGATTACGATTTGAATTTCGGATATAGTCTTGTGAAACTTGTACTAAAAATAGAAACTCACAAAATATCTAAATACTCTCAAAATACGCTCGATAATATAGAGAGAGAAAGAGAGAAAACTTATGTTTCTGGTGTGATTTTCAATTCTAACTTAGCCCTCTATTTATAGGAAAATGTTAGCAGACTTGACTGCTGACTTTGATGGCTTTACTCTTACTATTCCCACCCACCACATTTGAAATAAAATTCAGCATATTTCTTCACCAACCACAAGTGGGGCCCACCAATTCTAGAATTTTCCACCAAAATGATAAATTTTGAAAATTCAATAATTTTTGAACCAGTCACCTCTTAAAATTCATAACAGATCATACGCTCATTTTTAACGGTTCAAAATTTGTGGACATATACTCAACTTATATATGTATAACATATCCAAAAATTACAACGATCCAACGGTCGGATTAAAAATTATAACTCATGCAATATATCTCAAAAACACTGGTTTAATTTTTAATACCTTCATTCCGACAAAAATACTGATAAAACACCTCAACATTAACTCTTTCATTTTTAACCACAATAAATATATCCAACATTTATATCCACATAAAATAAATATTTCCTTATCATATGAATCAATAATTAATTATTCACAAATAATATTACAGAATCACATTTATGACAACCAGGTCGTTCCCAGGAAAGAGGGGGCTTTCCAATAAGAATTTCTCCTTACTGGCGCGCAATTAGGTGACCAAACCTCTCCTTGACAGAACTTTCTAGACATTGCCAATAATGCTATCTCATAATATTATTCAAATAATATGAATTATTGATCCGATAATGGAAAATCTTTGTGCGATGACAATTATTGAAACAACAATAATATAAAATATCAACGCAACAATTATTGAATAAATAAAATAAAATATTGAACAGTAACTACTGTAATAATTATTGAGTAGTGCCTTCTTACTTAAGGATCAATAATTCATCAATACTATGCATCCACGTGTATTACTGTATTTTAACCACCGGGTATTCCAACAGTGTTAACGGTAACAACTACGTCGTTATTTATAAAAACTCAAACTTGTCGTTTTTTTCATCCGACAGTTATTCTGTTATGGGGCCCACAAATGAGCTAACTGGCCGTCGCATTTAATATTCCTCGACAAAAAGAATATTCCACGACCAAACGAATATTCCCCGACAACAATGATTATTTTATAACCACTTGCTTATTTTGCAAAATTTGCACATTTCATCCATAACCAGAGAATTATATCAAATTAATACCTTATTATTCACAATAATAATTAGAGGAAATTCGATTTTATTTATAATAAGTTGGGGTCTTACAACCTCCCCTCCTTATGAAATTTTGTCCTCGAAATTGACGTACGTACCTGGTGTTTCGAAAATGTGAGGATACCTCGCTTTCATTTCTGATTCCAACTCCCAGGTCATTTCTTCAATAGCATAGTTTCTCCACAAAACCTTAACTTGTGGTATAACCTTCGTGCATAGAACATGCTCTTTCCTATCCAAGATCTTAACAGTACTTCTTAAATGCGTTAAATCTTGACTATCTCGTCTGGTTCTAACGCAATAATATGGTTCGGGTCTTTCACATATTTACGAAGCATGGATATGTGAAAAACATTATGAACACGAGACATACTTGGAGGTAATGCGAGTCTATAGGCCACATTTCTTATTCGATCAAGAATCTCAAATGGTCCAACAAATCGTGGATTGAGCTTTCCTCTCTTTCCAAATCTTGTAACTCCCTTCTATGGAGCAATACGTAACAGTACATGATCCCCAATATTAAATTCCACGTCCTTTCGATGAAGATCAGCATAACTCTTTTGTCGATCTTGTGAGGTTTGAATACGTTGTCGAATCATTTGGATCTTTTCTGTAGTCATGCGTACTAATTCTGGTCCCAACAATGTTGCTTCTCCCACCTCATCCCAATCTTTGAGAACGACACTTTCGTCCATCAACGCCTCAAATGGAGCCATGCCTATACTTGCTTGATAATCTGTTGTTGTAGGAGAATTCTACCAATGAAGTACTTATCCCACTTCCTTTGAAATCTAGGACACAAAGTCTTAATAAATCTTCAAGAGTTTGAATAGTCCTCTCTAATTGTCATCCGTTTGAGGATGGTATCTTAAAATGAATCAGTAAATCAGCGCCCATAGCTTTACTGAAGCTAACCCAAAATCGTGAAGTGAATTTTGGGTCACGATCTGAAACTATGGATACTGGCATGCCATACAATCTCACAATCTCATTCACGTACATGCGAGTAAGACGTTCAAGGGAATAAGTCTCACGTATAGGCACGAAATGGGCAGACTTGGTTAATCTATCAACAATAACCCAAATAGCATCTATGCCTTGAGAAACTTTGGGAAGACCTGTAACAAAATCCATAGTAATGTGTTCCCACTTCCATTTCGGAATCTCAAGTGGTTGTAATGGACCCTTTGGCACTTGATGCTCCGCCTTTACACGTTGACAAGTTAAACACCTCGAGATAAACTCCGCGATTTCTCTCTTCATATTGTTCCACCAAAATGTATGTCGAATATCATGATACATTTTGGTACTCCCAGGATGGATTGCAAACGGTGTGTTGTGTGCCTCCATCATGATTCTATGCTTTAAGTCAGAATCGTTAGGAACACAAAGTCTGGAGTTGAATCTAAGTATTCCTTCTTCATCGATTCTCACTTCTGGAATAGCTCCTTCTTGCACTTTCTTCTTCATACGTATCAGCTCCAGGTCCGTAGCTTGAACAGCTTTAACTTTATCGATTAAAGTCGGTTCTACTCGTATATTCGCCATCATTATGTGGGTCCCTGGAGTCTTTAATTCTACCTCAATCTTTTGCAAGTCATACAGAATGGGCCTTTGCATTAACAATATCGCACTCGTACTCGCATATGATTTTCTACTCAATGCGTCAGCTACTACGTTCGCTTTTCCAGGATGGTATTGAATGGTATGATCGTAATCTTTCAACAGCTCGAGCCAACGTCGTTGCCACATGTTGAGTTCTTTTTGGGTGAAGAAATATTTGAGGCTTTTATGGTCCGTATAAATCTCCACTTTCTCCCCATACAAGTAGTGTCTCCAAATTTTTAACGCGAATCATGATCGCTGCTGACTCTAGATCATGAGTAGTAGGATAATTCCTCTCATATTCTTTGAGTTGTCGTGAGGCATAGGCTATGACTTTCCCATGTTGCATGAGAACGCATCCTAACCCTTTTCCTCGAAGCATCATTTGTATATAACAAATCCATCCGTACAGGATGGTATTGCGAAACAGTCTTAAAATGAGTCTCCTCTTGAGCTCTTGGAAACTCTTCTCGCATTCCTCGTTCCATACGAATTTTGTATTTTCCAAGTCAACTGAGTTAACGGAGTAGCGATTCGAGAAACTCCTTCCACGAATCTCCGATAATAACCAATAAGCCCCGAAAAGCTACGCACTTGATCCACCGACTTTGGTTGCTCCCAACTTTGTCTTGCTTGAATCTTCGCTGGGTCAACAGATACTCCATGTTTTGACACCACGTGCCCAAGGAATGCTACTTCCTCAAGCCAGAACTCGCATTTCTTCAACTTGGCATAAAGTTTATTTTCACGAAGCCTTTCAAGTATCAGCTTCAAATGGTGCTCATGATCTTCACGACTTTTGGAATAGATGAGGATGTCATCAATAAAGACAACAACGAACTGATCCAAATATTCTTTGAATACTCGGTTCATCATATCCATGAAAGCAGCAGGAGCATTAGTCAATCCAAAAGACATGACTAAGAATTCATAATGCCCGTCTCGAGGATTACGGGCGATTTTGGAATATCCTCGGTTTTAATCTTGGTGATGATATCCGAATCGAAGATCGATCTTTGAAAAGAATTGTGCTCTTTTCAATGTAGGTCGAACAGTCATCAATGCAAGGTAATCTGATACCTATTCTTGATGGTGACATGATTTAATTCTCGGTAGTCAATACAAAGAAAATCGCATACTCCCGTCTTTCTTCTTTCTGAATAAAACAGAACACCCCAAGGAGATGTACTGGGACGAATGAAACCGATGTCTAATAACTCCTCGTAGTTGGACTTTTAACTCACGAAGTTCAATAGAGCCATTCGATATGGGGTTTTAGAAATGGGTTTTGTACCTACTCAAGGTCAATAAAGAATTCAACATCACGTTACGGGGTAGGCCAGGGAAGTTCTTGAGAAATACATCGAAAATCTATAACAATGTAAATATTATTCAAATCTGACTTGTCTTTGTTCAAATCCATAACATGGGCTAAGAAAGCTTGACATCCGTTTTTCAATAAACGAATAGCTTTATGGCATGATATGATAGTGACTGATTTTAGTGGTTTAGTTATTTGAATTCGTATGACAGGTTGGTTAGGAATATGAAAACTAACAACCTTACGAAAACAATCAATTTTGGCATGATGAGTGGTTAACCAATAAATTCCTAAAATCACATCAAAAGCAAGTATCTTTAAAGATATAAGATCAACATGTAATGTGATTGTGCCAACTTGGATCATGCAAGATTTATAAACGTAGATGTAATGAAGGTTTCACCCAATGGAGTTTCAACAGATTAAATCAAAGTCAATTTCTCCTGAGTCAAGTTTAAACATTGAGCACAAGTAGGAGAGATAAAAGAATGGGTTGAAACGGTATCTAGTAAGGTATAAACTTCGCAAGAGTTTAAGATTAGCTTACCCAGTAATCACCTCGTTCGGGTTCCTCGTGTTTTGGCCGATCCACGACAAACGCTCTTCCAGAACCATGATTTTGACTTATCCGGACGACCTTGAGTCACCATCCCCATTTGAATTTGGTTTTGCTTTCTGAAACAATCCCGAGCTATGTGGCCTTCCTTTCCACAGTTGTAACATACCTTGGATTATTGTGGACAGATTTGGTGATATGTCCCTATTTCCGCATTTGTAACATTTAATTGGCGGTCGTTCTCCTCCCTTAGAATTTGTTGTTGGTCTTTGGTCTTCTTTGCTTGATGTCTTCCGTCGTTGTTGAATCTCCTCTTTAAAATTTCCACTTGACTCACTTCTCCTATTATTATGGCCACGATGACCACCCAGTGGTTACCGCTTTTGTTCTTATTTTTCCTCCTCGTTGGTTATCATCGTTCGATGAATCTTTGTCACCGTATAACCACGGTAGTGGTCCCTCGGTTGCACATACTCATTATCTCGCTCTAATAATTGAGCCCATGTTTACAACATCCGAATATAAAGAAAATTTATGAGATATAAGATATTGCCGATCTCGGGCTTTTGAGACCTCTCGAAACATCCTTGTCATTCGTTCCTCATTTTCACCAAATGAGGTGCAAACTGGATAACTCTGAAAACTTCGCCTCGTCTTTGGGACACTTGGTCGTGTTGTTTTGTTCGATCTAATAAACTCCACCTCCTTCATATGATGAATACTTTCGGGAAAGTACTTGTCATTGAATAGTTTCAAAATGTTTCCCAAGACATGTTTGAGTGCGGTTGGTAGATGCACGCACACGAGACTCCCACCAGTGAGTCCGCCTCACCGCGGAACATAAAGGTGGCGAATGGAACCTTCGTTCCTCCGTGCATCCCAAGACATCGAATATCTTGGTAATTTGCTTGACCCATGTTTCCGCCATGATCGGATCCGGCTTTCCCTTAAATTACGTGGTCCCAACTCTTTGAACTGCTTGGTGGTGTGTGATGCATCAAGCGTGTTGTTATCACTTCCACCTGTATTTTGTACACGAG
This sequence comes from Panax quinquefolius, assembly GCA_020205615.1. NCBI lineage: Eukaryota > Viridiplantae > Streptophyta > Magnoliopsida > Apiales > Araliaceae > Panax > Panax quinquefolius. The sequence continues at coordinate 41,469,810 of CM035172.1, read as the reverse complement.
TCTCCCTCATCTGATTTTGCATGAACTGCAAAAAGCTCCTAAACATTCCATCATTCATTGTTTGCTCGGTAGTGTTGTTTACAGGAGGAATATTGTCTTCCTGTTGTACGTTTTCCTGGTTTGTGTCTAAAGGTTGTTACACAATCTCATGCACTCCATTGTTAACGTTCTCAGCAGCCATTCTTAAATACTGCCATAAAACAAGGGTTAATTAAACAAATTAACATATCACATAATATCCCTATATTATGACTAACCAATAAATAAGCTTAGATAGGACACACTAGCGAAGAATTTACTCATCTCTCCCCTCCTAGTTCTATTCCCCGATCTCCGCCAGAGACCATATCCCTAAGCTCTGATACCAACTGTGACGCCCCCAAAATAGGTATACAACACCCATTTTGAGTCACCAAATACATGGTACATAAAGAAAACTACAACTTCAATAATACAATTGTCGTGCAAAATACGACAACACATACTGTGAGTTTAAATACAAATATTGTCTTCTAGACAATATCCACACTCAAATAAGTCCTCATTACAATTATTCAAACACTATTTTACAGAAATAGTGAGGACTGCTAAAACATCTTTCTAGAACCATCACTCCATACCCCGACTAGATCCTGCTATGTTCTCACCTCCTGAGAAGAAAAATGGAACAAAAAGGAAAATGGTGAGCTCAACTAGCCCAGTAAAGAATATTATGACTAAGATAATATACAACAAATTATCATTAGTTTTCAACAGGGAAAAATCTGATAAAATATAATAGACAACAAGTTTTAGATCAACAACTGCAGCGGAAACAACAATCCATTAGAAGAGTCAAGTAGAGAATGAGTTATATTATCTTCTAAGATTTAAAAGTCCATCATCAATTTTATCCTTGTAACAACAATCAATATACATCTTTAATCAATATTCATCTTTGCACTACAGGCCAAAGATATTCATTTGTATCACCAGTTGGTCATGTTCATCTCAACACCTGTTTATCTTCGCACTACGGGCCAAAGATATTCATCAGTTAATCATTCATCTTTACACTACAGGCCAAAGATATTCAGTAATATCATCATTTAGGACTGAGGATGATGAAAAATATTTTAAAGAAAACGAATCCAGTGAGACAGAAGGACAAATAGTAAGGATTCGTATAACGGTTTATCCAAGATCAATAATACTCCATAATAACCAATTTTGAAGCAAAATTCAAGAATAAAGATCAAAACATGGATACAATCAAAGATAGTAACCATAATAGACATCTTGGACAAAAAGAAGAAAATTTTATTTTTGGTGAATAGTGCAAGTGATTCGTGAATAAAGGTCATATCGTGAATAAAGAACCCCAGACACAAAAAGTTCCAAATTTGATAAAAAGTTCAGATCAATATTTCGGCATAATGATATTGAAGAAATAATATCATATATGAAGAAAATAACATCCCTTACCTCAAAATATCTGTACTTCTGACTGAATTTCAGATATAGTGCTGACAGAAACTTGTACTAAAAATAGAAACTCACAAAGTATCTAAATACTCTCAAAATACGCTCGATAATATAGAGAGAGAAAGAGAGAAAGCTTATGTTTCTGGTGTGATTTTCAATTCTAACTTAGCCCTCTATTTATAGGAAAATGTTAGCAGACTTGACCTGCAACCTGATGGATTTACCTGCTACTATTCCCACCCACCACATTTGAAATAAAATTCAGCACATTTCTTCACCAACCACAAGTGGGGCCCACCAATTCTAGAATTTTCCACCAAAATGATAAATTTTGAAAATTCAACAATTTTTGAACCAGTAACCTCTTAAAATTCATAACAAATCATACGCTCATTTTTAACGGTTCAAAATTTGTGGACATATACTCAACTTATATATGTATAACATATCCAAAAATTACAACGATCCAACGGTCGGATTAAAAATTATAACTCATGCAATATATCTCAAAAACACTGGTTTAATTTTTAATACCTTCATTCCGACAAAAATACTGATAAAACACCTCAACATTAACTCTTTCATTTTTAACCACAATAAATATATCCAACATTTATATCCACATAAAATAAATATTTCCTTATCATATGAATCAATAATTAATTATTCACAAATAATATTACAGAATCACATTTATGACAACCAACGGTAGTTCCTCAGGAAGAGGGGCTTTCCAATAAGAATTTCTCCTTACTGGCGCGCAATTAGGTGACCAAACTTCTCCTTGACAGAACTTTCTAGACATTGCCAATAATTCTATCTCATAATATTATTCAAATAATATGAATTATTGATCCGATAATGGAAAATACCGTGCAGTGACAATTATTGAAACAACAATAATATAAAATATCAACGCAGCAATTATTGAATCAATAAAATAAAATATTAAACAGTAACTACTGTAACAATTATTGAGTAGTGCCTTCTTACATAAGGATCAATAATTCATCAATATTGTGCATCCACGCGTATTACTGTATTTTAACCACCGGGTATTCCAACAGTGTTAACGGTAACAACTACGCCGTTATTTATAAAAACTCAAACTTTTCGTTTTCTTCATCGAGAAAGTTATTACATTATGGGGCCCATGAAATGATCACAGCGGCCGTAAATGCGAATATTCTCCGACAACAAGAATATTCCACGACCAAACGAATATTCCCCTACAACAATGATTATTTTATAACCACTTGCTTATTTTACAAAATTTTCACATTTCACCCATAACCAAAGAATTATATCAAATTAATACCTTATTATTCACAATAATAATTAGAGGAAATTCGATTTTATTTATAATAAGTTGGGGTCTTACATATTCCACTAATTTCATAGAGTATAGAAGTCAAAACTTTAACCAACTGAGTATAATAAAGAATGGAATAACGAAAGAAATCACCGAGTATGGGATAATCAAAATGCAGATGTGTTATTCCAATGAAATAATAAATAACGGAACCAGGTCATGCGTAAACGCACAAACAGGATATTCCAACAGAATAATAAATAACGGAACCAGGTTATGCATAAACACAAACAGGATGTTCCAACAGAATAATAAAGAATGGAATAACAGAAGAATTTCACCATGTATGCGGTACTTGTGATGTATGAAGTTTATCCCAACATAATGATAAAGAATGGAATAATGTAAGAATTTCACCAAGTATAGGGTAGCCCACAGATATCTGAGTTATTCCAATGTAATAATAAAGAATGGAATAATAGAAGTTCTCTTCATGAATACAAAAGAAATAATACCCTTACGAGTACAACAAATAATATCCCTTACCTTATAAAGAAGAGTACTTTCAAGACGGGTAGAGTAGGAATATACTTGAAGAAAACTTGCACTACGCTCAAAGCTTTCTTAAACTCTAAAGAAATACGCTTTCAAGATTATAGAAGAAGAATTCTCTCTCTAGAGTTTCAAAGAATTAAGTAAGAAATAATGAAGGAATGAGCTTATTTATAGGAGAATGGACTAAATAATAACTAATTCATGAGCAGGTCCAAATTGATTTACTTTTAAACGAGACGGTCCATATTAATTTACTATCTGAGAATACTATCGCAGTACTATGCATAATAAAATATAATATATTCTAATTATTGTCTAATAAAATAAATAACTTTATAAAAGTATTATGTTTTATATAAAAGATTTTACTACGCAACAACCTACGCAGTAGCCTATGAAATACTATGCATAATAGAATATTATATATTCTATTTATAGTCTAATAAAAAAGCAGATAACTTTATAAAAGTATTTTGTCTTATATAAAAGCTTTTATGTTTTGTTACATTAATAATACTAATAAAACAACATTTATCATCATTATTATAATTCACAATAATAATCGACCAGGTCGTTCCCAGGAAAAAGGGGGCTTTCCAATAAGGATTTCTCCCCATTGGCGCGCAATTAGGTGACCAAACCTCTCCTCGATGTAACTTCTGAACATCGTTAATATTGCAAATATTAATATTAATAACTTTGTCATCTCAATTATTGATTTAATAATATATAAAATATTGACAATAATTGAATCAAATAACGTGAGATACTATGCAGCAATTACTGTAACAATAATTGAATAAAACTGAGTGACTTCTCACGTAAGCATTAATAATCAATATCGTGTGTTACTATGCAATCACGCGTATTACTGTACTTTTAACACCGGTTGTTTCAACAGTTAACGGTAAAACTTCCGCCGTTATTTTCATAAAATGTTTTTGTCGCTTTCTCAATCCGAATGATAATTCCGTTATTGGGGTCCACCAATGATTGTGTTGTTGTATTTAATATTCCTGTTAAAACGAATATTCCCCACCAATCGAATATTATATAACAACTTGCGTACTTTACAAAATTTATAAATATTTTCCACAACTATAACATTATATCAAATTCATTCCATAATATTCAAAAATGATATTTATAGAAAATTCATCTTTATTCATAAAAGTTGGGGTCTTACATTTGTTGAAAGTTTGGCAATTATTTTCTCCGATAAAATATTCATTCAAATATATTATTATAATATTACATTATAATAATGTGATAATATAATAATATAATTATTTTTATAATTTAAATGGTAATATTATTATTATAATATATACCTTTTAGCATAAAAGTGGAGTGAATATTATTATTTTGGTTTTGAATTCTTTTTCCAAAATCCTTTTCTTGCACTTATTATTTCCTTCCATCTCCTACAATGCAATTATTTTGTTTCAAAAATTGTGGGCCCCAAACATTGGAAATGATAGGTTAGGCAAAGAAGAAGAAAAGAAAAAAAAGTTATGTACTAAGAAAGAAAAAAGGAAAGTTAGGCTGTGAATTAGTCAGGTTTTCTTATTTCCTTCCTCCGTGTTGCGCTATAAAAGGGGAGGTAGTCTCCTTCCTAAACACACCAAAAATCTTAAGCATTCCTATTGTAATATTGTGAGTATTTCTTTTGAGTATAAAAATATTTTGAGTGTAGCTTTTAGTGCAAGATTTTCTCATGATAATATCAGATATTCCAATTCAGATCTAGTTTCTACTAAGGTAAAGGATATTAATTTTTTTGTAAAAGATGTTATTTTCTTTCAATAGTCGTAAGAGATATCATTTTCTTTCATACTTTATATTATGTAAGTGATATTATTTCATTTCATATTCTTAAATTTAACTTACTATGGTAAGTATTGCTTCTATAATTCCTGAAATGATTAGAAATTCCTTAAGGTTTGCGCATCATCTAATATCATTTCACTGGAATATTAGTCTAAACTTTCTTATTAAATTTTAATCTTTTCATGTCTGGGTACTATTCATACGGTACTATTCATGGGTATTATTCATACGGTAATATTCATGGGTACTATTCATACAATACTATTCATACTAGTCTATTATTCACAGTCTTTATTCTAGTAATTTATTTTTCTTTTATGTCCAAATTATAATTGATACATGAATATCATTATTGAATTTTACTTCACAATTAGTTATCATGTTCATAATTTGGACATTTTTGAACTTTGATAAATTGAATTATAAATCTCTAATATTTATCCTTGATCTCACTTGATCGATCCTTTATATTATTGTAATCATCCTCATGCTTATATTATGGTGAAAGTCATCTTTGGCTCGGAGTGCAAAAATGGACTGTTGATTGGAATGATTATGACCACGGATGATGTATTGGTATAATCACGACCTGTAATATTAAAGACAAAGGTTTGTGGTGAAATTCCTCTTTGGCCCATAGTGCATAGATGGACAGTTGTTTGGCATGATCATGACCATTGGTGATACAAACGAATATCCTTGGCCCGTAGTGCATGGATAATTTGTTGATTTGAAACATTTATTAATTGGTGTTACTGGGATAAAATATTGATGATGGACTTTTAAAATCATAGAAGATAGTAGAAATCATGTTCTACTTGACTCTTCTAATGAATTGTTGTTTCCACTACAATTGTTGATCTAAAACTTGTTGTCTATTGTATTCTATCAGATTTTTTCCTGTTGAGGACTAAGGATAATTTGTTCTACATTATCTTAGTCATAATATTTTTTACTAGGCTAGTTGAGCTTACTCTTTTCCTTTTGGTTCCATTGTTCTTCTCAGGAGGCGAGAATGTAGTTGGGACTAGTCAGGGAGTGGAGTAATGGTCCAAGATAGTTATTTTAGTAATCTCCACTATTTTATAAAATAGTGTGACAATAATTGTAATAAGAACTTTATTTTAGTTTGGATATTGTTTACGAGATAATATTTGTATTAAAACTCACAGCGTATTTGTTGTCGTATTTTGCGTGATAGTTGTATTAATGAAGTTTGTATTTGGTTTATGTACCATATATTTGGCGACTCAGAATGTGAAACAACTCGGGTCAAATTCCGAGTCCGGAACAAATCTCGGGTCAAATCCCAAGTCCGAATCGAATCAAATCCATCAAAATAAGGCCTCAAACTATCGGCCCAATAGTATCTTCTTGGGTCACTTAGCCCACCACAAAGCTCCCAAAAGGTCGTGACTTGAAGGTACTATTGGTAGTAACTTATTTCCTTATATCTGCACAAATTTTTCCCCTATTTGTCGATGTGGGACCAAAGGTGTTACAAACTCCCCCACTTAAATTTATAGCGTCCCCGCCAGAACCGATCACACACACTACCCAAAGATCTTTGCCTCTCTAGCCATTGTGGAAGAATACCTACCGGCTTCGTGGTCCCCACCTCCCACCTCCATCTCTCCATTGTGGGATAATACCACCACCCTTTTGTGTCCCCACCTCCGACAACCCGATCGGATGACCCGACCCGAGCTTTCGAGAGTCAGCTTTGATACCATATGAAACAACCCGGGTCAAATCCCGAGTCCGGAACAAATCTCGGGTCAAATTCCAAGTCTGAATCGAATCAAATCCATCAAAATAAGGCCTCAAACTACTGGCCTAATAGTATCTTCTTGGGTCATCTTAGCCCACCACAGGCTTCCAAAAGGTCATGACTTGAAGGTACTATTGGTAGTAACTTATTTCCTTATATGCAGACAAATTTTTCCCTTATTTGTCGATGTGGGACTGGGGTGTTACAGAATGGGTTGTATGGACCTATATTGGGGGCTTCACATTAGATGAAGCGCAAACCTCAAAGGAACTTTTAATCATTTCAGGAATTATAAAAGCAATACTTACCATAATAAGTTTCAATTTAGGAGTATGAGTAAGTTTCGATTTACGAGTATGAAAGAAAATAATATCCTTTACCTCAATTAAGAAATGATTGGATGATGCTTTCGACGAAGTTTATCAACCTAGATATATTTATACTTTAATTAGTAACTATCACATATGGTGTATACTAACTCGTATATTATGAAATTATCAAAAGTGACTATATAGTATTAATTTGTGTAGTGTACATAATAAGCTTCAAAATAATATTTTACAATAAAATTTTCCAAATGAACTTTTTCAAAATAACTTATTCTAAAGGAAGAATTAAACATTGTGTAATGTGTGTGAGTGTTTGACCAACTTTTATAGAAAATACTTACTTAGACAATACTTGTACTCTTACTAACCTTCACAAATACTCAAGATATCCTAGCACACTTAGAGATAACTTTCACTAAGAAATTTTTAGATAGTGGAAAGAAATATAAACAAGTAAGTTATGAATTTCCTTATGTTAAGTCTTCCTATTTATAGCCAAAATATCCTACATTTTATAAATATATTATTCATCCATTATCATTATCTTTAAACATAATGATTAACCATTTTCATCCATTATCTTTACTTTAAACATAATAATTACCCATTTTCATCCATTATCTTTACTTTATTCAAAAAGAATAATTCATTATCTATGATGCCCCCAAAATAGGTCTACACAACCCATTCTGAATCGCCAAATACATGATACAAAATCCAAATACAAACTTCCTATATACAACTATTAACTGTCGTGTAAAATACGACAAAACATAAGCTGTGAGTTTTAATACAAATATTGTCTCGTAGACAATATCCAAACTCAAATAAAGTCCTCATTACAATTATTGTCATACTATTTTATAGAATAGAGAGGACTAGTATAGCAACCATCTTGGACCATCACTCCATTCCTCGACTAGTCCCAACTATATTCTCATTTCCTGAAGAGACAATGAAAGAAAATGGTGAACTTAACTGGTCCAGTAAAGAATATTATGACTAAGATAATGTAGAACAAATTATACTTAGTCCTCAATCGGAAAAAATCTGATAGAATACAATAGACAACACGTTTTAGATCAATAACTGCAATGAAAATAGTAATCCATTAGAAGAGTCAAGTAGAGCATGATGTCTACTATCTTTTATGATTTAAAAGTTCGTCATCAATATTTTATCCATGTAACACCAATCAATAATTATTTCCAATCAACGAATTATCTATGCACTACGGGCCAAAGATAATTGTTTGTATCACCAGTGGTCATGATCATGCCAAACACCTGTCCATCTATGCACTACGGGCCAAAGAAGATTTTATCACAAATCTTTATCTATAACATTAAAGGTCATGATTATACCAATACATAATTCATGATCATAATCATACCAATCAACAGTCCATCTTTGCACTGCGGGTCAAAGATGACTTTCAGTACAATATAAATATGAGGATGATGACAATGATATAAAGAATGGATCAAGTGAGATCAAGGATAAATATTAGAGATTTATAATTTAATTTATCCAGAGTTTAAGAATGTTCAAATTGGCAACACGATAACTAATTATGGAGTAAAGTTCAAGAACGATATTCATGTATCAAAAATAATTTAGACAAAAAAAACCAATTTTATCGTGAATAGTACCATATGAATAGTACCCCAAATGAATAGTATCCTGAGTGAATAGTACCCCGAATGAAAATATTTAAATTAAATAACAAAATTTAGATCAATATTCTAATGAAATGTTATTAGATGAAGTACAAACTATTAAGAATATTCTACTAATTTCAAAGATTTTCACCATTTAACAATAAGGTTATGGAAACAAATAATAATTTTGTATCATAAATGAAGAAAAATATGAAAGAAAACGATATTCTTTGACGAGTACAAAAGAAATGAAAGTTTGTACTTGAATCAAGCAAGATTTATAAACAGTAGATGTAATGAAAGTTTCTCCTAACGGAGTCTCAACAGATAAGTCAAGGTCTAATTTCTCTGGAGTCAAGTTCAAACGTTGAGCACAACCAAGAGAGATAAAAGAATGGGTAGAACCGGTATCTAATAAGGTATAGACTTTGCAAGAATTTTTAATTAACTAACCCGTGATACCTTCGTTCAAGTTCCTCGCGTTTTGGGCAGTCACGACAAACGCTCTTCCAGGAACCGCTGACTTTGACTTGTCCGTATCCGCCTCTGGTGCCACCGTCCCAACTGGACTTAACTTTGCTATAGAGTACATTCCACCTTTCATTGCTTCGTCGAATTCCTGATCCATGATTTCAATCATTACTCTCCGATCCATATCGAATTGGGGTTGACCGCTTCTGCTGCGAGGTAATTCAACTCGATGTTGGATTCTCCCAATTGCTGTCCAAAAAGAGAAACCCATTTCATCTATTTTGGCCTTATTGGATCGGACGTCTTTTTCTACAATATCAACGTGTCGTGTAGCTTTTACCCATGCATCCTCCATTCTCATTTGTTTGGTTGCTTCTTCTTTCATCAGAACTTTGATCATAGCATTCTCAGATTCCAGCTCTAATATCTTATACTCTGCCAAAGAGTGCTTCTGTTCAAGCATCGCACATCGGGTAACACAATTTTGAATTGTTGTATCTCTTTGCTCCACGATCGCCTGCCGTTCTTCAGCCTGCTCTTCTAACTCATGAATACGATTTTGTAATTCTAAATTTCGATCATAAAATTCTTCTAATAAATTCTCCTCAGGTTCCTCTTCTTCCTCACTCTTAGCTGCTACCTCTGCGACTATCTCGGGTGCAACTATTAATTCTTCACTGACCACAAGGATATCTCTAATTCTTTCTTCGCCTGACATCACATTATCCTGGTTGGCGATTAGAGGTGTCTCCACGGTCTCATTCACTCCATTGTTAACATTTTCAGCCGCCATTCTCAAATACTGCCACAAAACAAGGGTTAATTAAAGAAATTGACATGCAACATAATAACCATATACTCTGACCAACAAATAAATAAGCTTAGGTAGGACACACTAGCGAAGGATTTACTCGTCTCTCCCCTCCTAGTTCTATTCCCTGATCTCCGCCAGAGATCATATCCCTAAGCTCTAATACCAACTGTGATGCCCCCAAAATAGGTATACAACACCCATTTTGAGTCGTCAATAACATGGTACAGAAACAGCTACAACTTTATTAATACAACATAAAAACTGTGAGTTTAAATACAAATATTTCCATCTAGACAATATTCATACCCAAATAAGTCCTCATTACAATTATTGGTACAATATTTTACAAAAATGGTGAGGACTACTAAAACAACATCCTAGAACCTTCATTCCATACCCCAACTAGTACTCGCTACATTCTTGCCTCCTGAGAAGAAAAATGGAACAAAAAGAAAAAGGGTGAGCTCAACTAGCCCAGTAAAGAATATTATGACTAAGATAACATAGAACAAATTATCGTTAGTCTTCAACAGGGAAAAATCTAATAGAATACAATAGACAACCAATTTTAAATCAATATTCGCAGCGGAAATAATAATTCATTAAAAGAGTTATATAGAGAATAAAATCTACTATCTTCTATATATGAATTTAAAAGTCCATCATCAATATTTTATCCCTGTAACATCAATCAATATTCATCTTAAATCAAATATTCATCTTTGCACTACAGGCCAAAGATATTCATCAGTTGGTCATGTTCATCTAAACACATGTTCATCTTTGCAGTACGGGCCAAAGATATTCGTCAGAAATCTTTCATCTTTGCACTACAGGCCAAAGATATTCAGTTATATCATCATTTAGGACTGAGGATTATGAAAAATATTTTAAAGAAAATGAATCCAGTGAAACAAAAGAACAAATATTAAGGATTCGTACTTTAAACAATCCAAATTCAAAAATACTTCATAAATAACCATAGTGGAGTAAAATTTAAGAATGAAGACCAAAACATAGATCGAATCAAAGATAGGAACCATAACAGACAATCTTGGACACAGAAAAGAAATTTTAATTTTTCTGTGAATAGTGTCATATTCGTGAATAGTGCCTTATACTTGAATAGTGCCGTATACGTGAATAGTAACTCTGACACTAAAAGATAGAAATTCCACAAGAAAAATCAGCATGCTTCGTGAATAGTACACGTGAATAGTAACTCGTGAATAGTAACTCATGAATAGTAACCCCGACATGAAAATATAAGAATTTCACAAGAAAAATCTTACCAATTTTCCGGTATAATGATATTAAAAGAAATAATATCATTTTAAAAAAAATAATATCCCTTACCTCGAAAAGACAGTACTTCTGACTAAAATACTGGATATAGTGCTAAAGGGAATTTGTACCGTATAGCAACACTCAAAGTCTCAAAATACTCACAAGAATACGTTCGATAATATAGAGAGAGAAAAAGCGAGAAAACTTCAGTTTCTGGTGTGATTTTCAATTCTAACCTAAGCACCCTATTTATAGGAAAATGCTTAGAACACCAAAGCAAAAAATTTAATAAAATATTAATATATATTTTATAAATTCCTTCGCACACCTAAGTCATCTGATTTCAGCCATTAACGTGTGCAAATGGTGCTCACAAAATGTAAAAAACGTTTTTGTTAATATAATTATTTAAAACTTCCAAAAATCAATTATTTTGGAACTTCGGAACTTCAATAATTCATAATAAATAGCCCTTTTGTCAGAAAAATTCGAACCACATGTCCTTTCCATAGGAAATTTTATTCTCTACAACTTTGTAAGTTTAAGTTTTTCCAAATTCCAAACAGAAATTGACCGAAATCCACAAACGGGTGATTTAACAGGCTATAATCAAATTTCAGTCAAGAAATGGGGTCCACCAACATGAAAAACACGTTTTAAATATTTATTTCAACAAAAATACTCTTCCTCCTCATATACTCATATATCCCACATTCATTGTAAAAATATCACCATTATTATATTATTGAAATATAATAATATATTTAAATGAATTATTTTATCGTAAAAGATAAAATATCAATTTTCAACAATTGTCACTTTAAAATTTTCTCCATCTATATCCACATAAAATGAATATTTTCCTTATCATATAAATCAATAATTAATTATTCACAAATAATATTACGTAATCACAATCTTCGACAAACCGGTAGTTTCCGAGAAAGAGGGCTTTCCAATAAGGATTTCTCCTTCTTGGGCGCCGCAATTAGGTGACCAAACCTCTCCTTAGACGTAACTTTCTAGACATTGCCAATAATGATATCTAATAATATTATTCAAATAATATGAATTATTAATCGATAATGGAAAATCTTCGTAGTAGTGACAATTATCAAACAACAATAATATAAAATATCAACGTAGCAATTATTGAATCAATAAAATAAAATATTGAGCACAAGAATTATTGTAACAATTATTGAGTAGTGCCTTCTTACGTAAGAATCAATAATTGGTGCAATACTGCAGTAATGCAACAACGCCGTATTCATGTGTTTTAACCACCGGTATTCCAACAATATTAATTGGTAACAATCATGGCAATTATTTATAAACAACTTATACTTGTCGTTTTCTTCATCCAATCGCTTTCCGCATGGGGCCCACACAAAGACCGTATGGTCGTCAGCATAAATATTTCGAACGCATGTAAGAATATTCCACGACTAAACGAATATTCCCCGACAACAATGAATATTTTATAACCACTTGCTTATTTAAAATATTTGCGCATTTTACCCATAACTAACCACATTAATCAAATCAACCCTTACTATTTCAAAATAATAAATAGAATAATTAAATTTCATTTATTAATAATTTGGAGTCTTACATATTGTGACATCCATAAATCCATGTGCTTGCTACAGTGGACTAATGTTCACTAATTTCTTATGAGTATAATTATTATAGACTTACAATATTGACAACCAGATCGTTCCTAAGAAAGAGGGGGCCTTTCGTATAAACGACGTGCAATTAAATAACTCATTTCCTTGACAAAACTTTGTAGACATTGTCAATAATGTTTATTAGCTTAATACTATCATATCAGACAAAATAAGTTATTGTGTCGTGTCAATTATAATAATATGAAATATTGTGCATTTGCTACTGTGGCAAATATTGAGTTCAATAATATGAAATATTGTGCAATTGTTATTATAACAATTATTGAATCAATAATATGAAGTATTGTGCAATACCGTGTGATACTGTAGAATGTTATGTGTCGCTGTAGAATACTACGTGCTACTGAACTTAAAACGAATATTCTTTGACAGAACGAATATTTCTCAACATACTTTTATAATTTGCATGTATCACCCTTAACTTTAACCTTTAATCAATTTAACCATTTACTGAATAAAATAATAATTATAAAGAAAATTAAATATTTTTATTTCATAAAATTCAGGGTCTTATAGTTTCGATCAATTCATAAAGAGAACGCTTCCTTTTTCAAAAGTTCAACCAACTTTCCAAATAAATATTTTCAAAAACATTTGTCGACACTGGAAAGATTTTATCTCCCTCTTCCTATGTACTGTAACAATCCAAAAATTCATACAATTCAAATTATCGATTTCGGTCGTTAATAACATGTCTAACTTCTGATTTTATATCATTATTCGATGTTAAACTTAATAAAATACGGAATAATTTAAACTTTTTTATCTTCTTACTTTAATTCCCTGAATCAAAACATTTATCATCTACATGTCTTTGAATCATATATAATCCATGATTTATTTTATCAGAGTTAATATATATTACTTACATATCAAATCGATATCCTTTATACATCAGACAGCTTAAACTTTAACTTTACAACTTAAAAAAAAATTTACATCATAAAACATTGAGTTCATCTCATGAACCTTAATTATGGTTTAAAGAAATAACAATCTTTAGCTAAAATATTAATCTTCGTGTATTATTTCTAATCCACGTCATTCAAGTAGCACATAGTGTTACATTCAATCCTTAACCTTGCAAAAATGGTTATTTGCAAGGTTAAGCTCGACAACCCAGCAAAATCTAACAATTTTCATGCATCACGTAACACATAATAACATGTTTATCATACATCTCATAAACATTGGACTAACATAACATACATGCTACAGTTCATATAACAAGTATAAAGATTGAGTTCCTTACTCAATCAGCATTCATTACTCAATCAACGTAGTCATAAATTGACTTTAACGTTTCATACTTTCAATATATATAACACATCATGATATTTGCAATAAAGATTTAAAACAGTTCATCATCAAGTTCACATAGAAAATAGGAACTGAAAGACATGATTTGATCGTTGTTTACCAATTACAGTTTAACAGCTTACAACTATCTGCACTTCACGTGCCCTACGCAATTATATAATCATGCACATCAACTATTAGTCATTTAGCAACGCATAATAGTTGTAATGTAAACTTTACTCTACATCTCATAATCCTTCATATTATCAATACACAATGTTCAATTTGATTGTGTTAACTTTTGACTTATATCTCACTATATTCCATACTCGAAGTTTATTCAAGTGTTTAAGTCTTGCTATGAATCATTATTGTGACGCCCCCAAAATAGGTATACACAACCCATTCTGAGTCGCCAGATACACGGTACAGAATTCAAATACAAACTTCATTTATACAACTGTTGAATTGTCGTGCAAAATACGATAACACATAAGCTGTGAGTTTTAATACGAATATTGTCTCGTAGACAGTATCCAAACTCAAATTATTACAATGCCATATAAAATACAGCAGCAAATATTTTAAGACCCCAAAGAAGAACGAGAAGATTACTATCATGTTCATTCTAATGAGGTGCACTTTTGACGCTTTCAAATTCGGGTTCTCATCACCCTATTGTTGTTCACCAAAATCAATTATTAAGTGACATATAATATACGACACACCCATTTTAGGTCCTCAATACAATTATATATTGCATTTCATGCAATTTTATAATGTATTGAGAAACTTCCACAGTCAAGCTCGGACCATCACACTATTCACATTTATCCCCGCTCGACCCAGCTACACTCTTAATACCTGAAAGGAATTGTGAAGCAAAAGGGTGAGCACAAATAGTACATTAAAGAATATTATGACTAAAGATAATTACATTATCAATAACCTTCATCAATAATAAATCAGAGATTTAGAACATATGGTAGATAATAAAAAATTTCAACCATAATTGCAGCGGAAATAACAATCCATTAGAAAAGTCAAGTAGAACATAATGTCTACTATCTCCTCCAAATTAAAAGTCCATCATTAATATTTCATTCCTGTGATACCCATCAATAGTTATTTGTTTTACCCAAGACAAAGAGAACTTTAATCACCTGTCTTCACCTGAACCACCAAAGATTATAGTTAAATTCACAATTCATATTTATAATCAAGTAAATCAACAGTCCATCTTTGCACTACGAGCCAAAGACATACAACTGTAAAACCAATAATCAACAAATTCATCTTTGCACATAAGCCAAAGAGGATTTTCACCACATCATTTGTCTGCAAAATGAATAATCCACATCACTGAATTATCCATGCACTACAGCCAATGATATTCGTTAGTATCACATCCATGAATTATCCATGCACTACGTGCAAAGGATATTCATTATTATCACATCCATGAATTATCCATGCACTACGGGCCAATGATATTCGTTATTATCACATCTATGAATTATCCATGCACTACGGACCAAATATATTCATTATTATCACACCCACGAATTATCCATGCACTACGGGCCAAGAATATTCGTTATTATCACAAATGGTCATGATCATGCCAAACAACAATTCATCTTTGCACCCTTGGTCGAAGAGAACCCATGGTCATGATCATACCAACAATTGTCCATCAATGCACTACGGGCCAATGCAGACTTTCATCACAATATAAGCATGATGATGACAATGATATAAGCATCAATCAAACAAAATCAAGGATAAATATTAAAGATTTTTAATTTATCCAGAGTTTAAAAATGTCCAAATTGTCAACATGATAACTGCTTTGTGGAGTAAAATTCAAGAATAATATTCATGTATTAAAAATAATTTGGACAGAAAAGAAATCAATTGTTGTCGTGAATAGTACTCTGGGTGAATAGTTACCGAGTGAATAGTACTCCGTGAATAGTATCCGCGAATAGTACTTCGTAAATAATGTCGTACGTATGAATAATGACGTACGTATGAATAATGTCGTATGTATGAATAATACCCATTAATAGTACTTCGTGAATAGTATCGTACGTATGAATAGTGTCGTATGTATGAATAGTATCCATGAATAGTACTCTGGCATGAAAAGCTTGAAATTCAACAAGAATGTTCAGAAAAATAATTTTGTGGAACGATACTAGATGAAATACAAATTTAAAGGATATTCTACTAATTACAAGGAGTGTAAAAGCAATACTTAACAACATAAGTGTAGAATCGGGAATATGAAACGAAATAATATTAATTACATACTACAAAGTATGAAAGAAAATATTATTTCTTATGAATATTGAACAAAAATAATATCTTTTACGACTGTTAAACGAAAATAATATTCCTTACGAATATTGAAAAAAGATAATATTCCTTATGAATATTGAATGAAAATAGCATTCTTTACGAATATTGAACGAAAATAAAATTTCTTACGAATACTAAAAATAATATCGTGAGCTAATATGAAATAAATAATACCCCTTACCTTAAAAAGAGAGTACTTCTGGCTGGTATAACGGATATATTTTTGAAGAAAAACTTGCACTATTTGCTACACTTAAAGTTCCTTAACTCAAAAGAAATACGCTCAATATTATAGAAGAAGAATTCTTTGATTCTGGTGTGTTTTTCATTTCTAAACTGAGCATCCTATTTATAGGAGAATGGAAAGATAATATTTAGAATTTTCTCATGGGAGAACAGAAGAAATTTTTCACGAAGCGTTTAGGCGTGAAAATTTTTTTATTTTAAATATCAAAGACTATGTTGCATTATGCTTGATTATGCATACACTATGCGATTACTGCAACACTACGCAAGATCTTACAAACACTATACTGATCTTATACAACACTACGCGAAGACTCACTACTCTGTAATACTATGTAGTACTATACATCACTATGCAACACTATGCATTACTATGCAAACACTATGCAGTACTATGCTGCATAGTAAAAATACTATGCAATAAAATATAATATATTCTATTTATAAAAAATTCATGTTTTATATATAAAGTTTTCTGTTTTACTACAATTATAATAATAAAACAAAAAATTGAGATAACTTTCTACCGACGATTTTGAAAAATAAGTCAGTGGGGGTCCATGTAATAAGCCAAATTTGCAATAAATACTTCATAAAAAACCCCTTTATTTGTCTCAATTCACTTGGCTTCACTTAACATATTTTTAATAACATTTATTCATCATTAATATTATAACTCACAATATTAACAACCAGATCATTTCTAGGAAAGATGAGGCTTTCCGATAAGAATTTCTTTTTATTGGCGCGCAATTAGGTAACCAAACTCCTTTTCTCGACAGAACTTTTTAGACATCGTCAATAATACAAATAATAATATAAATAACTTTGTCGTCTCAATTACATATTTAATAATATAAAATATTGTGCAGATGATATTGTGACAATAATTGAATCAATAATATGAGATACTATGCATCAACTACAGTTACAATATTAAATAAAACTTAGTGACTTCTCACGTAAGAATCAATAATCAAAGATATTGTACAATACAGTGTGCTACTATGCAACCACGCGTATTACTGTACTTTTATCACCGGATATTTTAACTGTTAACGGTAAAAAATTTGCCGTTATTTTTATAAAAAGGTTATTTCTGTCGCTTTCTAAATCCGACAGTTATTCCGTTGTGGGGTCCACCAATGATTGTGCCGTCGTACGGATATTCCTCGACAAAAAGAATATTTCCCGACCAAATAAATATTTTATGACAACTTGCTTGTTTTGTAAAATTTTCACATATCACCCTTAACTTTAACCTTTTATCATTTTAACCATTTACTAAATAGAATAATAATTATAAAAAAAATTGAATACTTTCATTTCATAAAATTCGGGGTCTTCCATTCTTCTATAAATAAGATGCTTAGTTTAGAAATGAAAAGCACACCAGAATCAGAGAATTTATCTTTTATAATATTGAGCGTATTTCTTTAGAGTTTAAGGAAGTTTTGAGTGTAGAAAACAGTGCAAGTTTTCTTCAAGAATATCTCCGCCCTACCAGTCAGAAATACTCTCCTTTTAAAGTAAGAAATATTATTTTTGTTTAATATTCGTAAGAAATTCATAATAATTTCATTACCAATAAGGCATTACATAAACGTATTGCTTTTTCATAACTAATTTTCTTCACTTTCTTTAATAGTTTAATCAACTATTAAATCTCATATAAATTTAATTTCCTTACACCAAAACACATTATTCAAAATATATAAATCTCATAATAAGAATTTTAATTATTAAAATTTTATTTTAATAACTTATGAAAATTCGGGCTGTCACAGTTTTCTTACCCTTTATGTTTTCTATGTGAATTTGTTTGATCTGAAGGGTGAGATTTTCAGGAAAAGACCGACATATAATGTCGAAAATTTGAAAATATTTGATTTTATT
This sequence comes from Panax quinquefolius, assembly GCA_020205615.1. Lineage (NCBI taxonomy): Eukaryota > Viridiplantae > Streptophyta > Magnoliopsida > Apiales > Araliaceae > Panax > Panax quinquefolius. Next base: position 41,450,817 of record CM035172.1, on the reverse strand, counting down.
TGTGACGCCCCCAAAATAGGTATATATCACCCATTCTGAGTCGCCAAATACATGGTACAAAACTTAAATACAAACTTTATTTATACAATACGACAAAACGTAGCTGAGAGTTTTAACACGAATATTGTCATATAGACAATATCCAAACTCAAATGGAGTCATTATTACAATTATTATCACACTATTTCATAGAATAGTGAGAACTACTATAGCCACCATCTTAGACCATCACTCCATTCTCCGACTCGTCCCAGCTATATTCTCATTTCCTGAAGAGAATAATGAAAGTAAAGGGTGAGCTCAACTAGCCCAGTAAAGAATATTATGACTAAGATAATGCAGAATAAATTATCGTTAGCCTTCAACAGTATAAAAATGATAGAATACAATAGACAACAAGTCTAACTGCAGCGGAACAACCAATCCATTAGAAGAGTCAAGTAGTGTATAATATATACTATCTTCTATGATTTAAAAGTTCATCATCAATATTTTATCGTTGTAACACTCAATAAATAATCCACATAATCAAATTATCCATGCACTACGGGACAATGATATTCGTTAGTACCACATCCATGAATTATCCATGCACTACGGGCCAAGTATATTCATTATTATCACATCCGCGAATTATCTATGCACTACGGGTTAATGAGGACTTTTACCACATCATTTGTAACATTATAGGTCATGATTATATCGATACATAGTCATAATCATACCAATCAACAATTCATCTATGCACTACGGGCCAAAGATAACTTTCATCACAATATAAGCATGAGGATGATGACAATGATATAAAAATTCAATTAAGTAAGAGCAAGGATTAAAGATTTACAAATTAATGTCCAAATTCAAGAATGTCCAAATTGTCAACATGATAACTGCTTTGCGGAGTAAAATTCAAGAATAATATTGTATCAAAAATAATTTGGACAGAAAAGAAATCAAATTTTGTCATGAATAGTACCTTGGGTTAATAGTACCCCATGAATAGTACTATGTGAATAGTACCCTGTGTATAGTACTCCGGCATAAAAAGATTAAACTTTAACAAGAATGTTCAAAAAAATATCCCTGTGAAACGATACTAAATGAAACACAAATTTCAAGGATATTCAAATAATTTCAAGGAGTATAGAAACAATACTTAACAAAATGAGTGTAGAATTCAGAATCTTAAACGAAATAATATTACTTACATACTACAGAGTATGTAAGAAAATGTTATTTCTTACGAATATTAAACAAAAATAATATCTCTTACCTTAAAAGGAGAGTATTTCTGACTGGTAGGGCGAGGATATTCTTGAAGAAAACTTGCACTGTTTTCTACACTCAAAACTTCCTTAAACTCTAAAGAAATACGCTCAATATGATATAAGAAGAATTCTCTGATTCTGGTGTGATTTTGATTTCTAAACTAAGCATCCTATTTATAGGAGAATGAAAGGATACTATTTGAATAAAAATCACGGGTAAACAGGACGATCACGGACGAATTTTTCACGGGATTTTTTTTTTTTATTTTCAAAGTCACATGAATTTTTTACTATGCTGCACTAAGCAGTACTATGCAAATACTATGCATAATAAAATATAATATATTCTATTTTATATATAAAATAAAACTTATAATATATATATATATATGTATATATAACCTTATATACACGTAATGTATATATATATATAAGTAATAAAACAAAACTGAGATAACTTTCTACCGACAGTTACTAAAAATAGGTTAGTGGGGGTCCAAATACGCCAAACTTACAACAAATACTTCATAAAAATCCATTCTATTTATCTCAACTCACTTGGCTTCACAAAACACATTTTTAACAACATTTATTCATCATTAATATTATAACTCGCAATATTAACAACCAGATCATTCACAAGAAAGAGGGGGCTTTTCGACAAGGATTTTTCCTTATTGGCGCGTAATTAGGTGACCAAACCCCTTTTCTCGATAGAACTTTCTAGACATTGTTAATAATGAAAATAATAATATGAATAACTTTGTTGTCTCAATTATTGATTTAATAATATAAAATATTGTGACAATAATTGAATCAATAATGTGAGATACTATGCATCAATTATTATGGCAATAATTGAACAAAACTGAATGACTTCTCACGTAAACATCAATAATCAAAGATAATGTACAATACCGTGTGCTACTATGCCACCACGCGTATTACTGTACTTTTATCACCGAGTATTTCAACACTTAACGGTAAAACTTTTGTCGTTATTTTTATAAAAAGTTATTTGTGTCGTTTTTTAACTCCGACAGTAATTTCGTTGTGGGGTCCACCAATAATTGTACCGTCGTACGAATATTCCTTGATAAAATGAATATTCCCCGACCAAACGAAAATTTTATGACAACTTACTTACTTTGCAAAATTTGTCAATATAACCCACAACTATAACATTATATCAAATCCACACCATAATATTCAAAATGATATTTAGAGAAAAATTAATCTTTATTCATAAAAGTTGGGGTCTTACATTATTTGTCCGAATTAGACAAAGCCGACAGTTGGTATGAGTTAAATGGTTGTACCAACTCAATCGAGTTTTAAAAGGTTTTGCAATATGGCCCAATTATTGGACTCTGTTTAATTGGTCTTGAAAATCGAGATTCATCGAGTTCGGGGGCTTGATTAAGCGGGGATAAGGTGTTAGGCAAACCCTGACTTCCGTTAAACACGGTTACCGCGCTTTTTGTTCCCTATTTACTGTGTATATATGTGTTGCAGTTAATTGGGCCTAAGTGCTTTGTTTGAAAGTAGTGTTGTACCTCTTTTGCATCTAGGTACGAAAGATTTGATTTTAACAAAAAGTTCATTTTAGGAAAGATATATATTGAAATAATATTTTAAAAACACAATGGTTTTCAAATCCTTCGCTCAACTAGGAATCGAGGACTTCAATACTTCCATTTTATTCCATATTCGGCTTATTTTGATTTTATTCTCAAGATGTGAAGCATCTTCAACAAAATTATATATATATATATGTGTGTGTGTGTGTGTGTGTGTGTGTGTGTGTGTGTGTGTGTGTGGCTCTTTATGGGCATAAAAGTCAACGAAGTGACCCGAACACTACAATAAATGATTTTACTATGTTGAGACCTTAAATCCAGATAACCGTTTTAAGGTCCCTTTTATTTACATTTACAAAGGGTTGCAAGCTAACTATACAACTCGAATATGTCCATTATGGGATCGGATCTAGGTTTATGGATTTAACCGTAGATCTCATGATTCCTAAGCTCGTAGAATATTATTTAAAAGCTTGTAAAATGGATAAATTAAAATAAAATGCATATTTTACTCTAGACGTCGCAAAATAAGAGATTCATCAGTTAAATCCTTGTATGCGCGTAGCCAAGCTCTACGTTTCCTCTAGACACATATCTAGGGTCTCGTGATCGCTAAATATTTACAAATTAGAAAGAAAACTATATTTAACTAAATTTTAGCCATCCTAGATCAACGGTTCTAGTTTCAACAGTTTTGAACCGGTTAAAAATTAGAAAAGGCTAAATTTATATAAATCTAATCAACAAACTTTAAATGTTGCAGATTTACATAAAATGAACATTGACAAAATATATTTAATCACAATGATTAATTATATATATATATATATATATATGTGTGTGTGTGTGTGTATAAAATATAAAACTTATATATATAAACAATTATATAAAGACTAAATAATATATATATATAAGCAATAAAATGCCATGATTTGCAAACCGAGTTAATACTAAACAATATAATTACATATATATATATATAATAATAAAGCAAGAAAAGTCACAAATTTATGATTCAGCACAACTAATCGAAGTGTAAATATACATATATGTACTTATATATATATTAAAGCAAGAAAAAGGCACAGATCTACTATCCAGCACAATTAATTGGTATATATATGTATATATATATATATAATAACGCAAGGAAAAACAAAAGATCAGTATTTAAACCGTAAAACTAACTAATATACATATATATTACTTATATATATAATATATATATAAGCAAGAAAAATGAAAATTTGAAGAAACCTTACGGCTTTGCACCAGAATAGTGATCGAATGGCTTTAAACGCCCTTAGACTCGATTTCCACCGGTGAAAACTTGATATCTTGCAATAAATATGTATATGAAAGCTTACAAGTGAGGTTTACAGGTTTGAAAGCAAGATACGAGCGATTTTTGACCCAAAATCTCTCTTTTTTCTCTCTCTTTCTCTCTTTCTTTCTCTTTTCTTCTTCTTCTTCTTCTTCTTCTTCTTCTTTTCCTCCTCTTACAAGTTGATAGAGAGCTTATATATAAAGCCACGCTATAGGTACACCTGCGAAAGGGCCCAGTGGGTCCCGCTGCCTCGAAGTACATGCAATTTCGACCGACGTGTAGTCTGCTGAACGCTTGTAACTTGCAATTCAGGAATTCGACTGAGATGTGTCATACCATTCCGGAAATCTCTCTCCGAGAGCTACGCAATGACATAGGGATTACCCTTTTCCGAGTCTGAGAAGATGGGTCCATGATCAAACTGGCATCTTCGAGTTTTCGCTGGAAGTCCGTTGAGCTTTTTGCGTAGTTTTTGCTCGGAAGTGCTGCAATTAGGGCTGAGAAAGTAACCAAATTAGAACCGAAACCGCACCAATTAAAACCGCACCAACGGTTCCGGCGTATGTGGCAGTTTTAGGTGGGTTGAATAACCAAATTTACGGTTCCGGTTTGTTTACTAGCCAAAACCGCACGCATAAAACCGAAACCGCACCATGTGTGTATGTATGTATAATTTCTAGTAAATTCTAAAGTTACTTTTCACTTGAACACGCTCAGAGAAAACCCCAGTCTTGCATTGTCATTTTTTCACTAATTGAAAGAAGATGTTAGAGGTTATAGAGTCAAAAATTAAGCAATTGGGTTTTGGAATTTTGAATTTGTTTGCTGCGTTATTGGAGGGGCTCTTATAGCTGAGGGGTCAAATTCGTTGGTTCGAGCACTTGATGCATTGGTTAAGGTCAATGTTATAATAGGAATATTCTAATAGATTATTTTTCAAATTAGGTATAGTTAGGATTATATTCTATAAGTCCTCCTTGCAATATATAAGATAGAATTTCATTCTATATCCAGTATATACTTTTAATTTTTGGGGAACTAGATAAATATTCTTGATTGTTATCGAATATATGGCCTCCGTTGTTTTATATAGCGTATGTTTTAGTTTTAAAGCATCATTCCTTTATTATAAACTAAAACTATTTTACGTGTCTCACTGTTCTATGATTTGATGGTGAATTTAACATGTTTGGCAGAAGGAACTTTGGTTCTATGCTTGATATAATTCCCATTGCCGACTATGTCACTAAGTTAATTGTTCGATGTAAGTTCTATGTTAAATTTTATTGAAGGCTTAGACTTTTTTGTTGTTTAAATTGGTTTTGGAACCGAAACTGCACTGCACACTTTAAAACCGCACCGCACCAATCTCAAGCGGTTTCGTATGCGGTTTTAAAATTTTCAAACCGCACCTAAGCGGTTTCGGGTGCGGTTTGGACTTCAAACCGCACCAAACCGCACCATGCTCACCCCTAGTTGCAATGGCTCTTTGCAACTTTATTTGCAGCTGTTTTATGTTTGTTGAAATTGACTTGTTAAAATGATCGTTTTGCCCTACCAGGGGTTGTCTCCAGGGTTGACAGGGTTTTTGGTTGTCTCTCGGGATTGTTTCCGAGGTTTGATCACAATTGATTATGTTTTTCCTCAGGGTTGTCTCAGGGGATTGATTTGATGCTTCATGGTTATCTCTGAAGGTCAATTTGATATCCCGGGTTGTCTGTGGGGTTGATTTGATGATTTTCCGATGCTGTCGCCGGGATTCTGTTTTGGTGATTTCTCGGTGCTGTCGCCGGGGTTCTGGTTTGATGATTTTGAATTCGAGGATTGTCTCTGGAGGTTAAAGATGATTCTGCTCTCCTGCACGATTAGTAACAACAATGCGAAATTTTGAGTGTCTATAACATTTTTATAACATAATAATTTATAAATTAATACTTTTATATATAATTATAATATTCTATGTAAAAAATATTAATTTTTAATTTCCCGCTCATCCTAATAAATTATCTGGACTGTTTAAAGTTTGGAATAAATCTCACCGTCCATGTAGTGCCAGAGTCACGGGACACAATTAGTAATTAATAAAATAATATTTTTATATATAATTATTGTGAGACCCAAGATTTTATGAATAAATATATATTTAATTTTCTCGAAATAAGTTTTTGAATATTATGGTGTGGATTTGATATAATGTTATTGTGACAACCCCAAAATAGGTCCATTCTATCCAACCCATTTTGAGTCGCCAAATATATGGTACAGAAAACAACTACAACTTTATTACAACAATTGTCGTGCAAAATACAACAACACATATGCTGTGAGTTTTGATACAAATATATACCAATTGTGACTCACATCCCAACCTTGGATAACACGTCACAATGGCACCTTACATAAAGGTATAGTCAAAAACTGTTTTAGAAATTAAAATCTTTGGGAAGTGCTCAAGAAACCTTCGTATACGGGAGGCCACGTGCGTAAAGCTATGATAGATATCATATGGCCACAGAATTATCCTTGGTTGACCCAATAGACCCCAAAGAAAAAACGAGAAGATTACTATCATATTCTTTCCAATGGTGAGTCTTCTCTTGACATATCATTATCTCCACTGTCTCTAATTGAGAATTATACTTCAAACAAACACCAAGATCATATAGGTAGTGCGCGTAGATATACTCAGTAAGTGGATGTGCACAACCCTGTCTTATGATGACACGAGGTTGTATGTCATTAGACATCTTGTATGATAGTGTCAAAACACCCTTCCAACGTTGGGTTCGCCTCACCCTCAACAGCTATAGACCACCGTTCTATTCCCCTGTTATCCCCCACTCGACCCAGCTACACTTTTATTACCTCAAAAGAGCAGCACTTCTGACTGGATATCGGATATGACGTTGAAGGAAACTTGCACTGAAGAATAGCAACTCACCAAGTATCTAAATACTCACAAAATACACTCGATAATCTAGAGAGAGAAAGAGAGAAAACTTGTTTCTGGTGTGATTTTCAATTCCAACTTAGCCCTCTATTTATAGGAAAATGTTAGCACGCCGAAGAAGACTTAACCTGCAACCTGATGGCTTTATCTGCTACTATTCTCACCCACCACATTTGAAAATTCAATTGAGCACATTTCTCACCAACCAAAAGTGGGGCCCACCAATTGTAGAATTTTCTATAACCTAATTTCCAAATCAGTCACCTCTTAAAATTCATAACAAATTATTTGCTCATTTTTAACGGTTCAAAATTTGTGGACATATACTCAACTTATATATGTATAACATATCCAAAAATTACAATGATCCAACGGTCGGATTAAATATTATAACTCACACAATAAAGCTGTAATAACACCGATTTGATCTTTTAATACCTCCAATCCAACAAAATACTGATAAAACACCTCAACATTAACTCCTTCATTTATAACCACATAAATAAACTCATCATTTATATCCACATCAAATAAATATTTCCTTATCATATAAATCAATAATTAATTATTCACAAATAATATTACAGAATCATAATAATGACAACCAGGCAGTTCCCAGGAAAGAGGGGGCTTTCCGATAAGGATTTCTCCTTACTGGTGCGCAATTAGGTGACCAAACCTCTCTCTTTGACAGAACTTTCTAGACATTGCCAATAATGCTATCTAATAATATTATTCCAAATAATATGAATTATTGATCTGATAATGGAGATGTTGTGCAGTGACCAATTATGAAACAACAATAATATAAAATATCAACGCAGCAATTATTGAATCAATAAAATAAAATATTGAACAATAACTACGTAATAATTATTGAGTAGTGCCTTCTTACGTAAGGATCAATAATTCAACAATGTTATGCGTCATGGTATGTCTTCTTTGCGACCACGCCAGACATTCTTGTATTTTAACCACCGGGTATTCCAACAGTGTTAACGGTAACAACTACGCCGTCATTCAATTTTCTCGTTTTTTTCTTCCGATAGTTATCCGTTATGGGGCCCACAAATAGGCTTTGCACCGTCATTTAATATTCCCACGTAAAGAATATTCCACGACTCAAACGAATATTCTCCGACAATAATGAATACTTTATAACCACTTGCATATTTTGAAAAAAAAATTCATATATCACCCTTAACTTTAACTTTTATCAATTTAACCATTTACTGAATAGAAAAATTGAATACTTTTATTTCATAAAATTAGGGGTCTTACAGTTATAGTTGTGGGTAGTATTTATAAATTTTGCAAAGTATGCAAGTTGTTATATTATATTCGATTGGTCGGGGAATATTTGTTTTATCAGGGAATATTCGTGCAACGGCACAATCATTGGTGGACCCCGCAACAAAATTATTGTCGGAATTAGAAAAACGATAAAAATATTTTATTAAAAATAACGGCGGAAGTTTTACCGTTAATAATGTTGAATTACTCGGTAGTAAAAGTACAATGAATACGCAGTATTGCATAAAGAAGACACCGTATTAATTATTGATCTTATGTGATAAGTCACTTCCGCTTTTGTTTTATTGGTATTATTAATGTAATAAAATGTAATACTTTTATAAAGTTATTACATAAATAGAATATATTATATTACTATTATGCATAAATGCTTGCATAGTATTTTCATAGTAAAATCTTTTATATAAAATAGAATACTTTTATAAAGTTATTACATAAATAGAATATATTATATTTTATTATGCATAGTGTTGCATAGTGCCTACATAGTGTTTTTTTTACATAGTAAAATCTTTTTATATAAAATGAATACTTTTATAAAGTTATACTGCTTTATTAGAAAATAATTAGACTATATTATATTTTATTATGCATAGTATTTGCATAAATATGCAGATAGTGTTTGTATAGTAAAATATTTTATAAAGTTATTCGTTTTATTAGATTATAAATAGAATATATTATATTTTATTTAAAAGATTTTGCTTTAAATATGGATGGTCATTTAAAGTAAATCAATCTGGGCCGTTCATGAGTTAATTACTATCTGGTCATTTTTCTATAAATAAAGCTCATTCATTCATTATTTCTTATGAATTCAACGAAACTCTGAGAGAAAAACTATAGAGAGAAAGAAGAAAAGTGTTCTGCTACTTCACTACTTTTATAGCCAGTACTCATCTTCTTAAGGTAGGGGATATTATTTGTAATCATAGGGAATATTATTTGTTGTACTCGTAAGGGGTATTCTTTCTTTCTTATTCATGAAGAGAACTTCTGTTATTCCATTCTTTATTATGTGTTGGAATAACTCAGATACGTGAGGATACCCTATACTTGGTGACATTCTTCTATTATTCGTCTTTTATTATTTTGTTGGAATATCACATCTGCAAGGCGTTTCTACGGGGACTGAATTCGATCTTTATTATTATTACATTGGAATATCCTGCACATGCGTTTTGTGGGACTGATTCCGTTCTTATTAGTATTCTATTGGAATAACATGTATACATGCGAAGTGATTTACGTTGTTATTCCATTCTTTATTATTCTGTTGGAACATCCCGCTTGTGAATTTCTTTGACCGGTTCCGTTATTTAGTATTCTGTTAGAATAACCTTTGCATCATCGCAATCTGCGTCGCGTGGTGATTTCTTTTGTTATTTCATTCTTTATTATACTCGATTGGTTAAAGTTTTGACTTCTATACTCCATGAAATTAGTGGAATATCCTCGATAATTAAGCGCTTCATCCAAAGATCTTTTCATGGAAATATTCTTCCGGCGATTCTTGAATTTTACTCTACAAAGCGATATCGTGTTGACAATTTGGGCGTTATTGGTTCTTGAACAAATTAATTCTTGAACTTGTTTTATTGAATTTTATATCATTGTCATCATCCTCATATTTATATTTTTGAAAGTCATTTGTGGCGCGTAGTGCGTAGATGGACTTGGTATGATTATAATGAGGATTATTTGGTGTAATCACGAATAGTAATGTTATAAATGATGTGGTAAAAGTCCTCATTGGCCCGTAGTGCATTGATGGACAGTTGTTGGCATGATCATGACCATTAATGAATACCTGAAATATTCTTGGCCCGTTGTTAAGTGGATAATTGTGGTCGTAATACTTAAAGAATATCATTAAGTAGTAGTGCGGGGGGTGATTCGATGATGTGGATTATTTATTAAGTGAGTCCCAAAGAATAAAAGTGATGAAAACCTTTTAAATCATAAAGATAGTAGATTTTATTCTCTAATTGACTCTTTTAATGGATTGCTTGTTCATTGCAGCTTAAACTTGATATTTGTTATATTATATCGGTTTAACATTTTTTTTTAAGCTAATGATAATTTATTATGCATTATCTTAGTCATAATATTTTTCTTTGCTAGTTGAGCTCACCTTTCTTTCACTTTGTTCTCTTGGAAATGAGAATATAAATTTGGGGACGAGTCGAAAGCAGTGATGGTCCTAGATGGTGCATTAGTAGTCTACTATTCTAGCGAAATAGTGTGATAATAATTATAATGAGGACTCTTTTTGAGTTTGTATACTCTCTGTAGTAGATAATATTTGTATTCAAACTCATGACATTATGTTTTGTCGTATTATACATGCTGACAGGTTGTATTATTAAGTTGTATTTGAATTACATCTACGATGTCGGCATTTCTCAAGATGGATGATGTATACCTAATTTTGAGGACGTCACAATTATAATATTTTTTACATAGATATCTTTGGCATAAATGTGAGTCTTACAAATTATGCATGTAAAAAAACTACCACATAAAAATAACATATTTAAGAATATAAATTTTCCATAATATCTATTTATCTCCCTCAAATTTCACAACCGTTATAACCCGCCAGAAGTCTTTCGGTCAGCAAAGACAAATCAACAAACACAAAGTCAAACTAAGCAATAGCAGGCCATGAAGTCACCAGAGTGGCCAGAGTTGCCGGAGTGTCCAGTATGTCTCCAACCTTACGACGGCGCGTCTACGACACCGCGCGTACTCGCCTGTGGCCACTCAGCCTGCGAAACCTGCCTCACCCAGCTCCCCAATCCCTTTCCCCAAACCATTCGCTGCCCAGCTTGCACTCAACTCGTCAAATTTCCATACCCACAAGGCTTTTCAGCACTACCCAAAAACATAGACCTATTACGCCTATCTTATCTCCTCCAGCAAAACCCTGACCCCAATTCTGTCAATTCTACAGAACCCAGAAAACCCAATAAGCAATTGGCTTCAGAAATTGAACAGCAAGTGTTTATACCCAATTTGTGGAGCCCCGAGTTTTATTCTACTTGGAAAGACTGGATTCTGCCGAAAGACTGCGTTTTGGTTGAACCAAATGAAGGTTCTTCTGTTTTGTATGGAAAGATGGTGAATTTTGAGGGTTTATTTGAATCGCCCATAAGGTGTTTGTGGAAAGAGAATCAAAAGTTGAGCCTCGCTAAGATTGGTTTGTTTTTGAATAATGATGATTCTAAGTTTGTATATAGTTATGTTGCGAAAATTATGAGAGTTTTGTATGGGATGAGGGATGGTGAAAGATATGATTTGGGTTTGATTCTAAGGGCAGGTTTGAAGCAGTCTCGAATTTGTAAGGTTTATGGGTTGTGGTATAACGAGGATGATCACGGTGTATATATAGTTTGCGAGAGTTATAGTTGTAGGCTTTCAGAGAATTTGGATTATTTGGAAAATGGGTGTGTAGGAAGAGATGAAGAGAAAATGGATTCTAGTAATAGTGGTGGTATTTTAGGTTTTCTGATGATTGGAATGGAAATATGTGAAGCAATTATGGGTTTGCATTCGGAAGGATTAATTTCTGGTTCTCTTGGCGTAGCTTGTTTTACTTTTGATGATTTTGCTCATGCTTGTATCGAAATTAACGAGGTCCTGGTGATGGGTATGAGAGTCCATAAGATGTTTACAAAAGCTGTATCAGGTAAACTGAAAACTGATTGCAAAGAATTGGAAGCAAGCTTGAAAAATTATTTGTTGGAGAGCTTTGTATTTGTCAGCCCAGAGCTATTCTTTGAGTTATTGCAGAAAGAGGGTTTTGATTTAGGCTCAGGCAGCCCAAGATATGCAGTTGGATATGGCTCAGATGTGTGGTCATTGGCTTGTGTTCTGATTTGGTTTCTTGTTGGAAAACCATTTATGGTAGAGATGCATGATTATTTTTGTTGCCTCATCCCTTTGTTAAGTGATGAAGAGGAATTTAATTGTGAGGTCCTGTACATGGGTTGGTTGGAGAAAGTTAAGAATTTGTTAGAAACTGGATTGGGTGTGGAATTTAATTCAGTGAAGGAGAGTCTGTTCAGATGTTTAGATTTTGATCCAGGAAATCGACCAGTTGTAACCGACATCTGGAAATGCATTAGGGGAATGATTATTGTACCAAAGTTTGATATGATTGTCAGTTTGGGGCATACAGTTACAAAGAAGAAAACGAGTCACTGCTTGGTTCAAGGAGAACTATGTCAACTACTAATGGAAACTAATGAAGGGTCAAAAAGCCCAAAGATGGGAGTTTTGCTGGAGAAAGATGAAAATGGTAGAACAGATGTTGATCATGTTGAAAAATTAAGGATTGACCGAGATCTCATAGAAGGCCTTTCAGTTGGGCATGTCAAATGCATTGATTTGAAGGGTCATCTTGATTGCATCTCAGGATTAGCTGTTGGAGGTATTTTTGATGTGGTACTTCAAGTTTGGTACTATTTTTGTGTATGTTTTGATACAATAATCTGATTCTCCCTATATTCTAAATATAAGATCAGATTGCCTTTTTGAAGTCAATTTGACAAAGTTTCAAATTCAAAAGTAATATGGTTTACTCAATTTTAGTCCATAAAATGATGAATATTTTAAACTATCTAAAACATACCGCTAATTACAAGATTTATATTTTTCAACAAGTTACATCATTTTGAGTTTGAAAATGTCTCAAATTTGACTTCAAAAAGTCAAATTTGATTCTAGAACGGAGGGTAGCTGTTCAGCTATTTTGGGTATTCAATTCCAGATTATTCTTCCTTGCTCCTAGTAATTCCACAAGTTAAAGTTCCTAAATTTTTCCTTTTATCCTTTTTTGATTACATGCATGCCTACTCAAAGTTCAGAATGGCAGTTTAATTATTCTGGTGAATATGCAGTGGTCTTGCTATTCAGAAGTCTAAAATGCTTCTCTTTATTGTTTTGTGTTTCTTTGGTATTGGAAAGTTGTCAAAACCAAATACCAGTGAAGGTTTTGACTTTCATCCACTGCTTATATCATATGTCTAAACTTATGACTATTATAGAAGTTAGCTCAGATGATTGTGGCATGTAAGTCAATTTGAGGTTTGCCTGAAATGATTGACAGCTGGTTGTTGGCGGTGGTGTTAATGGACTATGGTGATGGTGATTTAAGAATTGATTGGGCGTTGGGGCGGATAGTGGTGTTGCTGGTAATAAATGGGATGTCTCAAGACTAAGGTTGTTCTTTTGGTGTAAGGTGAGTTCAGGCGATTATGGTATGGGAGTGATTTTGGGTGGCTGTTTGAGGTGGATATGTGGTAGTATGACGTCAGATGCCTTCTATGGACCTATGGTGGTGTAAGGTTGATGAATGGGTTAAAGAGGCTATGGAGGTTGATCGATTGAATGGAGCATCTGGTGGGTGGTTGTGGACAAAAGGAGTAGGCCGGATAGCTTAAGCTCTCAAGGCTTAGGGAGAATTACAAAAGTGGTAAATGGGAGAACTTAACTCCACCAAGGATGTGGAGCCTGTATTTTTAGGTTAGATTAGATGGTGGAATGACTAAGTTTCCCCCTGAATGGAAGATGTCCAAGGTGCCCCCCATGTACGGGTGGAGATGCGTGATTTGCCCCTGGGAGGTGGATTGTCTAGAATACCCCCCACGTGGGGGTGGGAATGACTTATTTAACTCCCAAGGGGTGAACACGTGTCGAGGTGCTATTGGACGATTATTTTTGGTATTTAGACGAGGATAAAAGTAGTAGAGACTAATGTATTTTTTAACCAAGAGTGCATTCGTTAAAAATATCATTCATCCTGCTGACAATGTGGGGGACTATATTTGTCGTGGTGTGTTTCTTTTCGATCGTTACCAAGAAAAAGGGAAGGTGCAGACTGTTGTCATCCACTGCTTACATCATATGTTTCAACAAATGAATAATCAAATAGAGTCCCTCCTTTGATGATTGTAGAATGAAGGTTGTGATTTTTCTATCTGTTTTTTTTTTCTTTATTAGGTTTTGTTTAGGGAGTTCAGGGATCAGGATCACAAATGCAGTATATTTCACCAATATTCTCTTTGTAAAAGCATAACTATCTCCGTTTTTAAATGCCACATGCAATTCAGTTATTGTGCTGCTTCTCGTATGCCACTACTTATCCTCCTTCTCTAATCTTCTGAAGGTCCCTTAACTCTCATTCTAAGGCGAGAAAAATATTGCTATGATGCTTGTTTACTTCAGCATAATTTTTTACTAGTTTCATCTCCATTTGTGAACTTATAAGTTTGAATATGTCTCTGTTTTGTCTGTTGTAGGAGGTTTTTTGTACAGCTCGTCATTCGATAAAACAGTTCAAGTATGGTCCCTAGAGGTACACACCTAAAACAAATACATGACTGTTGGTGTGATTAGCTTCTCATCATATAAAACCAAGAGTCCTTCACTTGTATTGTTTGTGCAGGTACACACTTTAGAATGAAATTTCACATAATTGTCAACTATTCCCTCCTCTTCAAAATATAAGATAAATACTGACTTTTTGAAGTCAATTCGAGTCATTTTCAAATTCAAAATCGATGTGATTTATTTAAATATTAAAATAACAAATATTGTAATGAGTAGTACTTTTTAGATTGTTTACAATATCCATAATTGTATTGACTAAGATTTAATAAATTCATATCAATTTTAAATTTAAAAATATCTCCAGTTAACTTCAAAAGTCAAAAATGATCTTATTTTTGGGAATTGAGGGATAATATGAAATTGTATGCTTAATTGTGAATCCTTGTGCGAAATTAGCATAAATATGGATAAAGTTTCAAGAGTCGAAGGTTTGCTATGACATAGCCTAAAGGTAGAGCTATAAAATATTGAAATCTTTCACTTATTCGATCTTCAAGGGAGCTTGCTTTGAATTTTGTTAACCAAAACTAACTTCCTTTCAACTATGACATGGTTAAGTTATCCTAAAATAAAGAAGAGAGGCTGGGAAGAGGGGCAATGGAGGAACTTCTGTAATGACTTACAGACTCTAAAATTGCTGGTATACACTTATTTTTAATTGTGGAAATTTCCAAAAACACCTTACTCATACACAGATACTGTAGGATCTAAATACTTGTAGAACAACTAATTGTTTTTTCCAAGAGTCAACTTGTCTAGCATATGTGCTTCTGTTCAAATTTATAATTCCAGGACATTTGAATCAATTACTTGTAATTGTCTAATTCTTTTTATTTTTTAAATTAATGCACTAGATCTGCTAAGCTTACATTTAATTTCTGAAACTGAATTTTTAGATGTATTATGGATCTAAATAAACCATTATTACATCATAAATATATGTGGGGACTCATTTTCATATTTCTGATTGATAATTTTATTTATCATAACGTAGTAAACTTTTCTTGTTGCTTTCACCCTTTGCAGGATTTTACGCACATGCATTCATTTAAATGTCATGAGCATAGAGTCATGGCTGTTGTTTTTGTGGATGAAGAGCAACCGTTGTGCATAAGTGGTGATAGTGGAGGTGGCATTTGCATCTGGGGCATCAGTATTCCATTTGGTGAAGAACCAATCAAGAAATTGTACGAGGAAAAGGATTGGCGCTATAGTGGGATTCACGCTCTTGCCATATCTGGAACTGGATATTTTTATACTGGCAATGGAGACAGGTCAATAAAAGCCTGGTCAATGCAAGTAAGGCTCCTTTTCTTGTGATCCATTCTTATAGCTGACCAGTTTAATTAGTATAGAGGAAAACATATGATGTATTTTTTTTGTTTTCTTCTTTTCTTCAGAACTATACCCTGTCATGTACTTTGACTGGTCATAAATCAGTTGTGTCTACACTAGCAGTTTGTAATGGGGTTCTTTATAGTGGAAGCTGGGATGGAACTGTTCGGTTATGGTGTCTTAGTGATCACAGTCCTTTGACAGTTTTGGGGGAAAATTCACCTGGAACTGTGACCTCTGTATTATCTCTTGCTGCTGATCAGAATGTACTCATCACGGCTCATGAGAACGGGCACTTAAAAGTAAGTTGCACTTCCTTTAGCTCAGCACTACATGCTAATTGTTGGCACTTAGACTCTGCATGAGCTACAGAGACACTATTTCGTATGTCAAATCATGATACTCACAAATTACTGAAGTCAGATTTGAGATCAAAATCAGCAATTTGGATTTTTTTTTCTTTTGTTATATTTCTAATTTCATTGCAGCATACTCAGATGACATGGTTCTCAAGTTTTAAATGGATATATAAAATACCATTCTTGAAGTTTATGTCTGGTTCAAGGTCCCATCAATATGTTGACTAAAAGATACGTGTAGAGACTGGTGTATGTACCGGTGCATTAAAATTAAAAATGGGGAGAGAAAAAGAAAATAAAAACCTTATATGTGTACTAGTTTGCTTGCTAATAAATCATATTCTTTCTTCTTTGCTTCCTTCAGATCTGGAGTGACAACATACTTTTGAAATCTACAGCAGCTCAAGATGGTGCAATTTTTTCTGTTAGCATGGAAGGAAAATTGATTTTTACAGGCGGTTGGAGGAAGACTGTTACTGTACAGGTTCATGTGCAGATTATTTTGAAAGTTGTATAGACAGAGTATCAAAGAATATTATTAATTTATTATCCCACAGCTTTACAAGTTGATTAGTTTGCTGATGTCATTCTTGTGAAGAGTTCATGCTATCCTTAGGCATTTGGAGTTTTTTTATTTGCTTGGAAAACCCTTTTTTAGTTGGATACTATCTTCTCCATACCTTTATTCAATCTTTTCACCTGGAGTATTCCTAAATTAGTGTTTAAATTCAGTTTAATCACTAAAGGCTTACTAACTTAGCAACTTGGCTATTGATCTGTAGGAACTAGTGGGGGATAATTCTTCAGTAGATGTCATTCCAATTGGCTCTATTGCTTGTAATTCCGTGATAACGGCTTTGTTATACTGGCAAGGAACTCTCTTTGTTGGACAAGCTGATGGAGTAATTAAGGTATGAGATATAATTGTCATATCAGTGGCACCATTGTAAGTTATCTCGAGTTCTATTACAAAGTTATTAACACATTTGTATGATTTGAAGATGAATTAATGGAATTTGTAAAATAGATATAAAGCATGCCAACTCTAAACCCAATCTATGAGTTTTAATGGCTAATTCATTGTTTTCATTTGATTTTTCCAGGTATACCATTATGGAGTGTGATCGGAAACTTACCTGCAGGATCCTATACCATTATTAATGAAGTACTTTGGTTGAACAAAATTACCCTTATTTTAATGACGTGTCATAATCTTAATATCGCTCGTGTATATATTGTCACTGTATCAAATTTAAACTTAAATTTTAGTTGTTAGTTTTCATAGTGTAATTGACTCTTCAGGGTGAAGAAAATGAGATCTGTAGAGTATTGGGAGGAAGTTGAAATGTATATAACAAGGGAATGTCTGACACAAAATGTTTGTATGTAGTGCTATGTTCTGCTGGAAAATATAGCCCCTTCATTAGTTCTTTTTTGTCTATTCCATTGCACTTTATATACTGAAGAATTTGCTATGCAGGCTTGTTATGGAGATTTAATTTGAAGAATATAATGCACAGGGTTTTATATGTAGTGTTTAGTAGCTGTCTAGCAAGTTCTAAATTTTAATATTCCCTTCAATTCAAATTAAATGATTATTACTGACTTTTAAAAGTCAATTTTAGATATTTTTAAATTTAAAATTGAGATAATTCATTAAAAATTATGAAACAATATTTTTTAGATAGTTTACAATATTCATCATTTATTAAAGCTAAAAGAATTTATGTCAATTTTGAATTTAAAAATCTCCTAAATTGATTTTAAAAATCAATAATGAAATAATATGGAATGGAGGTAGTATATTACAAGGTTCTCAAACCTGAGATCGATCATTGAACCGAAAAAGATGACCGGTAAAGGTACCGGTGGGTCCAACTAGTGGTCAAACCGTTATTGACCAAATAACGTCATTAATATATAAAAATATATATTATTAGTAATTAACAAAATTTAAAAAAATCTCGCTTTTTATGAACTAAAACATAATAAAGTTGAATTACAATATTACTAAAAGTTGTTAATTTTACTATTAAAACTTTTTTGGTAACAAAAAAAACGGTTCTATGGGTCAATTAACCGGTTTTACCGATTGGATCGGTGATCAACTGATTTTTGACCAAATCAAATAAATTGAGTTGAACGAATGGTTCCGGTTTTTACCGACCGACATCGGATTTAATAAAACTGGTATATTATAATTTTATCCATAGCTTTCTATATAAAACTATAAACGCATTATATTATAAAATATTCATATGAGATTCTTCTATTTAAGTGCAGCCCCAGCCCCAGCCCCAGCCCAGGGTGAGAGATACAATCATCCTCGATCCAAGATAGAAGACAACTTCATTAAACAATTTCATTTTCAATACTTGTAAAAAAATCACATCAAACACACATTGTGGAAGAAAAAAAGGTAGTTTTATTAATATTTTTTTTTTCTTTTTGGTACAAGAGCAAAGAGTAAGGAACTCATCTGTACACACTCATCCCACAGTTAGAAAATCTAAGCTGGAAAAAAAAGAGAACAATCTGGTTTGGTAAATAGAACACGGCAAACCAACTGAGGCCATTCTTCATTGCATAGAGAGCACTGATAAGAACACGAAATTGAAGTTGAATTCCATGAAGCTAACAGCAGATGGAGGGTGCACTTCAAGTTGAATTCCATGAATTTGCGTCTAAAGTCATCATCAATATCTAGATGCTTACGTCGAGGAAGTACTCTTGAGGTATGGATGGAAAGGAGTACTTTGCAACAAACTTGTACTGATACACAAAAAGCAGATGTATCAGCTAAATTCAGAACACATGAATGGATATTTGCCCGAATCAAACTTTACAGAAACAATGATATCTGTTTTGAGTCGATTAACTACTTTGGACACTAGCTAATTAACAAGTGGAGCAAATTCTCGAAACATAACTTGACAAGCATAAGAAATTCTTCAAGTTGACAGCCTGCCATATAGCCCCTTACACTTGCACTTTGTCAACGCATGTTTATTCATTAAATATTAAACCTCTGATCACATTCCAATATATTTGGACCCCTTCCTTGAGCAAACCTATGGAAATGCTGTATCAGTAGTTCAAAGCGTTGTATATTAATTTAATCTAAGTTGAGGAATCGATTTCTCATCCCCATGTAACTTTAGAGGTATACATTTCGTAATAGGCCTCTGGTCCTGAGCTTCTTCGATCATTGATCAGTAGTCATTTATCAACATCTTTAAAAAGCAAATCCAAAAACCCATGTCGTAGACTAAGCCAATGTAACTGTGTTAAATCTGAAAAAACATAATCATGACAGATGACTTTGTTTGTAATGTCTTTTAGCTTCATATTAAATTTAGGAAATTGTTAAATCCACAATACTTTTTGTTATTTCCACAACAAAAGTGTCGTTGAGATGTATAGCGACGGTGAAAACCGTCGCTATGGGATCTATAGCGACACTTTTGATGTGGAAATAACAAATTACTTTCATCTCTTCCTTTTGTGTTGTGCTTGTTTTAAGGCCCAAATATAGCTCACATGCTTATTGCATTTTAATTGTTAGATTGGAATAAACAGCAGTCATAATTTCTTAACATGGTAAGATACAGAATTTCCTCCAAGGTATCTACTATTCTTGGTTTGACTAAGGTTATCTCAACTCCTACAGGCAAAATGGTGTATAGATTCATATATAAAAATTGAACATTTAAAAAACATTCAGAAAATATTAACATATAGATCGAGAATATGGCATAAGAAAGTTTCCTCACTTTATGCTGACTGTATTTCTCCCTGATTGCAGGCAAACTAGAATTGAGGCTGTTGCAGCCAAGGCTATGCAGTGCTTGAACACATTCGTGCAAATCTGAAGGCTCATAATGTGTGTAATGCTGCAAGGTGGCATTCTGTATTGAACGAAAACAGATTGAAATACATCAAGGGAATGTAGAGAAAGAACTCGTGTCAAATGAGAATAAGATGAAGCGTGTCTAATATGTCTACAAGCAAATTTGATTGAATACTATTGACACATACCCAAGGTCTTCTTGATGGAGAAAGTATATATTTGGCCAAGAATATTGCTGATGCAGCAATAAGTGATGGGGCATAGCAAAGCATGCTATACTCTAGAAGAGATAGCTCCGCCAAGTAGTTGGCCATGCACTCTAGCTGCATTGATGGAGCCTGGAAAAGATCAAAAAACCATAAAGATACCAGTGTTGATTAATTGCCTTCTTAATGAAATTGTTACTAAAAACATAAAGTTCATATTGCATAGCTATTTTTTTTTAACAAGTACTAGAATAAGTAGTGGCAGTGACATTGTAGACCAGGAACTACTACTAATCAGGACACTGACATGTTTTTTTGAATTTGAGCACAAAATGACAAACAAGGCTTGTATTATTTGAGAAGGAAATGCAAAGGCAAAAGAATTATTACGCATGAGTTTTTTTTCTGACTTTAATGTAAAAATTCAATGACACAAGTTTAAGTGATGATACCTCAGTGACCCCTTGAGAAGCGCTTGAACAAATCGCCTACAAAAGTGTCCATAAATGAATGTCGAAAGTCAAAATGACAAGTAGCAAACATGAAAGACAGAAAAGTATTTCCAGTTAAAATCTAGAATCTAGTGGTCTAGCCATCACCTCAAAAAGCATTTCGCTGTTGGGCGCTGTCATTTCAATTTCAAGAAATTCAGAACATCAGATTCCATTTGCAATACCTGCAGCAGTCCTATTTCTTAGTGCCTATACAAAATTTCACAGCATATGGGTGATGGATAATTAAGCTACACGGAAATAGGACAGGCACCTCTTCCTTAAAGTATGTGTTATCAGTGATGTAGCAGAACTCTTCCACTTGGGGAGGACAAATCTCCTCATATTTGCTGCCAATATCAAGTTAGATTATGTCAATACTTTGAATGCGTACTACATACACATACACATAGCGCTTGAAAGAGATAGAAAGAGGTCAAGTAGAAAAGGACATAGAAATAAGGAGGGGCAGATATATATATTACCAGGCAATCATCATGCATGCAACACCAAGCAACTGTAAGCGTTGCCTGTCCATCATATTGCCAGAAAGATACCGGTCTATGTAGTTAACAGTCAGGTACAAAGTATCTGGGACAAGCCTGTATTCTTCAGCAACCTGTAATTATATATTTATAGTTAGGCATTAAGTTACATGAGTATGAAATAGAATTAAATACACTCTCAGCTCACAGAATGGGCAATCATATGGCGAGAGAGAGTGCAATTATCCCATCTAGCATCAACTTTTCTTTGTAGAGTTTAGATACTATAACATCAAGATACCCTTAAAGAGAATATGTATGCTGGTATTAATGGTTATCTATCCCACCACATTTACCTCAACAAGCCAGTCAACTAATATTGCACGCATGCTGGTATTAATGTCTTTCTGAACCTTCTCCATGAAGTCAATGGCAGGCCTTTTCTTCACCTATAATTATACAAAAAAAAGTTAGAAGGAAGAACAAACAATTTATAAATCAATCTCAAATTCATTTGTACAGTTGATAATGCAACCAGAAGTATATGTACACAGTACATCTAATAAAACAAAGAAAGATCAACTATATCCCTGCAAAATCATGCAAGAGCTTAAGCTCAAATTCCAAAAAAGGGAATTATAGTCTTACAACAAACATATCTTCTTATATGATTCTATCTATCTTGTTCATATATTGGTCCATCATAAGGACTACTACTACAGAATTCAAGCAAGCGATCATATAAACCACTAATCTTTCTTTGATGGCAACATTGTTTTACTACAATTTAATAAGTAAACGATGATATCCACAAACTAAACTCTTTTATGGTGTTATGATGTTTAATCACTACAAGTCATTTAAATTAGAAACTTCAATATAATTAGAAACAATAAGAATTGCCCTAAAGTTAAATATCATGCATATCATGTCTTATACAACTAGGCATAGTCCTACAGATCAAATTTTACAAGACTAAAATGCTCATCTTATATAAAACCATGGATTTAGACCAAGTGTCCTTAGCCACACGTTTATTGAAACACCCTATATCAACTAATCATTTGAATGAAAGCATTTAATCTGTTGTGAGATACTGTCTATCAAAGAGGACTAATAATACGTCATTTCAACCATGTAAACTTTTTATTATCAACAAAAAGGAAAGTCAAAATTTTTGAAATATGTAATACTTGCTCTCAAAGGACATGGAAAATGCATATAACAATAAAGCATATGCTCTAAAATTGTAAGCAGTGAACCTCAGATGCTCTCAAGTGCTTGTAAATATCACAAGCCATGGTTGCACATAATTGTGGGTCCATAAAATTGTCATCAACATCAACAATCTTATCACTTGTTTCCATTTCAGCAAGTATGTCTCTCTTGCAGATATTTCCTGTGTCCATATAGGAAAAGAATTGACTTAGATATTCAATTGAAACAGAAAACTTAACAAAATTCTAACCAAAAAAGACACCAAAACAACATGAAGTCTGATAGAAATTGCAAACCTTCTGTTTCCACATTCTCCGAAATATAAAGTTTGCTGCACGCCTTTCTTTCAATTGAATCAACTGCTGCCACATCACTGTTGTCTATATACTCAACTTCCGGACTGTTCAAGGAATCACAAGTGGACATACTTTCATCCATAGAAACGGATAAGCCATCTGATTGAATTGGAGATACATGTATGCTGCATGGAGCTGGAGGGGCAATAATCCTGGAGAGAGTTACATCACATCTTGGCAAAGATGAATCCTTATGGGAAACGACTGCACATGATTTCGAGGATTGTGGAAAAGTACTCCTGGTGAAGCCTGCATTAGTAATGTAGGTCGAAGTTCCCTTCTTGGCATTGTCAATTTTAGCTGGACATGGTACCTTCACACGAAATTCAGATAAAGAATAATTTATTCTAAAATAAGTAGCTAAAAAATTGAAACCTCTGAGTCCTATGGAAGCACAAATATCACAATGAAAGGCATTTTAGCATTACATGACTTTCTTCTCACTTTCATTGTAAATCAGACATCTAAATCTTAGTATGGACAAGCTATTTACAACAACAACATAATTAGATTATATTACCATACACACACCCTTATGAATGTTACATTTGATTATGAATAAATAAACAAGTGAACAAACATTGACTTCTATGATTTTTGTGTGTGTGTGTGTGTATCAGTATTTAAGTGCAAGTTAAGATATATATTGGGGATAAAGCAACTATTCCTAAGGTCCTTGCCTTAATGATAAAGCTAGACTATAGAGATTTAAGTAAGAATTCAAGAATTTCACCATGAAAAGCAATTTAAGATTTATGAAGAAAGGCTAGGAATGCACAAAGATCCTCTGTAGTCTGTAAATATTTTATCCGAACTTAGAACTTTGTCATTCCACAAATCTACATCCAATTTAATTTTGAACAAAATTTTCAGCTTTGTGGTAGATTTCAACAATGACTGATAGTTACTTGAGGTAAATCTTGATCTTTCTTAAAACTAAAATTTTCAAGTGTGATTTGTTACAAATTATGATTATTTCCTTGACTTTAGTTTTCTTATTATAAAACTTTTAAATATTCATCTGTTTCTACAAATTCTCTAAGAATGCAGATTTTTAGGATCCACATTCTTCTTCATGAGAAAATTGAGTCAACCTCACCTACTTGAAGTCAAATGGAATTAACTAAGCAAGAGCATTATATAACAATTTTAAAAAGATACAAACATATAACTAGCAAATCAAATAACAATTCATAAACAGAATCAAACATTTTACATATAATTTTATTAACACTTCATTTGTCATTTATTATTCCATTCAAATTTTAGATTCAAGTTATCCAACACCCAGAAAAAATGAACACAAACAAGAAACTAGACAAAATCACATACCAAATTCGTTGAGCTTCTTGAACCTTTCTCAGAACCATGCCTCTGATTAGTCACATTAGCTAACGCCGGCCTTTTCTTCGCCATTTGAGGCAGCAAAGCTGCCGCCTTTCCGAGATTCTCCACTTGCCGTTTAGCCAAAGAAGATGTCTGTGATGATGTAATCGAAGAACGCCTGTTCTGGGTAGACATTTTTCTTCGGCCTCAGCCCAAAAAAAAAAACCTAATTTTTTCCCTCCAAGAAACTGAATTTCTTGCTAAAAATCAAGCAAGAAATCTCAAAAAAAGGGTAATCACAAGAATAGATTTTGAGCCTTTTTTAAAGATTAAAATTGGAGTTTGATTCCATGGGTTCTTGAAGAATTTTCAGGTTCTTGTAGAGAAATGGGGTGAAGTGTTATATAACTTGCACATATATATATAAATATTACTACTTTTATGATACTTTTGAGGCGGGCAAAGGGGTTATTTGAATTGAGGGACAGATCGGATCCTGGCCGTCGAATCCACTTGGTATTCGTTAGGAGCGGACTACGGATGGGGCCCACATGAGGGAGACTATTTGAATTTTGTTCAGTTCAGTTCAGTTAGCGTCCGTCAGGCGTCGCCCGTCAGAGTCAGAAGTAGAATTGTGTGTTTTTAACGATTAGCTGAGATGGCTTTGAGTGATTGGTTTGTCATTGGTTATTACGTCACAGGCAGTTGTGTTAGAGTTTAAATTTTGAATTTGAATTTTAACGTTATTAATAAGTTGATCTGTCTTTACCCTTTTCCCAAAGGAGGCACAAAAGAATGCAATTTCACTACAGCCAAATTGTGTATGTCAAAGTGGGAGACTTTTTGTCAGATGTGGTTGAAATACAAAAAACTATTTTCCCACAAATATTTTCTTGCAAAATTTCCCTCTTTATCTTTTTTGAAAAAAAATATTTATTATATATTTTTACTTAATTGCTAAATAAAAAGTAACCGTTTCTAACTTGTAATTATCAGATTCTTATTTTGCGAGATAATTTGAATTCAGATTCAGTTTGACTCTACATGAAACTTGTAGCAACCAAATTTAAATAGTAATAAGTTCGACTTCTCAACTTAATTATTATGTTATACACGATAGTTCCACAAGATTCTTTTTACATGAATAGTGAACGGGTCCTACCCTTGTGTGGTAAAAATATCATTTTTTTATGTGATACATTAGAAGGCAAATGTTGAGGTAGGGGAAGAGGGCATTGTGCTTGTGATGGTGGTTGTTTGTAGCCTCCATCAAACTAGTGAGAGCTAAATGGTACATTTATTAAACAGATGCTGCAGTCTAGTCTCTCTTTTTATTGGTAGCATAATTCACAGATTGACCAGCAGCCTCTATTACCTCCACATCTGGAGAAAAGGGCCCACCTAACATTAGGATCTTTTGTACTATCAATAAGTCTTGCCAGACATTTTTATTGGATATGAATATTAGACATTTTTAATTTTCAATTTTTTAATTTTTTTCTTCGATCCCATTAAACTAGTGATTCCAATAAATGGTATAAAATATTTATTAAGTAATTTGAATGCTATAAAAATGCTAGTTATATAGTCTCTTTAACCCTATTTTTTGCATATATTCAAAGATGGACCAGCAGCCTCTATTACTCCTTTGAATAAATACTAAATTTAAGAGATACTGCCTCCACATCTGGAATAAACCTGGCTCAAACCTATCATTAGCATTACTCTTATACTATTGGAATTTGAAAAAAAAAAGAAGGTAAAACTCATATTTTCCCTATGTTAAATTGATATTTTTCACAGGTCTCAAGGTAGAACCCATTCATTATTCACATATGTGAGACTCGTCACGTGGAAATATCTAACACTTGTTTTTTGATATAAAAAAAAACATTTTTCATTATGTGGTGTTCTAAGTATGATTTTGCCAACCTTTGTTTCTATAAATATTACAAAACTGCAGTCCAAAAGTCACTTTCATGTTGAAATCTTTCTATTCATTGATAAACCTACTCATTTGAGAAGTCAACACTAATAAATATTAATATAACCAATAATTACTATCAAAATCAAAATCCATTTAAACATCTAAAAGTGAACCTTTAATTTAGCAAAAAAAAAAAAGAAGTGAACCTTTAATTCTTAAAAACTATTCTTAAAATTAAGTTAAACTTGTGGAGAAAAAAAAACTTTATCACTTAAAATCAACTGAAAAAATGTAGTCTCTTTTTTATTTATTTATTTATTTCTGTTGTAAAATTATATCCTTGAGAAAGCAGAAGGGGAAAGCAACTCCAACATTATACACAAAACTGTTGGAGACAAAATTCATATTAAAATTGGAGAGAATGATACTTTTTTACATGAAAAAAAGAAAAAAAAAACAAGATTGCAACATATAAATTTGTGTAGATCCAAAAGAGTTTGGGGGGAAGAAAAGTGAAGGTCTAATTGCTCTCATGCAAAATACTCCCGAGGGATCGAAAGCGGGCAGTACTTCTTTGCTACAAATTTGAACTGATCCAAAATAACAAAAATAAGTATGGATTAGCAAAACATTTTCACCAAAAGGAAACAGATAGGACTAATGCTATGTTTGGATTGCAGGAATGAATGTGAGAATGGAATGACTCATTTCCATGGAATGAAAACAAAATTGTGTTTGGTTATTCAATGAAATGGAATGATTCATTCTCATTCCTGCCAAATTTGTGAATTTTATTCCTTGAAGAAGGGTATGGAATGATTCATTCCCGCTGGAATAAAATGAATCATTCCACTCACAAATCCACTCCTTTCTCTATTCTATTTTTTCACCAATTCCAATCATTCAATCCAAACGTAACATAAGAACATCAACAAATGTAGAGTATTTTAGTTAAATTAGAGTTCCTATTATGAATAGTAAGGGGGGTAATGTACAACAAAATGATAGCAAGTGGTCTATCTCTTATTAAGAGTGTATAATCTTATTGTGATTCACAACAAATAGGTCTGCATATATGTTTTTTTTTGTTTTATTTTTTGCCAGTCAGCCTATAATAATCTTAGTTATATCTATATGGCATCAAATTTTGTAATTTATCAAAGGGCGGATGCTTATTTATTAAGACTGGCTAACCTTGTGCTCACTATATTTATCTCTGATTGCAGGTAAACCGGAATTGTTGCTGTTACAACATAGGCGATGTAAAGCCTTGACACAGTCACGAAGATCAGAGGGCTCGTAAAGTGTATAATGCTTCAATGTTAGAGTCTGTAACAAAGCATGTATACAGTCAATCTATGTATGTTGATTATATATAAGCAATTCTGTCAAATACTTCCTCATGCACTTACCCAAGGCTTAATTGAAGGGTTGAGAATAAATTTGGCTAAAAAAGTTGCAGAAGCAGCAATTAGAGAAGGGGCATAGCGAATCATGCTGTATTCCAGCAGTGATAACTCTGAAAGGTAGCTAGCCAGGCACTCCAACTGCATGGACGGAACCTTTAAAGGTAGCAGATGAACACAAGTTAATAAAAATGTTTACAAACAATCGTTGCATTTTATTGACTAGGTGTCTGAGTAACACGCTTGAAATTTGATATCAAAAGTAATGACGGCTTTAAATATATATGGAGTCCTATGATGATCTAATGTGAATAGCTTTTACCAACTGAATACTAATTTCCCCAACATAAATTACTCATTTTGCAGATTTGACGAAAAAGAATGACACATTTATTGCTAATACATCACTAAACTTCAAACACACTACCATTGCCAAATCAAACCCAATACAACATACAAATACACAATTATTTTCCAAAATATACAGAATAAGAAGTCCAAAATAGCTACCTCACCAATTTCTTTAGCAGCACGAACAAAACGCCTTAACATGGCATGAGTAAATCAAGTCAATCAACAAAGCAGCAAAAGGGAAAGAAGGCAATTAGTCGTTTATTAAGATCAAAAAGCTTATAATTACCTCAAAAAACATCTAGCAGTTTCAGCGGACATTTCAAACTTCAAATAATTCAGCACATCAGATTCCATTTGCAAGACCTGGAGCAATTAATTTGAGAAATGCAGGTTATAAACATAAATCTTTACAAGAGCATCTACCATTGGCGAGTTTAAAAGAACGGGAACAAACCAAACCTCATACCTGGAGTATGTGTTGTCAGTGATGTAAGAGAACTCTTTCACCCCAGGAGCACAAATCTCCTCATATTTACTGGCATCAATATCATGTTTCTGATTATTATAAATGTGTTGGGAGAAAGACTAGCTCGTCATGTGTGTTTGTGTGTGTGTGTGTGAGAGAGAGAGAAAAAGAAGAAGAAACAAAGAAGGGTAAAATTTATATCTTACGAAGCTATCAACATGCAGGCAACACCAAGCAATTGTAATCGTTGCCTGTTGATGTCATTGCCGGAGAGATAACGATCTACATAGTTAACAGCCAAGAACAACGTTTCAGGTAAAAGCATGTACTCTTCAGCAACCTACAGAAAGATATAGATGTCACACCACAGTTAAAGGAGTTATAAACTGCTTCCATCAAAAGTTGTAAGCAGCATGATGCGACTGATATAGCCTATAGTTGTTTATAATGAAACATGAAAATTAAATTCATAGTGGAAGCTGGTCAAATAAGCTAAAATGTATGCCCTGCATCCCACCTAAGTGACCACCTTCAAATTTGGGATTTCAAAGATTTGTGGATCCTATTCCACTATTTCCATATTAATGCATTTAAAGGTATAATTGGTAAAAAAATATATATCTTGTCAAGTTCTAACTTTCTTAAAACGTTTGTCAACTAAAAATGGTCCCTTAAAATATGAATGGAGAATATGATATCACTGGAGGGGTCACGGGATAATAAGAAAAGGTTGAATAATAGAAGTCTTTACCTCAACAAGCCAATCAATTAGGATAGCACGTATGCTGGCATTAATATCAGACTGAACACTCTCCATGAAGTCTGTAGAAGGCCTGTTCTTTGTCTAGAAATTAAAAGCAAATGAAAATTCAATTATCAATTTTGTCAAAATTACCAACTAAAGCTAACATTCTCAAAATCAAATTCAACTATGACAACTTATCTCATGAAACTTCAAGAATCTATGTGCACATGGGATGAAGCCCCTTCAACAAACAGTAAAACAGATAAAGAAGCTCTAATAATATATTAATAATATGTATGTCTTTCATGTTCAGTCCATGATCTAATTACAATTGAATTTGAAATTTATTGTCTTACTAGCCTAGAATGCACTGTTCTAAAAAACGGCCTAGGCGGCCGCCTAGGCCCCCCGGCGCCTCGCCTAGGTCAAAAAATCCCTTCAAGAAATTAGGCGGGGCCTAGGCGAAGCGATTTTTTTGTTTTACTAACTACCCAAACCAGATTTTGATATATTTATTTTTCTAATGATTTAGCATATTCATAATGCAGGTTGTAGCATTTCAAATTATAACAAAAAGTGAACAAGATCAAGTCAAAAATGGATAATTTTATTATAGTTGTAATTTTTTGAACTTGTACCAACTTCAAATTATATAAATGATGATACATTTGTAATAGTTAGTTTAATTCAATATAATTCTTAAATTTATGTTTAGTTTCTTAAGTTTTAATATTGAATTGAATTCTTGAAATTTTAAATTTTATTATTTAATAGCAATTTTTTGATAAAACTAATATGTTAAAGATATGTGTTTGAACTTTAAGCAAATGTCTTTATAATTTTTATTATATATTGTTTTGCTTTATTTTATTGTTTTGTTTAGATAAATGTAAGATAAAATATTAAAATTGACTTAAAATAAAAAATCCCGCCTAGGCCCCTAGGCGCTAGGCCCCCTGGAAGCCCGCCTCCCGCCTAGCGCCTTTTAGAACATTGCTAGAACGTTCTTTTCACCTTGCAATTTTTGTATTAATAATTGTGCAATTTCAAAAAGTTTACTTTGTATCAAACAATAAATTTTTTAAATAATGTAGTTATATACTTTACA
Organism: Panax quinquefolius; assembly: GCA_020205615.1. Taxonomy (NCBI): domain Eukaryota; kingdom Viridiplantae; phylum Streptophyta; class Magnoliopsida; order Apiales; family Araliaceae; genus Panax; species Panax quinquefolius. The sequence continues at coordinate 41,420,350 of CM035172.1, read as the reverse complement.
ATTTGAATATAAAAAATTGTCCAAAAAAATTACATCAATGCCTTCTAATAAGTCACCTACAAATTAAAAAAAGAAAGAAAAAAAAGATCATATAATTGTAAACTGTGTTAACTAAACTCTTATCTTACATTCGTTATGATTGAAAAATAGCTTTGTACTCGTCTAACAGTTTACTTTCTTTATTTCCCAATATAATAAATGTCAACGTGTCTTGGACATGTGACCAAGACAGACAGGCCAACCTTGTTTGGGTTTCGTGCTTCTTAGCTTTTATTCATAGACAATAAATAAAAATCTAGTAGACTATAACCACACCACGGTATACTCTTCTTTTTTTCTTATTTTTTTTAATTGTAACCACATCGTCCTTTAAGTTTGATATGCATATAATAAATATCATGCTAAATAAAAGTAATATTTGGTAGGAAAGGTTTTTTAAAAAAAAATCACAAGAGTCAATAGCCTTGCCACTCTACTGAGTTAGTTTCAAATTATATAAAATATTGTTACCCTAGGTCAATTTCAATCCATAAAATTTATGTGTAGTTATGTGGTCCATTGATTTCCAAATGTTAGAAACAAGTAGTAGTTTGAAGATTTAGAAGTTCAAGACATCATCACAAGAGTTGGAAACAGAATTTTTACTATATAGAGAAACTATTTTCCAAAAAAACGGCAAACCTCTGATACACGCAAGTTCTTGTAGATGTCAGATGCTATCGTTGCACAAAATTGTGGGTTTGTAATATTGTCATCAATATTAACAACTTTAACATTTGTTTTCACTTCCACAAGAATATTTTTCATGTATATATCCCCTAGTTGAGAAACAGAATTAGATTAAGGAAGTTAGAGAGAGTAACTGCTACTATTATTGGATCAAAGATAATTGGCAGGATATATGGCCAAACTTTGCATCAAATGCTTGACTATAGTATTAGAATATCTATTCAAAAATTAATAAACCAAAAAAAAAAATAGTCAACTGAATTGGAAACAAAATGCTGACTGTCAAAAAAAACAGAACCTGGTATGTCCACATGATCTGATATGTTGAGACTGTCACATGTCTTCTTCTTTATAAAAGTAACTGCTGGATCATCACAATTGTCTATATATTCAAATTTCGGACTCTTTCAAGAATCACAAGTAGACATGCTCTCATCAGAGGAAACTGACCCACCATCTGATTGACTAGGAGAAACAACCATGCAGCTACAGGTTGGTGCAGCAGTAAATATAAATATAGTTGTCACGGTGTCGCCATGGCGTCGCCTAGGCGACGACTAGGTGTCCTGGCGCTAGAGAAGAATAAGACAACGCCTTGGACGTCGAGCCGCCAAGGCTTACACCTTGGTAGCTGGCCCAAGTTAAGTGATTAAGTCATTTTGTACCCATGACTCATCATAACCCATGGATTAGCTATATGGTGTAATTTTTATTATTTATTAGACTTGTAATGTGTGATGATTGTTGACTTGGTTGATCTTTTATTCTCTACGTAGTGTTTGTTAACTTGTTCTACTAGTTTTCAATGTCAAGTGTTTTATTTTTGAATTTTAATTTTCAAGTATTTATATGTTTGTGTTTTAATTGTATTCTATAGTGTTAATTATTATGCTTTGAGTTTTAATGTATATAAAATTTTATTGTCGAATATGCTTTTGAAGTAAAACAAATAATGTATAAATTGTACATTGTTAACGACTTTTCGCCATATGAACGCTATGGTGAGTGCCTTATTGCCTAGGCGTTCTAGCAGTCAACTATCGCCGTGGCGGCATGACAACTATGGCGGTAATACTGACAATAGGTCGATCACTTCTGGGGAAATATGTACCTTTTGATGAATTGACTGCACTTGATTTCACATTCATGGCTTTGGGCAGTATACTCTTAAGGATGCTTGCATCAGAACTTGAAGATCTCTTCTTCATTTTGGAAACCTTACCCTCACATGGCACCTTCGTATACAAGATTTAGTTAATTTTCAGTAGAACTTGAAAGAAGTTACGGTCCACGTTCAATTCAAAGTGAACAGTTCAGACATATTAGAACTAGTGAGATGAACAGTTCACAGACATATTAGAACTAGTGAGATGCAAATTGACATTGCAAAAAAGTTCAACTAAGTTTATAATTTATATAAATATCTCAGTTGTTTAGGATCACTCAAATATAAGCGCTCAAGTTTATACTGAGAGAAAAGAATTGCATATGTTGCTTGAAAGTATAAAGTCTTTAACATTCTAAAAGTTTGAAATCTGTGAAACAGTACACAGAAAGTAGAATTCAATAATAAGTAGTGTCCAGAACACCTTGAGAACCATTAACAAAAAATAAAATGTTTTCATAAAGACACAAATTTGCATATGGCATATTTGTGAGAAAGAGATTGTTCTAAGGTTTACTATTACATATATAGACCAAAAAAGGTTACCACTCAGAACAAGTCCTTAAAAAAAATTGTTTCATTTACAATTTTGGCGACAAAAACTCGTACAAATTTATACATCCTTCATTTTATAACAAAAATCAGCGTTGCCCATTTCAATTTCAATAAAATTTAATCAAAAATCTACATAAAACAGAAAGAAGAAAAATACCAAAAGAGACTTAGCAAATTATACTCAAACAAGTTAATAGAAATTGACTTCTATCCACATATAGATATGTAAAACCAAATATTCAAACATTATTTATAGAGATAGAGAGAGAAGCACCACAGCATTTATAAGCAATAGAAATTTGCAGTTCAATTTCATCTTAAGAAAATCAAAATCACCCACTTCAACAAACAAACAATGAAATTCAATCATAGTTCCTTATCAATTTTATCTAGCACAACAATTTAAGCGGCTATCCCCAAATATATATGGACACATATACACACGTAATAGAGAGAGAAAGAACCACCATAGTTTTTGAAAGAATTGTTGTTCGTCCAGAATTTAGAGACGAATTTCTTTGGTTTGTGAGATTAGCCAGAGCCGGCCGCTTCTTCGCCAATTGGGGCTTCTTCACTGCCACAAAAGTATTCTCCGACGTTGAATTCCTCTTCGCCATTGACGATGATTGCGAGGAAACCGATGAGCGCCGATTGTGCGTTTCCATCTTAGGGTTAGGCGAATGAAAATCCCTAATCCGCAAAAACCTCAATTCTCCAATTTCTTAATCGCTTCAAAGTTAATAACATCATATATAAAATGTGTTTGTGGTTGAGTCGTGAGCTTCTGATGGTGTATTAGTGCGTTCGAATTTGTAAATTTGACATACCTTTGTGGAAATTAGGCTTTTGAAATTTGAACTAAAATATTGAAATGGAGATTTTGGTAGGGTTTTACAGGGATAATACAGATACAGTTGTCTGAATGGGAGAGAGGATAGTAACCAATTATTTGATTATGGAACAATTACATATTATAGTACATTTATGAAAGTAATTACAAAAATCATACACTAATAAAATAATTACAAAAATATGATATTTTATCATATATATTTACAATACTAATATAATTAAGAGTCCTTAATTTAAGGGATAAATATTAATAGGCTGACATGGCAAAAGTTATTTTTTTTTGAATCGCGTGATAACCGCTTATCATTTATGCGGGACTCTGCGAGCTACTAAAACCCTTTTGCACATGCTGAAACCCTTGTTCTCTCCTCTGTCGCGACTAAACGTAATCGGAGTTAAAAACTTTTGTTTTCGGTGATTGTTGTTCATCTGTGTTCGTGTGTTCTTCATCTCTATCATATTTGTTTAGTTGTTCGGCATATTCGTTGAGTTGTTCGTCATTGTCGTTGTTACTCGTTACTCGTCTGGTTCATTTTCGTTGTCGTTGTTACTCGTCTGGTTCATTGTCGTTGTTACTCGTTATTCTTCTTCATTGATCGACTCTGGTGTTTATTATTGCTTTAAGTGAGTATTTTCTTATTAAGTTTAATGTATTATATATTAAATTAGTTTACTAACAGAATAGAGTATTCATTGTTTTGGTTTGTGTTGTTTTTATGTTTTGTATAGAATGGTTGATACAAGGAATGATACAAGTAAGAAGGATGGAAAGAGGAAAAGGATCGTGGATGGTGATTCTGTTAAGAACTTGAAGAAGTTTGTTGTGGAAAGCAAGGGGAAGGGAAAGGGAAAGGATGTAGGTAATAAATCGAGTAAGAATGATAGTAGTTTGGTGATACATAGTGATATCAAACATTCCGAAGTGCAATTAGATTCTGATTTTGATGTCCCTGTTAAGAATGAAGCTCAAGTGCTTATCCAGAAGATAATTCCAACTCAACAAATTTTAAAGGTGTGTTAATTTAAATATTGTTATTGTTTACTGTATAATGCTTAATTGGTTACTGTATAATGCTTATTTGGTTACTGCATAATATTAATGATTAATGCTTGGTAACCACATGATTGGTAACAATCGTTAGACAAAACCACCATATGTTATGTAAGGTAACCAAAAGCCCGACTTGGGTACTTATCTTATGATGTCTTGATTCTTGTCTAATGATGTCTTGATTCTTGTCTTTTGAGTGTCTTGGTTACTGTCTAATGATGTATTGGTTACTGTCTTATGATGTCTTGGTTACTTTGTCTAATGATGTCTTGGTTCTTTGTCTTTATGAAGTGTCTTGATTCTTTGTCTAATGATGTCTTGTTCTTGTCTTATGATGTCTTGTTCTTTGTCTTATGATGTTTTGGTTCTTGTCTAATCTTTGTCTTGGATATCTTTGTATTGTGTGTGCCTTGTTCTTGTCTAATGATGTCTTCGTTCTTTGTCTAATGATGTTTTGGTTCTTGTCCTTAACCAATATATTGTCTAAAGTCAGTATTGCCATCTTGTCAAACATTGTATTAGTTCTCAGTATAATCTTTGAATGGGTTCTTGACTAATCTTTGTTTTGGTTACTGCATAATATTTCTGACTAATGATTGGTAAGCACATGGTTGGTAACCAATGTATTAGACAGTAACCATCATGTTGCATGAAGGTAACCAAGACAACATTAATAAATAACCAATTTACATTGGTTACCTTCTTGCAACATGTTGTTTACTGTATAATGCTGTCTTGGTTACTGTCTAATGATTTATTGGTTGCTGTCTAACTATTCTATTGTGTAATCTTTGTCTTGGTTCTTTGTATTATTATGTGTGTCTTGTTTAATGTCTAATGATGTCTTGTTATTCTTTGTCTTATGATGTCTTGAATTCTTGTCTAATGATGTTTTAGTTCTTGTCTAACCAATATATTGTCTAAAGTTGTATTAGTTCTTTGTGCGACATTGTATTGATTCTTGAATAATCTTGAATGGAGTTCTTGACTAATCTTTGTTTTTGGTTCTTTGCATAATATTTCTGACTAATGATTGGTAAGCACATGGTTGGTAACCAATGTATTAGACAGTAACCAATATGTTGCATGAAGATAACCAAGACAGCATTAATAAGTAACAAGTTTACATTGGTTACCTTTTTTGACATGCTATTTCTTTGTATAATCTTTGTCTTGATTCTTGTCTAATGATTTATTGGTTCTTTGTCTAACTATTATATTGTGTAATCTTTGTCTTGATTCTTTATCTAATCTTTGGATTGGTTATTGATTAATGATGTTTTGTTTAATGACTAAAGCTATATTGGTTACTTGTCTATGTTGTTTTGGTTACTATCATATGATTGGTTGGTTAACTTTGTAAATCTGTTTTTGTTTACTTGCAGTTATGGGATCTTTATTACGAGGAATGAAACGGAAAATTCAATTTAAAAGTGATATATTGGTGCGACGTGGAAGTCCCCAGCATCATTGCAAATAAATTGAATAAGAGTCAGCTGGATAAATTTAAGGCAACATGTTTTGGGAATTTTCTTGAGTTTGGTGAGCACCAAATGTATTCCCAGATTATTCACCACGCTCTTGTGAGGGAGGTTCACCAGAGGGATGACATGAAATGTGGTTTTTGTTCGGAGAGAAAAGGGTCGGGAGTTCGGTTTGCACGAGTTTTGTATGATATCCGGGTTGAGATGGAAATGTGAGGATGATATAACTCCATATAAAGATATGGAGAATATGCTTATTGGTAAGTTTTTTGGTGACGAAGCTGTGACACGTAGTAGTATAGGTAGGATATATAGGAAGGCAGTTTTTGATGATAATGACGAGGCTATTAAGATGTCTTTGATATTTTTGGTCTTTAATTTCATTATGTGCACATTTTCTGAAAATTACGTTGATGGGGCAATGGTTAATTTTTTGTGTTACGGCGATGTTAGTAGTTTTCTTTGGGGGAAAGTTGCTTTTGAGATGACAAAGTACTCTTTGTCTAATGCTTTGAAGGGGCGTTATAGGAAAGGAAAGAATGGTGTTTCAACATACAATTTTTTCACATGGATCATTACACCAAACCTGCATAAGTTGAATGGGCTTCCGTATGTATTCCAAGTTTTTATGTTTGAAACTATTCCGACATTCAAAAGTGGGGTATATCTGATGATAGCATCCGCTCGGATGTCCGCTTTATTCGAGATGGAAGGAGTTAATGAAGCCACTTTCTAATGACAAGTTGAATGAATTAGTTTTTGTTCCTACGGTATGTTGTTTTACCTTTAGTTATATACTTGATAAATGAAAATATTATGTGAAGTTTACTATCAACAAAGTAGTTAGTTACCTTTATATACACGTTTGGTTACTGATTATTTTATATGCATGTTAATAATAACAATGTTTTTGGTTACTTGAATATTCAAATACGGTTACTGATTAGATTACATTCAGGTTACTAATGACATTGTTGTTGGTTACCCGAATATACACATTTGGTTACATTTATATATTTAGTTGGTTACTACTTAGTATACATTTGGTTACCTGTATATATATGTATTTGGTTACTGATTATGTTTTATGATTCCTTATTTACTGTTTATTTCAATGTAATTGTACATTGTTTGTTAGATGATATACTAAAGTATACTTATTATTTTTCAGCTGAGGATAAACAGTTTGATTCCCACGGCCGAGGAGAAGGATCGGCTTGATTTGGGCGGTTTTCACTTTTTTAATGGGAAGGATGGTGACAAGAAAGTAGACAAAAAAGTGAAGGCCGACAACATTGGTGTTGATGTATCTGTTGTGAAAGAGGCAATTGATGTACGATCTAAGCCGTTGGAGAAGAAAGTGTCTGAATTGAAGAAAGAAGTTTCTGAATTGAAGAAAGAATTTGGAAAGTCATGACCGATATTAAAGATGAAATCGATATTAAAGATGAAACCTTAGGTCCATTATTATGTCTAGTTACGTCTTTATCAAAGACGTGGGGATAAAAAGCTGGTGATTCCTGATGATGACGATTACGACAATCTTTGGTATTATGATGATGATGATTGACGATGATGATGAAGATGATCGATGAAGGTTATGGGCGGTAAAAAGCTGAAGGTGATGGTGATGATGATCTCTGCTTGATGACGATTCGTGGTGGAGGTATCGCCGGGACCATCACTCTTTTCCCCGTCAATGTTGATGAGGATGATGATTATGATGAATAAGAATATGATGATGATGATGATGATGAAGTGAAGAAGAAGTGGGAATGAAAATGAATTGGGTAATGAATGGGTAAAACAAATTTGACCCTCATCGAGGTGATTAATGATAACTCATGATGATGATGATCATTTTCTTAATCACATTGATGCATTTAATCTTGGTGGTTTGTCCCTTCCTTTAAAATCTCATATAAAGTGGAGGAGGATCCATTTTTTTATGAGGATGTTAATTATATTATGGTTTTAAAATTAAAATGAATTTTTAATTTAAATTTTCAAATTTTATAAATTTTGATTTCATGTATATAATTTATAGATGAAGTATGGTGTAAATAATTGTTAATTTTTTAAATTTATTAAATAAAATGATGGTGATGATGTGTTGGATGAAGTTGAAGTTGGTGAAAATGATGTTGTGATGATATTCGTTAAGTGGAGAAGAATGATGTGAATGTAATTGAGATTGCTAATGAAGTTGAACGTCTTTGTTATGGTTGAAGAACCCGAGATGAAAAAAAATAATGATGATGAAGAAGAAGATGTCAAGTTAGACATATTTGTTTGTTTTGTTATGTTATATATGTCTTTTGTTTTAATTATTAAATGGTTCTTTATTTTGCAGATTGACAATAATAATGACATGCCGTCTTTTGACATATTAAGCCAATGTACTGGGAAAGAGATTGTTGTGTATGATGCTGATAAGGTTAGTGTTATAATTATGGGCCATCATTTATTTAAATGTTATTTATGTTTTGGTTACCATTATATAGTGAATTGGTTACTATGATATTGTGTTTTGGTTACCATTATATTGTGTTTTGGCTACTATTATATTATGATTTGGTTACTAGTTTATGTTATTCAGATTACTAATATAACATGTTCATTTTAGTTTGTTGGCTGTTGTACAGTCAGTTGGTTACTAGTTTATGTTATTCAGGTTACTAATCGTATATATTACCTTTTTATGTCAACCTGAAAAGGGGAAGAAAAGTGAGGCGATGATGCGTGTATATGCTCTTGATTTTATGGTTCTCACCACACGTGACATAGCTAAGTGTGATGAGTTGGAGAAGAGTGTCCACAGCCGGTGGTAGACACATGACGTGAACCCGCAAAGAGTGCCATTTCTACTTGCTCCATATACGCTGTTGTTGTTCTGGATCGGTACCGTTCATCATCTCTTGTAGTGGGTCTTCTTAGTCAAACACTTGCGTTTAAGTGCATTCCCCAAATCATGCATGGAGATGCCTCAAAAATTTGAATAGGCATTGTTTGAAGAATGGTTCAAAATTGGAATAAACAATGAGAAAAATGTTTGTTTTTTGTTGTTAACAATGCTATAGTTTTTTATGAAACAAATAAGTTTGTATTATTGTAGTAACATATGGTTAATATTAAATAAATGTTATGGTTACTATTATTTTATATTCTAGTTACTATTAGATTATGTTTTGGTTACTAGTAGTTATGTTTGATTCTTATGTGATTATGGTTTGGTTACCAGATTAATGTTTAAAATTAAGTTGTTGATTAGTTTACTGATTTTGGTATGCTGTTTTGGTTACTGTCTAATGATGTATTGGTTACTGTCGAATGTTGTATTGGTTAATGTGTAACATTACATTGGTTACTGTATAATACTTAATTGGTTACTGACTAATGCTATTTTGAGTTCTTTGCATAATATTAAATATTTAATAAATATTAATATTAAATAAATGGTGTGGTTACTTATTAAATAAATGTTATGGTTACTATTACTTTATATTACGGTTAATATTAGTTTATGTTTTGGTTACCTATTAGTTATGTATTAGTTACTATTTGATTATGGTTATGATTTTAATATTTGTTGGTTAACAGGGTACTGTTTAAAATTAAGTTGGTTGATTAGTATGTTAATTATAGAACGTGCAAGTTTGATTTGTAGTAGTGTGTATATTAATACAGTAATTGTTAATGTTAGTGTGTATACTAATATTATGTTATTATATTGAAGGACGGACAAATTTCCTGGAAAGAACGATATTATCATGCCTTCTTTTGTATTTGGATCCATTGCAATATCATCGAAGTTGTGGTTCTATAAATTAAAGATGCCTGGGCAGTGGTTAGACGACGATGTGAGTATTTTTTTAAAAATTATGTTTTTGTAGTTATGTTTACATTATTTAGTTACATTAATCACATACTTGCATTTTTCAACAACTGTTAATATCCTATTAATTTTTTTTTTGGCTCAGCACATCAATATTGCCTTGTATTATTTCCGTAAATTGGCAAGACATTCCGAAAGTGTTCCTATAAGGGTAACGACCACGGATTGTTGGTTTCACAACAAGATCACCGCTCTTTTCGAGGAGTATACAAAAAAAATTGTGGCAAAATTGTTCTGTCTGGGGAGGGTGATGTTGCTGAATACATACATGGGCTGTTTATGGATGTCAACACACCATAGAGGAACGTTGACTATGTGTTGTTCCCAATTCATGTGTCATCACCGGACCATTAGTTGTTGTTGTCTTTTGATGTGCATCGTAGGTGTCTAACTGTTTACAATTCTCTACAACCAAAAAGGAAATCCATACAAACTAAAATATCTGATGTTTGTGGTAGTACATCTTCATTCTTCCCATACTATCGCTATAAGTCCGGTTTTTGGAAGGATAGGTCGACATTGACTTCAAGAATGACCGTGTATCGCAACAAGGACGATAAGACGATATAATTGAGTTAGAATTTCTTTGAGACGGTTCTGAACAAGTAGAGGGGTAAGGGTTAAATTGTGTACATTTTTTAATTATTACATATAGGTTGATTTTATTTTGATTTTTGTTATATATTGTTTGTTATTCTGGTGATTGTGGGATGTTCACAATTTGTTTCTTTGAGCATGTCATTCATCGAAAGTTTGATCGATTCTATTCCTTTCCCCTATCATGAAGTATCGGAAAAAGTTATGCCTGAAACCTATTTATGCATGCTAGAAACAAGCAATTGGAGGGCTATAATCTTGATAGAGAATTTCCGGAAAGATTTGTTCCAGATTTTGATTAGTTCGGATTTTGTTGTTTTGTCTTTATTAATTTTGTTGTGTATTTTTTTTAAGTTTTGGTGTTATACACAACATTTGTGTATGGTTTATGATTTTTTGATGTTCATTGGATCTTATGTAGATGGGATTACATATTTGATTATATTAGCATTAATGAAAGAGATATTGTTTGTTGGTTGGTATTTTGTTTCTTTTTAAGTTGTGTTTGTTGATTTTTTTTGAAATATCTGATTGGTAACCAATCATGTATAAAGGGGTAACCAGATAATGATTTGATAGTAACCAGAGAGTTACAAGATTGTATCAGGACATATATCATATGTTAAGTGTACATGTGTTATGTATACATGGGTTTCATAAACTTCAATACCCTTTTAATTACAGGTTGCTGAATATACAGGTTGTTTATGTTGTGGTTACCATTATAAACTGGTTTGGTTACTGTTATGAAATTAGGTGGTTATTGTGATGGTTACTGTTATGTAATTATTTGGGTACCATTAAACATTGTTATGGTTACTGTTATGTAATTATTTGGTTTACATTAAAAACTGGCATGGTTACTGTTATAGTTACTGTCATGTATAAAATGGTAACCAATTATAATTTTGCAATATACAGTTGGTAACCAATCATGTATAAATAGGTAACCAGATAATGATTTGATAGTAACCAGAGAGTTATAATATTGTATCAGGACATATGTTATATGTTAAGTGGACATGTGTGAGTATACATGTGTTTCATAAACTTCAATACCCTTTTAATTATATGTTGTTGGATATACAGGTTGTTTATGTTGTGGTTACCATTATAAAATGGTATTGTTACTGTTATGAAATTAGGTGGTTACTGTGATGGTTACTGTTATGTAATTATTTGGGTATCATTAAACATTGTTATGGTTATTTGTTATGTAATTATTTGGTTAAAAGCTGGAATGGTTCTTGTTATGTTATTAGTTTGTAAGCTCATTATAGTTCTTTATTATGTAAATATGTGGTTACCAATAAAAATCTGTTATAGTTCTTGTTATGTATTTATTTGATTCTTTATTATTGTTAATGTTTCATTGAAATCAGAAATCAATATATAAATGAATAACAATTTTGTTTACTATACACAATCAAAAATTTTACAAACCAATCATTTAATGGTTACTCAAAGTAAACAATAATACATTCATGTATCTACACTCTTAATTTAATCGCACTATATCGGACCCTTTTAGTGGTCTTAAAACCGGGGATTATTGCGTGTTTTTCTGTTGTGTCCTTTTTCTTGCTTTTCTTTGCATTTGTTTTGAATTTTGATTTCGGATCCGTGTTTGTACCTCCCCTTTTTTGGTCTTCCTACCGGCCTTCTTGTGTTTGGGTGGTTTTATACATATTTTTTACTTCTTCGATACATCCCGCTTTTCTTTGTCATCTAATGGCATGATGGAAGTTTGAATATGTCTTGACCAAAGTTGCTTTAGTGTAATTTCTTGAGCAAAAATCATAATGACTCAAATTTCTCTTGCTTCATAACAAAGACATCGGCGTGGAGCAAGGCATCTCATGGTAATCTTGAAATTTACTGACGCGTCGCATGTCTTTTGTTCGATGTCCACAATATATACTATTTAGAGACATCAAATAAGCGGTGAAAATCACTAAGTTTGATGTCTCAACCTACAACACCCAATGTATACAATCAGATTAACGATTGCGTGCCAAATATACAAGAACGAATTAACTAGTACACAATGTTAGTCAACAAGTAACCACCAATATAAAAGAAACAATTATAAATCTCAAGAACATTATAATGTTACATAAGAATTAAGTCAAGATTGATCAAGAATCAAAGATAATGTTACACAAGAACCAAATAAGCATTATACAGTAACCATTATATAATTACACAGTAAGCAATTAAGTAGTAGTTAGTAACCAATATAATATTGCACATTAAGTAAGTCAACAATAGTATGTAACCAAGTTAGTATTAGTCAGTAATATTATGCAATAAAGATTATAATTTTATCTAGTAACCAAGTTTACAGAGTCGGGTATAATGTTACACAATAACTTGACTCGATAATAGCAATGACCATTATATGGTTACACAGTAACCATATAACACGGTGCAAACCACTCTTATACCTTCCGTTAGATAACACTTCCACTTGATCGCCTGTGTTTATGAAGATGGTATTGTCCTTGGAAGGTGGAATCTGCACCCATTGTCCATCTTTGAAGAACTCGAGACCCGAGACTTGCTCATCTTGGAGCAAGAGAAAGATCCCACCAGCATCTGTGTGTTCACTAAGTCCTCTGACAAGTTCAGGATGAGGACATTGAGGGTATCCAACTGTTTCAAAGAAATCCACATAATTTTAAGTACAAATATACTATTTGCCTTCATAGTCTTATTTTTGCAATGCATGAATAATATTGTAGATAGTATACTTGCCTACACTTCTAAAGATCCCATATAGTAACTGTAAGTAAATTTTTCCTTCGGTTATGCGTTGATCATTCAAGATGCAGTTGAAAAGAACGCATTAAGCATATGCACTCAAAAGGAAAAAGTAAAAATAGCTACAATTCAAATGCAAAGCAGACAAAGTATGGTGGAAAAACAATCGTATATTTCGTAATGCATGACCCTCCACAAAATAATTGTTAATTACTAAATGATCACTGCCAAATCATCCCCATCAATTGACTATTACCCTTTTTTGTATTATATAATTTAATCAAAAACTAAAATAAACTGATGGAAAAAAGAGAGCTCTACTTGTAGAGTAAATCAGAGCCAGTTAACCATCATGAAAACGTAAAGCAGCTGCCATAACACAAAAGCAGTGAACCATTTCACTTGTTTGGAACCATGTTTTTCCAATAGATGTGATAATTCCACCTTTAACATGCATTAATGTTTGGATACAATTGTAGCAAGTAGCACCATATTACATGGAGAACTTATTTAGGAGTAACCATTTGTTAAAATACTTGCATGCAAACAGATTTCCTTTATGTTCATCAAGAAGATGAATGGTGTTTGCGATTTGCAATCGTTGATCATTCAAGACGAAAGTTTCGAATACGATAAACGGAAAAAAGCAGATATAGTAATCCTATCGGCGAGAATGAAGCAAAAACTAAAAGGAAAAAATCTAACATTTCAAATGGCGGCACCCATACAGATAAGGCATTAACAAAATTGATAGTCTTTCAAAAAAAAGAAAAGGTTGCATACAACCACCAGTATTTAGATAGATTATTAAACAAAACTAAACTAATTAAGAAAATGAAAACTACCCGAAAAGGATTTCATTAAATCTTACCGTAAACCGAATAATAGGATACCTTGATATGCGAGGATTTCAGATTCATTTGCGATCTATTGAAATGTAAGAAGGATTCACTTTATTGAGCTTGTGAGATAAAGAGGGTGTCTTTGTTACTCTTCTACGGCTTCTATTATTCCTTCGAATACCCATTCCACAGCCTCTCGATTTCGATCCACAAGCTCCCATATTCTCCCCTTTTTTTAATGGGCGAAATAGATCAAGTTTTCTTCTTTTGAGTTTCTGTTTCAGCTCTGCAAATCATAGATAATCAAGCGATGTCGAGACCCAACTTTCTTGAAACATTAAATGATAATCGGGACGCAATGCATACCACAATATCAAGCCAGCCAATTGCTAGTGCAGATGATACAACTTCCCAATACTTTGTAAATACCTTCAACCAACATCAGGATGTGAGGTAATATGTCGACCAACAAGTTTGAGAGCTATTTACATAATGAGATATAGAAGAGTCGCGAGAACCTTCCTTCAACAACAAATTTGAACAAGCTTATCACGCAAAGCTTCCTGGATCAGATTCAACAATAATACTAACCTGCTCTCATGAAAAACAAGGAGCACAAGAAGTAAGTCCACAAAAAGAAAGATTGTAAATGGTCACCGCAATAGCAAGTGACTTGAGAATTCATTGACACTTCTACTTACTGCTCGTAATGCCTTAGCACAAATCATAGGTGAGTTCTTCTTTAAACTTGCCTGAAATAAGATACATAGTAATGTTGATGAGCCCATATTCCAGCAATGCTGAATTTGAACATTTATGGGACCCAAGAGGCATAGACAAGTTAAGACACTCCATAACTTATTAATACTGATTGAATTGAGATTATATATGGCCAAGCTAAATGAACTTAGTCATCAATCTAATGAGCATGAGCTGGGATGCTGAGAATTCTTTAAGCACACCTAGCAAGAGCTGGCATATTATTATGACCCCAAGGATTCAACAGAGCTATAATGTAAGGAGTAAGATATGGCAGTCTTATATAAACCAAACTTTTAGTTTCAATTTCCTTCATTTAGCCTAATTCTTGATACATTGCACTTTCAATTTCCTTCATTTAACCTTTGAGTTGTTGAGGAATAAACGTTGGAAGTTAAAGGAAATTGGAATCATCCTAAATCAAGAGGTAAGGAATACATCTGGTCATGATTTTATTAGATAAAGGTTATACATGAAAGGGGTATATGGCTATGAGTATTAGATGGTGCTATTGATTAAAAAATTCTCTGTATTAATTTTGTGTTGATTGAATTAGTTGTTAGATGCTTAGAGAATGATTATGAAATTTGGGATTATAGTATATTAAAATCTCTATAAAACTAAACTTATAAATTTTTCCCCACCAAATATGTGATATAATGTTTGAAAGAAGTTTACTATCTAAACCTTTGGAAATTAGAAGATACATATCATATGTATGTTAAGAATTGAAGTAGAGTTATTTCTGAGAGTTCTGAATTGATAATATGGAAATTATAATTCATGATACCAAGTGTTGGTGTTGGAAATCCGAAATATGCAAAAAATAGAGTGTCTTGGTTTGTTGTCGAAAGGCAAAACCAGGGTGGCCGCGTTGGTTCTCAGAAATTGAAAAATAATTCTTTTAGATTCTAAGCTTCTGAACAGGTGTAACAGGCCATATATGTTTAGGAAGATGTCTATCATAATGTTCAGATTATAGGCATCAAAGATTGTATTTCAGAAGTCAGAACTGTGTAAGTTTTGGTGCAACTAAAATGTCATTCAAAGTACAGACAAGTAAATAAAGATCACAAAAATTTTGGTTTTATCATTTCAATGGTTTCTCTGTGTAAGTGTATTACAGAATCAATTATAGATAGGAAAGAAATCACTTGAAAGATTCCTATATAAATGTGGTAAATTTAGTTGGCATATCGGGTCTGTAAAGTACAAGGGCAAAGGTAGGGTTCAGAAACACACACATACACACATACATATATACACACATACGAGTTTATATATAAATGTGTGTGTGTGTGTGTGAAGAACAAATTTGAGAAGCTTGATCATCGCAGTTAACATAGTAAGTTTCTCTATATAT